>OY728131.1:867543775-868143775 GCA_963277665.1 Viscum album | reverse complement strand
AAAAATAATTTCTCAAAACATTTATATATCCAATATAGGAGAGTGAAATTAAAATAGGAAAAACCCATAAAAATAGAAGAATAAAATAAATGCAGTTTACAGGATAAGTACCGTATAATTTCCCTCAATGGATATTTTTTATAGGCAATCAAAAAAGAAATTGGTTTTTAACCTACAATGTTACCTCAACTCCCATCTTACATCTCACATAGTCAAAACTTCTATATATATATATATATTAAATATATTTTAAAAAAATATTAATAAATAAATTAACACATATCATTATTTTTTATATTCAAATAATCTTTTTTGTAACAAATTCTTCAATAAAATGAACATTTGAATGAAATACGGTCTGTTTTCTATGAATGATTTCGTTTGATGGTTATGGTCCTTGAAAGTTGGTCATAGTACAATTATCCCCATAATATTTATCATTAAATAAGTATCTTATTTACTCATTATATACTATTTTATTACAATTTATATAAATTTGTGATGAAAAATAAATTAACTCATTGCATGTTAATGGTAGTACATAGGCACACAAGAGTGATGCTTCAACTTTTCAATGGATGAAATGAATGAAATGTAAATAATAACTCTCCATTATGGAATCATAATTATATCATAAATATGATATAAATTAATTAAATTTATTCTATAGCCATCAATATAAAAACTAAATTATAAATGAATCACATTCCTCTATCAAGGTGGTTGTCTTCATGTATTCATGATAAGTGTTATAATTTCCGAATAGATGTGAAGAATATATAACATATATATATAATTAACATAAAAAAATCAGTATATTATATATACTTTCTCCATAATATTAAAATGATTTTATACTATTTGGAAGAGGTTTAATAAGAAATAAAATGATTGGTAAGAACATATACCTCTTGTTCTAGTATCCTTCTTATAGAAACTCCTCAATAATTCTTGGATGTTTATTTTAAGAAGAAATGAACTTAAAGTTAAAAAAATATTATTTTAGGATAGTATTTTGGTAGAGTTTTGTAAAGCTGAAGGCATCATGTGTTTTGGAAAATAGAGGGCATAAAGAATCATATTATAAGTGAAGAGAGGGTCACACATGGTATTATTAAGAATATTAACATATAATAAAGGAACTCTAATGGGAATGTTGGTCTAATTTTGAAAATGATAAAATTTAGGTTGATATAGGCTTGAAACTAATTCATATTATAGGAATTAGACCAGTTCTTATTTCATTTTAACTTTTATCTCTTTAGTTTAACCCCTTCATGATCCCTTTTATCATTTAATGTAATAATTAATTTTATCATCAATTTTTATTCATAATGAACAAAAATAAAAGAGGGATCATTAATTTTTTTTTCTAATTATAATTCCATATACAGAAACTATTTTATAAAATTAAATTAAAATAGTTTTATGAAATTAATTTTAAGACAAGGGTGCAGAAAAAAAAAGAAAAAATCCTTTAGAAAAATGCATTTTTAAGAATAAAATTAAGTTTACCCTCATTTATTATGTAGAAATAACCATTAATTTAATTTGAATATATTATATTGAATATATTATTTAAAAAATTTATTAAATAATTCTTCAATTCTTATTAATATAATATATTATGATAAAAAAATGCAAGCAAAATACAGTATTTCATAAAAACATATATTCTACTTTTTTTTTGATTTAATACTCATATTAAACAAAATGATAAAAATAAATTAATTGTATAAATATTTAAACAATACTTTTTCATAATTTATGTTGTGTTATCTATTCCCATCAATCCAATGACTAGGTGATTTCAATCAAACATAATAATAATATTTGAATAATATAGCATGGTTAGTTTAAACATTGTGTTTCATATAAAGAATGTTATAAAAAATATAAAACATATTTAAATAGAAATTTATCATAAAATATTTGGGTGTTTTTGTCCTTGATAATTCTTTCACTTCTTGTTGAATATTTGGACACAATGGTTATTTCTATTAACAATTCCATTAGTAAGAATGACTTGGTATCCAAAGAGATATGAAATTTGATTTGGAATAAATTGATACATAAGAAGGATTTATTAGTTGCTTCTAGAATAATTATTAGTTTAAAAACATTTATGATCCTCTCAAAGAATTTAAAATAAGTATATACCAGTATATATATGAGCCATATGAAATCGGCTGGTCTTTTTGGCACCACTTGTGAGCATTGTGGAAAGAAGGGACACTAATGAAATTTTTTTCATCTGATCTGATTAAAATCTATAAATTACTATTCAATTTCATTTGTAAACTATATAAATAAATGACAGGGTTATACATTGATTCTAAGTGTGTAATTTTCGATGGATTCCTGGATTATATACTCTAGATCTTCATTTCACCTATCTTATTATAATGGGTGCACGAGGAAATATGTATTCAAATTCATTGGTATGTTTCACCTTATAGTTAGGGAAGCACTCGAGATTCTTTCCCAAGGTTATGTGAATGTTCAGAGGAATAAAAAATGCATTTTTCTTTTATATGGTGGATAAAACATCATTGGTTTATCGATGAATTTACTTTCCATTGAAAAATGTGATGATTTTGGGTTCTGTACTACCTTTATAGATAGATTATATAGAATAAAACATGATTCCATTGGGTATCCCAATATGTGAAAGGCAAAATTTGTAGAAAATATGGATTTATAAAGGTGAACTATATGTTGTTGTAGTGAGTTCCAGAAATGTGATGTTATAACATGATAATCATGGACACATTGGTGATAATGTTTTTTATAATGAATTCTAAGGAATTTAAAATCAGTGATCATGAGGAGCATGAAACATGTGAAAATTTAATCATTTGTAAATAGTGGAACATTCCCTTTTCATGATTATACTAGGAAGTGAAAAATAAAAAATATCAGGATGATTCTTATGGGTTTATTGACCAATAATGGTTTGATATCACTGGGGCATGATGTACAATGTTATGTCCATATATGTGGAATGTGTAGTTGTTTTTCTCAAATGAAAGGATAAGGACATTATATCATTCATTATATAGATGTATATAGTGGAAACCGATATTGGATGGAATTCTAAAGGGATTTAGTCATATAACAATGGTGAATATGGAGGAAACTATTTTTGTACTTTATATTGTATGGAAATAATCTAGATTTTTAATACTATACCCAAAACATATTAAAAAATTATTTTTGGAAGAGATGAACCGGTTCTTGATTGAGAGAATGAGAAGAATGAGGTTATTTCATAAATTATTATATGTTTCTTTGAGTTGATGTTGTTAACATTGTATCTTATCTCAGAAATATGATTTCTTTCAAATCAGTGGGTCATTATCCTATATAATAATCTTAATATGAATATTGGATGATTTTACACATATAAATGTTTTTAGATCAATTTCATAAACTCCTGTTGATTTTCATGAAATAGACACATTGGAATCCAAGTCATGAACTCATTTAATTATTTTTTGTGGTGATGAAAACATCCAATTTCATAGATTGGATAATAATCACTGAATGATTATCAAATTCCAATATTTCCTCCACATTTCAATGAACCTAAAGAAGGAACAAATCCCAGTAGGTGATGTATTTAGGATAAAACAACTGGTGCATATAGAGGTTGAATTAAAAAAAATTCTATGGTTTTATATTATTTAGGGAGCATGACTTTTTGAGAGTTACAATAAAGTTATGAAATATAAGAAAATGATCATGATCCAAATTTACCAAAGTACAATATACCCCAATAATCAATGAATGATGAATCTTTTGGTGGAGTTTTAGATGCAATGGATCTTGAAGGAGTTGATCCTCATTTATTGAGGAAGAATAACATGGTCAAAATACTGATTTGTAATTTTTTTTAGAATTCAAATTATATAACATTAAAATAATAGGCATCACAAAATTATGAATGTGCAATGTATTCTAAGTGACTTGTTACACTGAGAGTATGATATTAATGAAGAATTTGATTCCTTTCATGTTTCCTGTTCATGGGTGCTAATATAAATTTTCACAAGACAATATAGAATTGTAGGAATTTTTTTTTATAATTTTAAATAGGGAGAAGTTAGTAAGAAATAGTATAAGTTATATAAATTTTTTATGGATCGAAACAGTTAGAAGTATTTGTAATTAATGAAATTTTTTATCATATTTTTTAATATTCAATGATTCCAAAAAGTATCATCCTAGTTAACATAGAAGGTCTATTTCTTGAATAACATTATGCTTAAACGTTATTCCCTCAACAATACATAGAGGAAGTGATCTACATGGAGAAACCATATGGGTTTAACTGAACAAAATATATGTTCTAGTATGGAAGAAAAAAATATTCTTCAAGGGATTCATTAGTTTACAGTATACTATAACTACAGTTTTGGAATCTTCATGGATCAACCAATTTTCATCCATTATAATAAAGAATCATTGATGAAATAGAAATTATTATAGTGATGGAATCTTCATCATCATTCTTCTCTTTGTTGATTATGTTATATTGGATAGATCAATAAAATAAATGTTGTAAGAGTTGAATATTTATTTTCTAAAATAATCATGAATAAGGCTCTTAGTATTGTAAATTAGTTGATGGTAACATGGATGGAAAGGGGAATGAGTTAAAAACCACAATCCTTATATCAATTGGATTAAACATAGATGTATTCGAAGTTATTTTGAATTATCGTTTCAATTCCTACAAGGAATACCCTATATAAACACTTTAAACTATTCAACGAGAAGAAACCTAAAATGGATGGGGATGATATGTACATATAAAAGGTTATGTTGTAAGAAACCGAATATTATTTTCAGGTATGTTTTCCTTTTCTAGTAGTTTTTGAGAAAAAGAGTAATTTATGGAAATTTTTGAAGTAAACACCATTTACATTATGAGTACATGTCATGTGCTCAGTTACCGTGGGTAGTTGAGTGCAGGCCATATAGCATCCATGCACACGACCACGTGTGGTGACCTAGAGACCACTTAATGCAGGGGCTGGTGAAGGCAATTACACATCATGTACTTATAAATTACACGCTGTGTACTTTCTTTTTTTCATTAAACACATCGGGGTCGCGTCTGACGGACAGAACCACCTCCTTCTAGGTTCGGTTCGTCCGAGAGCAAGAGAACGACACTGATCTTCCTCCAAGCCCCCGACTGAGCATCCAACCTCCAATTCGACGACCATTGATTACATTCTAATCACCATAGTTAAATCTTCCTTCTTATAGAGATTTGTTTCATGATTCATCATCTTTCTCAAATTATCCTTGGTTGAATGTTTTAGATGTTTTTATAGATCTATAGTGTTCTTGGGTGATTCAAGGATTGAGGTTCACTTATAGAGATCTCCCAAAACTGAGGTAGGTGGTTTGTGCCTTTCTGTTGAAATTCATTGAATTATATGTGTAAATTTTCCAATACCCTTGAACGGGGTATTGCATATTTACCATTTTAGCCCTGATAACTGCATGTTATGCTTGTATTTTTGAATAGAGGTTAATTGAATGTGAATAGGGATAATTTCTATGCATTAAAAGTGCTTTCCATGAATGTTTCTTGTTTTGACCATTTGGTCTAGTTTTCCTGATAGGATACTATTTATTTTTCCATGCCTAGTATTTTTATGATAGAGTGATGTTTATCTGCCATGCTGTTATGCTAATGAATGTTTAGCCAATAAGCTTTTGTGGTTTACTTTGGCCGATACGCACCGCTATGCTTTCTTGACATACATAGGGCCGTGAGAAACTGGTGTAGTAGACTATAGTGAGAATGGACGGAAGGTCTTATCTAGATTATCTATTTTTTCTTATGATGTGAGACCACAGGGGGAATTGACATAGGTGCATCCTCAGAGTGTCTGTAGTTCCGCGATGTGGGCCACAGGGGGGGTGTGTCGTATGTTCATCCACAGAGCACCTTTAGTTACCAATATGAGACTATTAGAGGAATTGACGGTGAGTGGTTCCTCATAGAGTCTGTTATAAATCCAAACCAGAGGGGTTCGACTGAGTGTACTGCCTATATGGTTGTTTGGGTTTCTAGGTAGGACTTGAGGGGATATGCTGTGAGTACTTCCTAGAGGGTTACCTGCTGTGTTATCTTCTTGATTATGTTGATAGGTAGAACAAGAGGGGATATGCTGTGAGTACTTCCTAGAGGGTTACCTTTTGTTTTTAGCTGATTTCTCCTATTGCTAGGACGGACCAGAGGGGATGGGCTGTGAGTACTTCCCAGAGGGTTACCTATTTGTGTTTACTTGCTTTGGTTATCTGTTGATTGATTTATGAAACTGAATGCTTTGAAACTGTGGTTTGGTTACTTCTGATTACTTCCTTGTTTATTGCTTCCTGTTATTTTTTACCTTCCATTTATTTACTGACTGTGGTGTATATATCTTTTGGTGTTTGATTACTGGGATTTAGTCTCCCTGTTTGGGCCATGATTTTGGACCTAGACAGATTATATTACTATAGTTATAGATAAGTGAATGTTCCCTTCTACATTAGGTACTTGATTGTTGAGGAGGTGGAGAGCATGGGACCAAGCTGAGGCTTGCAATGCTGAGGAGTTTACTTTTTTTCTTTTGTACTTTGGTTTAGTACTGTATTTCGGCATTGTTATATGTTTGGATATTTTCCTATACATATGTACCATACATCATTTTAATATGTATGCTCCAATTGTGTATTTCTTTAGACCTTTTCTATTTCTTGTAGTTTGATATTTTTACTGCTTCCTCTTGTTATCTATTTCTATTCCATGGAGTTACTCTACCAATGAGGGAATTGTTTAGAAAATATCACACCCAAGGACCTCACTGCTAGTCGGTAGCCTCTGGAATTATGGGAAATGCACTTGAGGCCATGTAACCAACCGAGTACGGGGGCCCTCTGAGAGGCTTTCAGAACAGGGACGTTACAAAGTGGTATCAAAGGAGTTTATTTTCATTGAATTACTATTTGGAGCCTATATTCATGGATAGGACATTATAGGTACTTGTTAATATGATTTTCCAAGGAGTAACTAACCTGTGTATAGGGAAAAGAAAATCTACATCGTTTTTTGCAATTTTTCTGGTTTTGCAATTACTATGGTTGATTTGATTTTCTCTGTTTGGTGACTCACATGTACTGTTATGTTATTATTGATTTTATTGAGTTATATTTATGTTGCAACCCAAGAGGATGACAGAATGACATCTCATGCATCATATAGTAAATTTCTAGGGATCACATGTCATGCATTTTTTCCATGCCATATAGGGTGAATTAGTGAATGCATATTGTTGTGATAGGTGTTGTGCTAGATATGCATGTTGTTCTGATAGATTCCTTAATAAAAATACATTCTATTTGACAGGGTATTGATTTTTTATGGTTTTTTTGAATGAATTCCAATCATTGGTTCATGAAGTGTTATGGCCCCCCATGGACTGGAATTTGGTTGATCATTTCCCGGTTATACCTGTTATAACTTGTATAATATTCCAATCTTTAATTCGTGGGGAGTATGGGCCCTAATAGATCAAAATTTGCACTTTGGTGTTTGTATTAGTTTTTTATGGGCCCTAGAATAGTTTTTGAGGCTTACAGTTCAGAAAAACCCAGAATACACGCTGTGTAGTTTTGACTACATTCCATGTGTTATTCTGTTTGAGAAGAAACTATATTTCTTATGTAAATACCATTTACCTTATGTACAATCCATGTAGTCTTTAACAGTTTCATAGGCCATGTGGGGAGAGACACTGGATAAGGAAATTCTTGTGGGAACACACCGTGTACCGGTTGTACATATTGTGTCGTGAGGACCCATTTTCCGCCCACGTGAGTAAAAAAACGGATGGAGAAATCGTAGGTTATACACGCCGTGTCTATTCTAAACACATTGTGTAGTGTAATCATGGAATCCAGCTATGTAGCTAATAGCACAGGTCGGTGTTATCTTTCCTAGTACACACCGTGTCCATATGGAACACACCATGTAGAGTCATCCGTGTATCTGGCCGTGTCAGAAACAACACTGGTCAGTGAAGCTCGTATATTACATGTCCTGTTTGGCACAAACACACCATGTAATCTCATTCAAAGGATAACCATGTATCATAGACGTGTATAAGGACTCGGGCATGGGAATAGAATTCAAGTACACTTCATATGTAAGGAAAAAACGTCGTGCGTTTGGGGTGTTACACGACCAGTTCTGGCCGAAGTACACGCCCATGTGAGGGGCTTTAGGTAACACCCTATTTGTAATTATACACGCTGTGTAGTCTTGTTTTGTAAAAAAATAATGTTTTCTTCCTTATATTCCCTTCTTACACTTCCAGTTTGTAGTCCTTGATAATATTTTTCTATGGTGTGCATTGACCTTGTAGAGTCATGCCATTGAGACGTCCTCTGGTCGTATGCCAGTTTCTAGGTGGTGACCAGACACCAGATATGGATGATCAGGGACGACCTGCAGATCTTCCAATTGTGCTAGTCTAGGCACTAGCCGTTACCTCACGCAGGTTCTGATGCTTAGTTTTGGGAAGGCTTTATGAGGTTCATGCATACCTTCTGTGGGGTACCGCGTTCTGCCCTGTCTATAGAAGAGTTGACGCGAGTCTCTTAGTAGTAGCATCCTCCCACTTTCACAGGGTAAGGAAGACCATAGACTGTAGAGTCATGGATCAAAACCATTTTGTCTATCTTCGAGCATCTGGAGATGCCTCTAGAGAGGAGGGTCAAGTTTTCTACGTACAAGCCTCAGGATTCCACCAAGAGATGGTGGGATGTGATCTCAGATACTGGATGCCATCTAGTCATGGCTTGGGATGAGTTTCATCATGCCTTATATAACTACTTCTACCTAGAGACTTTGAGGTCCGATTGAGCCTGAGAGTTTATGAGTCTAGAGCAGTGTACTCTTTCTGTTATGGATTATTCCTCTCGCATCACCGAGATGAATCACGACAAAATTAATCTAGAATGTGATGAATTATTCTTGACAAGGAAGTTTGAGGATGGTCTAGGGCACGCCATATCATCACAGGTGAACATATTCAGGTTGACTTCTATCACTTCTATTGTCAACTAGGCACTGATCACGAAGCACAATCTGAGAGATTTTTGAGTTGTGATTTAGGGAAGCTAGGCATCCAGAGTTAGTATCCCTCCTAATGATAGCAGGAAGCATCGTAGGGAGTCAACTCACAGAGATCCAAGGAGGTGAGAGATATCTTCTGGTAGCCAGGTGGTGTGATACCAGGGTGGGAATAGCAGGCATACAAGGCCTCATTGCCCGAGAGACCCAGTGGGGTGCCGATATGGCAGCAAGACATATCATCTTCAGCACTTTTGTCAGATCTTTTCACCTGCAGCTGGTGATAGGGGTTCTTTTATGACTCCTCATTCTGGGGCAGCACCACCAGTTTCTCACCAGTTTGGGAAGTGGAGTTCTTTCGGCCGTTCAGGCTGAGGTGGAGGTCGTGGCCATGGTAGCCAGTCGCCCGGTTTTCAGCGACATCTGGACGGATCAGCTCAGAGTGGTCAGGAAGGGTCACAAGGTTGTGGTACAGGATGAACTTTTGAAGTTGAGTAGACCTAAAAGTAGTAGGACCTCAGACCTTCTACAGTTCTAGGTACGATCTTAGTTGCCTCAATTTTGTCTTCTATTATTTTAGATAATGGGTCTTCCCATATATTTATTTCTATTGCAGTTGTGGGGAACCTTGGGCTCTACATCTTTTCTTCTTCTTGATATCTAGACACGGAAACCCCATTAGGGACTAGAATGGCTAGTGTGAGTCAGTTCAATGAGTTCCCTATAGAGGTTGGTGGGTGTCACTTATTTTGGGGAATCTATTTCCTATAGATGACAGACAATGATGTCATTCTTGGAATGGACTGGTTGGTTCCCTTCTAAGCAGTCATCGATTGCTACCACTGTAGGGTGAGTTTCACATCACCAAAAGGTCGATTGTTTCTTCATAAGGTTGAGTGGGATGTCCTAGCGAGCAGAGTGGGAACCGTGCATCATGGGTTGGGAAGAGTTACAACCCAAATTTCTAGTCTATATCTGGGTGACCAGGGGACTTCTCAAATGGACTTTCCTCCAATGGTGGATCATTTCAGGGATGTATTTCTAGGGGATTTATCAGGTTTTCTTCCAGAGAGAGAGGTATAATTTTCTATTTAGGTTGTGAAAGGAGCGGCACTGGGGTCCAATCATCCTTATAGGATGGCCACACCAGTGTTACAGGTGCTTAAGGAGTTGGTGGAGTTGCAGACAAAGGGTTTCATCTGACCCAATACTTCTCCTTGGGGTTTGCATATCCTATTTTCGAAGAATGTAGACGGTACCCTCAGGCTTTGTGTGGATTATCATAAGCTAAACCAGTTGACAGTAAAGAACTAATATCTCTTTCTGAGGAATGATGATCTATTTGATTAGCTTTGAGGAGCCCATGTGTTCTTGAAGATTGACATGAGATTCTATTATCACCAGTTGCGTGTTAGACCATCTGATATACCTCTTACAACTTTCCTGGGAACGTATGGTCTACAGGAGTATATGGTTATGCTATTCAGTCTCATGAATGCACCTGTAATTTTCATGGCACTAATGAACCAAGTGTTCCATCCATACTTGGATTCAATTATGGGGGTCTTTGTGGATGATATCTTGGTATACTCTCACACTTTACATAACCATGCTACCCATATTGAGATCGTTTTTAGTACACTAAGAGAGCATCAATTATATGCTATGCTCTCAAAATACCACTTTGGGATGGAACCGATTCACTTCTTCGGTCATGTTATCTCAGAGACAGGAGTATCAGTAGACCCATAGAAAGTGAGAGAAGTAGTTTCCTAGGAGCACAAGAAGAATTCCGTTAAGGTACAGAGTCTTATAGGGTTGGATGGATACTACAGACGTTTCATAATGGACTTTTCATGCTTAGCAGCTCCACTGACTGGATTGAATAAGAAGGGTCCAAGGTTCTTGTGGTTAGATTCTTGTGAGGAAGCCTCTCAGATCTGAAGGGGAGGTTAACATTAGCACTGATACTAGTTTTTCAAGATCTGGGAATAGATTTATTGTGTACTGTGATGGTTCAGGTATCAGGCTGAGAGCTGTGATTATGCAGGGAGAAGGAGTCTTCATGTACATGTTTCAGCAGTAGAGACCAAATGAGAGTAATAACCAGACACACGATCTCGAGTTGGCTACTGTTGTTCATGCCTACTGCTGTTGGGGACATTATCTTATGGGATATCATTTTCTAGTTTTCACCGACAACAAAAGTCCCAAGTATATCTTCACTCAGCATGACTTGAATTTGAGACAACGAAGGTGGGTTGAGTACCTTTAGTCCTTTGACTTTTATCATGCCTATACACCGAGTAAAGGCAATGTAGTGGAAGATTCATTGAGCAGGAGGACTCAGATATAGGCAGTTCAGGTGGCCAGTAGTGAGTGACATCTTATGGATCTGTTCCTTGAGATTCCTTTGGAGGTTCACAATAGACAGGGGTAGATTTTATTTCTTCTGTGGTTGTTACCTCTACTCATCTTGATCGAGTGATAATGAGGTAGCTATTGGATTCTGAAGGCCTTGTCCTATGGGAAAGCATGTTAGGAGAGGACACTATTCCAGGATGGACCATAGGTGTGGATGATACCTTGCATTTCCAAGGGTGTGTATGGGTGCCAGCAGGCATACACGAGGATCTGATGCAGGAACTTCATTCCATAGATTATGTAGTTCATCCTGGTGTCACCAAGATGTATCGTGATCTACACCTTCATTATTGGTGGCCAGGTATGAAGAGATATGTTGCTAGTTTCTTCATGTGGTGTTCCAATTGCTAGTAGGTAAAGGTGGAGCATCAGCGACCAGCAGGGCTTTTACAGCAGTTACCAATTCCCAAGTAGAAGTGGAATGATGTCATGATGGATTTCATGATAGGTTTACCGAGATCTACTCGAGGGAATGATGTAGTTTGGGTTGTCATCGATTGACTCATGAAGGTTTCTATTTTCTTTCCAATCAAGGAGACCTTCAATGTTGATGAGATGGGACGGTTGTACATCTGAGAGATTGTACGTCTAAATGGGGTTCCCCACTCCATCGTTTCAAATAGGTATGCATGTTTTACTTCTCATATTAGGCATGGTTTTCAGAAGGCTTTGGGTACACATTTTATTTTGAGTACAACATACCATCCACAGATAGATGGCTAGTTCGAGCATACAATTCAGGTGCTTGAGGACATACATCAATAATCCATCCGACATTTTGGAGGTTCGTGGGAGAATCATATACCTATTGTGGATTTTTCCTATAATTATTGTTTTCAAGAAACTATTCCGATTGATCATTATGAGGCTTTGTACGGAAATCCATATCATCCACCTTTATGATGGCTGGAGGCAGGAGAGGCAGCTATGCTGGTACCTCGTCTTGTTCAGGAGGCAACAAAATAGATACAGTTGATTAAGAAGAGGATGAATACTGCACAGTCTCGATAGAAGACTTATGCTGATTAGTGGAGATGAACTCTGGAGTTCGAGGTTGGGGATCATGTTTTCCTACATGTCAAAACGAGGTTGGGACACCGAAGGATTAGGAGATGGGGTATGCTTTCGTCGAGGTACGTCAGGCAGTTTGAGTGATGTTTTTCTGCCTTGTTGTTATACTATAGACTATTTATCCAAGTAGTTCTTTAGGATTATATTAGCCGATATGCACTTATTTTCATGCATGACTTACATAGGGCCGTGATAACCTCGTGTAATAGACCATAAATAGAATGGATTGAATGGATTCTCCGGAGTGTGTTATTTCATACGATGTGAGACCATAAGGGAATTGACGTAAGTGCATCTTCAATGTTTCTATAGTTCCTCAATGTGGCCCATAGGGGGAATGTGATGTAAGTTATTCTCTAGAGTGCCTTTAGTTACTAATAGGAGGCTATAAGAGGAATTGGCAGCGAGTTCTTCCTCAGAGAGTCTATTTTAAAGCTGAACCAGGGAGGTTTGACTAAGTGTACTTCATAGAGTGTTGTTGGTGTTTCTAGGTAAGACCAGAGGGTATAGGCTGTTACTACTTCCCAGAGTGTTGCCTGTTGTGTTACCTGCCTACTTGTGTTGCAAGGTAGGACCAGAGGGGATAGGCTATGAGTACTTCCTACAGGGTTACCTTTTATGTTTAGATTCTTGCTTTTGTTTCTAGTTAGGACCAGAGGGGATGAGCTATGAGTACTTCCCAGAGGGTTACCAGTTTGTGTTTACCTGCTTTGGTTAGCAGTTTCTTGATTTATGAAGCTGAATGCTTTGGAACTGTGGATTTGATACAAATGAGTACTTCATTATTTACTTCTTCCTGTTATTTATTACCTACCATATATTCGCTGACTATTACGCACAGATCTTGTGGTGGTCACTTACTAGGAATTAGTCTCATACTCTATTTGTGCCATGATTTTGGGCCCAAACAGAATATATTGTTGCTGGTATAGATAAGGGCAATCACCCTACTACTTCAAGTACTTGATTGCAAAGGAGCTGGAGGGAATGG
Source organism: Viscum album (assembly GCA_963277665.1). Taxonomy (NCBI): domain Eukaryota; kingdom Viridiplantae; phylum Streptophyta; class Magnoliopsida; order Santalales; family Viscaceae; genus Viscum; species Viscum album. Next base: position 868,130,150 of record OY728131.1, on the reverse strand, counting down.
GGCCAAGATGAGCCTTGTGATTCTGAGGATTTTACTTTTTATATTTTGTACTTTGGTTTAGTACTTTATTCCAGTATTGTGTTGTGTTTGGATGTTTTCCTAGACATATTTACCATCCATAATTTTTATATATATTTTCCAGCTTTTAATTTCATCATACTTCCACTGTTTCTTATTGTTTGATATAACTACTTCTTCCGCTACTTTAATATATTTCTCTCTTGCTATGTTAATCTGCAAATGAGGTCATAGTTTCCCCACTATCACAACCAAGGACATCGGTGCTAGTCGAAAGCCTCTGGCATTAAGGGAAATGTGCTTGAGGCTATGTGACCAACCATGTATGGGGCACCTCTGGGTGGCTTCCGAAACTGGGGCATTACATATGTATTCATTAGTTTTAGGAAGTTTTATGTATTTCATGTATTTTATGAGGCCTAATATCACATATGTGGTTTGTGTACAAAAAAATATATATTGAAATTAAAAAACTGAGAAATGGGAGGCTATTAAATTGATATTCTTGTTTATCAAATGTCTAGCAGATATAACACTCTATTTTGAAACATATGATATTTTAAAAGTATTCATGGATTCTGAAATTTGAAAATATATATTCTTAAGTAATATCCCAATTTCTTGTGTGTTAACAATTAGAAGAACTAATATAATATGGATATCTGTACCTCAACCTTTAGTTATATTATTTACCCTATAATATGAGTACAATTAAATTACACAATAATAGAAGGATAAGTTGTGTCTAAATATTATAATGGTTGAAATTTTAGAATATAATAAATAAACACTGTCTTTTGTGACAGAAAATGTGTCTAATATAGAAAATAATTCACATTCTCTCTCATAGATGATCATATTCTACTATATCACAGTTCCATCCAAAAACATGTGAAAGATAGAATTCTATAACTATAGAAGGAGAAAGGTTGTTAAAATTTTGTGGATATAATGATTAATGTTATTACCTTAGAAAACCTAAATCAATGTTGTACATTAGTGTTGCTAGAAAACATATTGTTTAAGATATCAAAAAACCATCAAAGTTTTAGAAGAAGTGAATTTGAAGGTATGTTTTCGAGAATAATTACTTGTCACCTATAAGATATGGTGATTTATTCAAAAAAATGATTATCAAGTGATAGATTTTCAGGTTTTTGGGAGAATCCATTTTCCAGTTTTTTATTTATAGATTCTAGAAAGGAGATAATTTTAGGATAAGATATACAACATGGCTACAAGTAATAATATCTTAACCACAACCTAATAACTTGTGGTATTAACATCATTTAGTATTGAAAATACATTGGTATGGGATCAAAAAACATTCAATATTTAATGGGTGTTTTAAATGAGTCATTGGTGTTCAACAATATACTAGTGGTTGATATGATCATGTAAAAAATTTCCAAAAAAAGATCAAATGTTGTTGGAGCTGATGGAACCTATATATAGCTAAGCTGCTCTTCTATAAATATATTTAAAGTCACTCTCAATTTTAAATTATTTCATTTGACCAATTATTATCATGTTCTCAAGAGTTATTTTTTATTCATGTTCAATTGTAATCACTTCCTTTTACCGAATTGAAGATTCTTATATTCCATAAAACATGAGTAGTTAAAAACCACTTTATATCTATATTTTTTATGATCTTTCATTTCATTATTCCAAGGTTCTATTTTGGATTCAATTTTTCATATTTTTCATGGTTGGTGTGATAGAAAATAGTGCATGATTTTTTAGTTACAGATACTCAAATTATTATAATTATATGTTTTCAAAGATTCTAGAAGACCTTGTAATATATTTGATTATTTTTAGGTTGGTTCATTCCTGATCAATAGTCTTGATGAAACAATTGACTAAAAAATTTAATAATAATTATCAAATAATAAAATTAATAATTGTGGGGTTTACAAGTAATAATAAAATATGATAATGATATTATTTATTAGTTAGTATAAAATAAATAATAAGGGACCCAACTAATACACTCAATGGAACCAATTGGGCCTTGTCACAACCCTTCAAAATGTTGATTTACACAAAAAATTATTTATAACATACAAATTCCAAAAGAATTATAATATTTAGGAAAGACCATGGACTTACTTAGAGTCGAAAGTACCAAAATGGGACCCTTTCATGATATATTTTTATATATTCCCTTAATATACTTAGTATAATCCCTTTTATACTACCTGATGTGCTCTCTATAACAATGCCACTGAGATAGTGTTCTCTAGGTCCAAAACCAATGTTTTGGATGATTATTAACAACATATGATTAATGTTCATGGTTTAAAGACCTCGTGACTAATCATGTATGATATATTGGATCAATTTCACCCTTATATAGTTATTCTGCATGGTTTACAAATCATTCACTTAACCGTGCACTATAGAAAGATAATGAAAAAAACATTTTTATAGCAAAGATTAATTATTATTAAAATATATTGAGATTTAATAAAAATAAGGGTGTCATATTAATCCAAAAAACAATTACCCTTAAAAAACATGGGTAAATTTTATGGAATTTTAATTTTTTATTCAATTTTAAAATCCATTAAAGAATCACAAAATGACCTAAATATTTCAATATAATTTTATAAATTGACATATAAAGGGTTTTGGGAAGCTAATAAAAATGTGATGTATACATTTTGAAATATTTATCCACCTAATAAAAATTTAGAGATAGAGAAACATAAGAAAAAAACCATGAATAATCCCATTCATGATTTATCATATGTGATCTCCACCTAAAAACTAAGTTGAGATCAAATCGTAAAAAATCACTATAAGAGAGTGTATCATAATGAAACCCAACACACACCAAATTATGTGATTAGAGGGACCATTATGAATTCTATATAATTAGGGATACAAAAACATATAACCCCTTATGTAAGTAACTAGTGAATAAATGACCCAAAAAAACGTTGCTTTAATGAAATAACATCACTATCACAATCATCTATATCTAATATTTTTAGGATAAACTAATGTTTAAAATGGGAACACGATCATGTTATATATAATGACCAAAGGGAAAAGATTTTCTACTAAAAATAATAGACAATACTTCTATATGTTATCAATCTGTAGGATGTGACATGATAAAGTGATATTAATGACTTAGGAACAAAAAAACTAATATAAAAATACCCATGACACTTGTTATCCTTGGGTGTATTTTCTTAGGTTAGGATATCCACATTCATGTTGAATCATTTTTGAAAGATGTAAAATCATCTAATGATTATTATTGAATTTAAAGAGAATATTGAACCATTGGAGAATAATGTTATACATGTCTTTTATATGAATTCAATATAGAAAAGAAAAATGAGTTATAATGAATCATTGTACATATTTTTAGTGGAAAAAGGAAATGACACAATAAAGAAAAAACCCAATAATAGAAAATTAGATATTAAATAAATGGAAAATAATTAGTGGGGTATACACTATTAAAAAATTATATTATATTTGGTATAAAAAGTTGATCTAGATACAACATTAAAAATATATACTAGAAGAAACATGGGGTTTATAAGATTATATATGAACCTGAAGGTATCCATGAGTATGGAGGATCATCATACATGTCATTATGATGGTAATGAGTGATTAAAAATATATGGAATGATCTATATGGTGACATGGTACCGAGATGTCATATCAATCGTTTTTAATATAATTCATACACATGTCAAAATTTTAGTATAGGGGTTGTGGATTTTATCATGTGGTAGAGAAGTAAAATGAATTATGAAAACATAAAGGGAATTTTGATTCTTTTTATATTTTCTATAGATAGGAGAACAGTGGAAAATCCATATTCAAAATCCAGATTACATCAATTGGGTGGGTGAGAAGAGAATAATTGGACGAGATAATATGAATTTCATAGTACCCATTATTAGGTGAATGATTAATATGGTGTTATATCAATAAAGAGGTTTTACTAAGGAGGATACATTTTATAGTACTGTAAAACCCCAATATTTCACAGTATGTTATTTCTTCAATGTAATTAAATAACTTGCATTACACGCAACACCGAGTTCAAGTGAACCACAACATACCAAACTAGCCGTTCAAAAGTGGTTATGAATATTAATAATTGAATTTTGAACTATATAAAATAATTCATATTTTAGAATCCATATTATGAGTTTCTTAGACATAATGTAATAACTAATTCATATTTTTCAGATAAAAGATGTATTTTTAAAAAAAATACTCTTTTACCACCTTTTAATGGTAAACCATTTTTAAATACAATATTTGAAACTTTTATATATTCAATTTGACAAAATAGACTTCTTATTTAGAATCAGGACATAATAATTTAGTTTCAATAAATTGTTGGTGTTTTTCTGATAACATTCATATTTGGGTGAATAGTGAAAAATACTATATTTTAACTGAAAACAACTTGTTTAATCAAAATAATTTATATTGTAAAATTATAAATTTTAATGGTTTTGAAGTATAAATATATTATATTTTTACAATATTATCCAATTCTGGTGATTTTATGTAAGTTCACTTTGAGATTGGACATAAACAAGTGTTAAAATTTTGATAGATATTGTTTCTAAAAAATACGCCTTTTGGTTTTGACAACAGGAATTAATTTTAAATTAGTAAATGAAACTTATAGGTATTTAATTTCATATAATTGACTTCATTTTTGGTTTCAAAATATCGAAATTATCTTAGGGTGAAATTTTGGTACTTTTTGGATAAATTTTATATTTTGATGAATAGTGAAAATTACTAAATTTTAATTGAAAACAAATTTTTTGATCGGAATAATTAATAATGATAAATTATGAATATGAGTGATTTTAAAGTATAATTAGATTATATTTTTACCATTTAATATAATTTTGGTCATTGGATATAATTCCATATTTAAACTGGACATAAGCAAGTGTCAATCTTTTGATAGTTATTATTTCTAAAAAAACGCATTTTGTTTTGACAGCGGGAATTAATTTTAAATTAATTTCTGTCATTTTTGAGTTTTTAATTTAGAAAAATTTATTCCATATTTGGGATCAGGATGTCCAAATTTTGTAAATAGGTAACTATTATTTTTAGACATTTTTAATAATTACTTCGGTAAATATTTTATTTACCATGGTTAAAGGGTAAATCTGGTAAATAAGGGTAAAAATAATATTATAAAAATATTAATTTACCCTAAAACGTGTTATAACCCTATTGGATGATACATGTCTGGCCATGAGCATCATTGGGTCGATTTTTGGACCCCATGGAGCTACTTGTAAGTGATATGGACACTTTATATTAATTAAGATAAAGTAAATAGAAAAATGACATAAGCATATATCTTTTAGAAAAAACAATTTTTACATAGGGTTATATATGTTATCATTTTGAATATAAATATTCAGTAGAAATATAAAATTATTTTCTTACATAATGTTATTTTATTTATAATTTATAGACATTGAATAATTGAATTTATTAATGACATAAAAATGATTGTGTATTTTAAATATTAATGAATGAATCAAATAATTTGTATTATAAATGTTAAAATAAATATAATTTGACATTTTTGATGAAATACAAGACAAATATTGGTTAATATTACATGTTATGATTTCTTAAATGAATTTTTTTTATAATTAATAACGTTTTTAAGAGTTTAACAAAAATCAATTATTAAATATTGTCAAAATTAACATAAATGAGTTTTTAAAACAAATATTATATTATTAATTGATATTATATTCCTAAAAATATAATGTTTGGCCAAAGGAATTATATCATTATAGGTGTATTATTAATGGACCACTTGTGGTTCTCTTGGATGTATACATTATGTTTATTAACTATATAATATAAAAATAAAAAGTGACATGGTAAATGTCAAACTAATTAACTAAGAGTTAAAACTAAAAGATAAGGTTAATATAATGACCCATACCTTTCTTAAATATATTGGATGAAATTATTTCGACCCATACCTACCTTATAATTTGAATAATAAACTTTGGATCCATTATAAACCGAATATGAATTTATTATAAATTAATTCTTTAAGTTTTTCCTAAATAGCCCCTCCTCCCCCTTATAAAAGGACACCACTTCTAACCAATTCTTGATACCATCAAAGCCATTTGGCTCGGCCCCCTACCCAAATATCCTCCCAACATCCCTAAAACCATTCTATAGGCCTTAGTTTGATCACAAATCCAACCTATGGAGCCCTTTTGATCAAATCAAAAGGAAGAACCCGAAGAAAAGGTAATGATTTCACCACCCTCTTTCAAGTTCCTTTCTTCTTAAACTTCTTATTTATTTGTTATTTACATTATAAAATAATAACTCTTGTACCTTATATATAATTTTATGTCATTATAAATATGGTACAACCATATTCAGTATTATATCCATCATTTCAATGACATATAACCATGCGTGCGTACATGCGGCTTACTGTATCCACGTCGTGGTGTAATTGTTATTCAAAACATTATTATTTGGATGGGTATGATAATGATGTGTAATTGAAGTAAATAATAAGTATAACATTATAATGATTGTTTATATATTATATACCATCCAATTATAAAATATTTTAATATCAAAAGAATGATATTGTCGCTCATGCGTACGTACAGACTACCGTCTCCACGAACGCGATGAGGTTCATTCCCCATCGTATCCATTCAAGTATAATTATCATTTGATGATTAAAAATAATGTTTAAGGACACGAAAACATTATGGATATAATTAATATACAACCTATCCATAACAAACATGGCTTACGTAATAAAAATATTGAAGAAAACGAGTAAGTTAACACCAGAATCAACGATAATACTAAGATATTATTAACAAAGCAATGCTAAAAGATCATATATGATATAATATTAATATATATGATTCATTATAGTTTAATAACAATTATTTCACCATTATACAGGAGGTTAAACTACCATCAACCAATGAAAAGTACAAGGTAATGGTTTATTTCCCAATCTTTTCATTATCCGAGGTTGTTTATACGTAATTATCTACTGGGACATCTTTATCATCCACAACCATGTTTCTTCAAAATTTATTTCAAATCATTCTTACTAATTTATAAACTATAGGCTAAAGTCATTTATACACTTGTTGACTTTATATAAGATTTTTATAAAGGAATCTTTCCATCGTTTTCCAAATAGGGTCCTTTTTAACTATTTCGACCAAATTATGGTAAGAATGTATTTTTTTAACTTATACAGAGGGTGCGACAATTTTCTGTCATTATAAAATCATCTAACCTTCCATTACAAGCTTATAAGAATATTTTGAAAGTAAATGTTTTATTTTATAATTATGTGACTTTTAAATTATTTCAAAATAAATATTTTAAGAATTTGTGAAAGGTACTCTTTATCAAGATCCGAAATTAACATGTTTTAAAGATTTATCTTTCTTAATATTTTTAATTAATGTAAATGTTTAAAAAATTAATTTAAGGATTTTTTATATTTACATGAATGTTTTGAAATGATATTCAAAAGTTTCAAATTGGTATGGGACACTTTGATTCAAAAATCTCTTTTAAATTACTTCCTTTATAAATGTGTGACTTTTCAATGATTTAAAAAAAGAGATATTTCTATCAAATATTTTTGATTTCATCTATGTCTACATCCTTTGATGTTATTTAATCTTATTTGAATTTGATTCATTATGATGAAAAACTTCCATATTGTATTGATGTTTTTGTGATATGTTTGACCTTGGATGTGTTATTTTTATACCATTCATGGTTTATGGAGAAAGTATTGGGATTTCGTATGACAGTTTTAATACGAATGATTATGTTATGTTTAAACCTATTCATATGAGGAATTCATTAGACTTTTTAAGTGATGGGTGGAGCCCACTATATCTCCTCGATGCATCGGTAGGTCTCATGAGACAAACTAGTGTCTTGGCACAAGGCCTTGAAAAAATCTTATTTTTAGTCTTGGAACAAGGCCTTGACTATGTGGTTATGATAGTCTGGCATTATGCATTCCATCATTATGAAAGTGGTTATTGATATTTCATGTGATTATTAGACTACTATAATATCCATGTGAATAATTAAATTGAATTATTTCATTTTATTATTTCAATTTTATGTTGAAGTTCAAGTTTAAAAGGATTTTTCTTTAGTTATACATTTCCTTAAATGATTATTATTACTTATGAAAGTTTCCGCTATATTGTTATCCTTATTGAGAATCTGAGATCACCCCTTTCTATGTTGTATTTTTCCCAGGATGTGAATAAGTATTTTATTACTGACCTATAGGGATAGTCTGAGGGGATATGAGTGTAGACTATGGAGACTATTATGTAGTAGTTTTTCACATTATGATGTAATGTAACACTTATGAATATATCTAGTGATTCCATGGCTAATAAACTAATCGGTCTTTCAAGACGTGATATTTTGTGATCATGCCAATGTTATGTATTAATGCACCGACTCTGGGTAACTGGGATCGGGGCGTTACAAGTACCATATGATAGTGACTTTGTTCGCACTCATACTTACATAAACATTATAATAATATATGTGCAATAGTGAGATGGAAATGGTATGTATGAGTTAACCATAGTGTGATGTGGTCCACACATATATTATGTATAGTGGAACTAATGAAGTAACAATCATATAAATTAAAATCAGAATAGTGAGCTATAGTGTAATGGGTGTGGTGTTTATATGACATTCCTCGAGCCCTTAGATTATCTCACAATGCATGGATCTAGTTGTGCCCTGTATGTACAATCATTATATATCAAAATTTGTTGATGTTGTGGGATATTAATGAGTTTCATTGAATAAATACACTAATCAATGCATTAAGAATACATAAAAAGAACCCTACTAGAACATGATTCAAGATTTGAAAATAAAATTATATGTATCACACGTATACCCAATACCACACATTGGTGTCTAGACTGTTTATGTGACATAGACTTAAACGCAGCTCCCCATATGCTAGAGGAAATAATCTAGCAGATATGTCCTAAATCATACATAGGTGAGATAATACCCTCAAATTGTTGTCATAAAATGGTGGAAAACGGCAAATGATAACTATATAAAACATTAGATTATGCGGAATAAATAAACAACATATCAAGTTCAAAAAACATTAATGAAGAACAATAAGGGCCTAATAACCAGTTGATATAACATTGGGAAAATCTCATATAAAAAAATAAAAAGAAAATAAAATAAAGAGAAATTTTACTACCATCCCTAAGCATCAACACAACCTGGTCTCCAAAACCACATCGAGCGTCTCCAGTCCAATCAATTGAAAAGACTATAAAAAAAACTATAACATAGATATAAGTCATGAACATGCACTAGAGATCCCATACTGCGTGTGAGAAATAAAACTATGTAGTGTCTCATAATGTATCCCAATTATATAACATCGTAAATTTGTATACATGGGGAAGACAATTAACTAAATTAAACAGGTACACACAATCATGTTTGAACACCATATTATAAATTGACGACTATGACTCTATGTGAATCGGGTCACCATGTGATAACATGGGAACCATGGTACCTAAAGATACCTAATTTTTCTTAATATGTATTCTAGAAACCTTTACCCATAAGAACTAATCTTTACTCCATGATTTGAGGTAGGGTGATACCAATTCATGAGTACTACCTGAAGACAATGGGTATATTAAATCATCAATTTCATGGACTGGTTTTCTCACTCAAGGAATTTCTACATCCATGTCATAGAACATCCCTTATAACACAATAATTTACACCTAAAAAGTCCCAAAATAAAATCTATCACTAAAGGTAGGGCCCCATATCACATCCATAATAATACCAAATCACCCGTGGTTGGGTCCCTCGTCATCCCCTAGACAAACCCTCTCACTCCAAGAGGTAAATTTAAATATAATATCACTCAATATAAATCCATTACAATTATAACTATTATATAACTAAAGGTAGGTTATGATTCTAATAAAATCATGGAAAATCCATCTCAGTTAAGATGGATCCTACCAATACCATCTCACTCAATATGATTTCATTATCCAGACCACTGCCATATCACTCAATATTGGTCTAATATCACATCACAACATCTAACTTCTCACAAAATATAGTGGTTTTCAAGAACCTAATCACTTTTGGTGAGGTGAGGAGTGAGGGATTGATTTTGACTATACCTAGATATATCAACTATCATAAGCACTCAATTAACACATAACACAACAACAAATAGGGAACCCAACCCATCTCACATGATCACTAATTCATCACATGCATGATAGTCACTAAAGATCTATCCTCACAGATAATAAAACATCATAATTTATATATCTTATAAATGAACACCTTTATTTTATCATATTAATAAATGAATAAATTCTTATCCTCTCAATATTCTTGTCTTTCTTGTCACGAAATTCACTAGGGTCCCTTCGACTTATCTCAGTCTCATCTTGTTAATACCAAGTACCTTCACTATCTAAATGTGAATCCTAAACCCATAATATATGATTACTAATACATAAATAGTATAGTCTAAAATATATCAAAATATCACTCAATACCCATTCCCTATACCCTAGGACCATCCTCATAAATCTCTTTCAAATCCCTATAGAAACCGAATGCCATATCCTGAAATGATTTCCATAAACCATGACTAAGAGTTATCCCACATTTCACCTAGAGATACCATAACCAATTATCAAGAGGAAAACCACTATATTATATTGAATTAATCCTGGGAGTACTTATATCACACATGGAACTATCCAAGGCCCTCATTTACCCATAAGTGGGTGTCACTCACTGATTTGATTCATATCAACATCACACCAATCAATGTTAGGTATAATATCCTAATACCTACAAAAATATCCTTAGTAAAAATCACATAGGATATTAAATTCACATATAACATCCTAATACATATTCAATTTATCTTTTCAAATCAACCAACACATTTCTACTTGGAAACATAGTCACATGGTGATCCCAATTTACCTAAAGTGTTGAGGAAGACTTATTCCGTGTCTAGAAGGATTAATTTGATTCAATATCCATCATTACTGTGATATCATATCCAATTAATTATTATTATATCATCTAATATTTATAGCATTCACAATCATGTATAAACAATATTATTATTTTGAATTAAAGGGACCATCTACAACTTTTTGGGTGTTAACACCCATGCCTTTCTTTGTTCATCATTTACCAAGCCTATACATGCCATATCAAAGATTATACAATAACCTGAGATACTATCACATTCAATAAAATCCAAATAATTAATAATAATAATTTGTAGCTATTTATCATAATTTATAGTTATCTATTCAATTTCAACTAAAGAGGATTACAGATTAAAAAACACTTCAGTCATCAATGAATCATCAAAAGAAGACATAAAATATTTTTTTCATCATTATGGGATCTCGACTACATATACCATGAAAATTATCCACCAAATCTGAATGATCCAACCATTATTTTGGTGGAATAATAAATGAAACAAACCATACATTATTTAAATAAGTAGGAATCCAAAGGGGACTAAAAATAGATAAAATTAAAGGAAGAAACTGATCTTAAATTTTAGTAGAATCAGAAAAAACACACCAATACAAGGGGAAATCAATTTAAGGGTGAGAAGTTTGGGGATATCATAATAAATGGACAAGTTTTTACACCTCTTTTTCCCATAAATATAATGGTTTATAACCGGTAAATGATCGGTCCTCCCTAAAATAATACCCTAGGTGGATGATTATTATGTGACCATGATTTTTGTTTTCTGAAAACCACACAAAAAGGTATATTGAATTAATACTCCTCATAGGTTGTGACATGATAACTATATTAATATGGGCCAACCCCTTACCTACCAAGATCATGACATGTCTCCCATGGGAGAAAATGTGGTTGTTCTTAGTTTACGGATTTAATCTAAGCCATGAACCGTAATGACAACACCCCTATGGGTCACAACACAATTCCAATTACTAGGTGACACTAAATCCTTTGGATGTAACATCCCATATCATAGTAATTACTCATCACACATCAATATGTGGCACACCCTCTGTGCAAGGCTGCCACAACATGACCAAGGGGTTCGTGACATGACATTCTAGTTTTTGCGAGAATATTAGTCATGTCCAACTAAAACCCACTATAAAATTCACCCCAAAACCCAAAACAACCATCATTTCTCAAAATAATAAAATAATAATTTTTTGAGTTTCTCTAATCCACATAATTTTGATCAAAATAGAAGTTATCAAAATATAACCTTCTCTATGACCAAAATTTAAAATTAATATGATTTTATAAACCCATAAGAATATGGGTTTATACCATATGTTTAGTTGGAAAATAATTTAAATAAATTTTATTAAATTATAATGTGGACTCACTATAATTTTCCCCTCTCCCACTCTCAGTGTGTCTCATAGTCATATAACTAAATACATCCAAAAAGTGGAATAAGAGATATGGTTAAATCTATATATGTTTGGACCTCCAATATTCATTAAGTTCTTTTGAAGAAAAGGATAGATCTAAGTATTTTTGAGTGATTTATTTAGAGTTATATGTATTATTATACTATTGGTGAACTGATTCTAGTTTTTATATGTTTATCATAAAGAAATAAATTAGAATCCCTATTTTCAATGTAATCTATTACATCACTTATTGAAATTATATTACTATATATTGTAATTTATTATAAATATTTATGTGAAAATATATTCCAAAATATGTTCTTGGTTATATTAAAGGCATTTATAATAAAATATGGAAAATAAAAAAATATATTTTACACAAATTATAAAGATATAAACTTCAATAGAGTATGATTTTTGTTCTATAAATAATGGTATTTTGATGTGATTTTCTATACTACATAGAGAATGATTTATGTTAATATAATTGAAAAACTAATTATGTAAAATAATATAAGATATTATATACAGTGGAAAGAAGAAAAAATAGGAATTAAAATATTAAAATTATGTAATGATATTATTCTTTTAAATTTTTCAACCGATTAGTTTTTTAATACTAAGAGAAGGAAAAAAATTGTAAATTAACATTAACATGACAATATTTCATAGTATGATATTTTATTTAAAATAATTCAATAGCTTGGGCTACACACAACACCATGTTCGAGAATACCACAACTTACCAAACTAGTCTTTCAAAATATGGTTATGAATTTTATTAACTTAATTTTGAATTTTATTTACTCCATATATTTTTGACATCCATATTATGTGTTTCTTAGACAAAATATAAGAACAAATTCAATTTTCACATAAAATAAGAATGTTTCCAAAAAATTCCATTGTACCACCATTTAATGGACAACCATTTTTAAATCAAATATTTGACACTTTTATATATTAAATTTGAAAAAATAAACTTCTTATTCACATTATGAACATAAAAATTTAGTTTGAATAAATTTTTGGTGATTTTCTGATAACTTTCATTTTTTGATGAATAGTGAAAAATACTAAATTATAATTAAAATCTAATTTTTTAATATAAATAATTTATAGTGTTAAAATATATATTTGAATGGTTTTGAGGTAAAATTAGATTATATTTTTATTATTTAATCCTATTTTTGTCATTGGAAGTAATTTTACCATTAAATTGGATATAAACACATATTAATCTTTTGATAGTTTTTATTTCTCAGAAACCCACTTTCTAGTTTTGACAAAAGGAATATTTTTTAATTAATTAATACGACTTATATGTTTTTAATTTGGTGAAATAGACATAATTTTTGAATTTGAAATATCAAAATTAGCTTAGAGTGAATTTATAGTATTTTTCTGAAAACTTTTAATTCATTGGAGTCACATTTGACATCTGTAAAAAATATGGTTCAATAAGATTAAAATAATTTTTGTAGTATAGTATCTTTTGATTTTTATTTACCACGGTTAAAAGTAAATATGGTAATTAATGGTAAAAAAGATATTATAATTACCATAAAACACATCCTATTTCTACTGAATAAGTGTATTTCGACCAAAATCATCCTTATGAATAAAATATTATCCTTATGATCCCCTTGGATTAGATTGGGACATTTATTAATATTTTATTTAATGAAGAGTCAAAAGTGTAAAATTAAAAGTTTAATAAGTAAACTTTTTTTAATATAAATTTATAAATAATATAAATTCAGCTATAAATATTCATTAGAAAGATAAAAATATTTGATATATAATTACATTTTATTTTTAATTTTTAGACATTATATAATTGAAATTATTTATGACATAATGATGATGCAGTAATTACCTAATTAATAAATGATTAAAATAATTGATATTGGATATATTAAAATAAATGTAAATTGAGACTTTTGATGCATTAAAAGAATTTTTTAGGTTAATATGACTTTTTAGTGTTTATTTAATGATTTTTTAGAAGTAATCATGTTGGAATGACTTTAATAATAACCAAATACTAAATAGTGTCAAAATTGACATAATTGAGTTTTTAAAACAAATACTATTTTATTAAATTATATAATAGTCCTAAAAATATAATGATCCTATAAAGGACTTATATAATGATAGATAAGTTATTAATCAACCACTAGGGGTTCACTTGGTAGTTTATATTATGTTCATTAACCATATAATATAAAAATACAACGAGACATGGTAAATGTCAAACTATTTTACTAAGAGTCAAATCTAAAAGATAAGGTTAATATGTTGACCAAAAACTATATAAAACCTATTGGTTGAAGGTTTTTCAACCCACCCCACCTTATACTTGAAATTAATCCATTTGGAGTCATTAGAAACCAAAAATGAAGTTATAATAAAATAATATTTCATGCTTTCCCTAAAGTGGCCCTCACCTCTCTTATATAAGAGAACTTCACCTTCTATTAATTTCTCCCCTCCAAAGCCATTTGGATCGGCCAAACCATACCCAAATATCCTCCCAACTACCCTTGAATCATCCTAGAGGCCTACATTTGATCACAAAGACAACCTAATGATCCATTTTGATCAAATCAGAACGAAGCACCCGAAGAAGAGGTAATAATAACTTCAGTGTCTTCTACATACTCTGATGTTATTATAAATATTGTACAACCATATTCATTATTTAATCCATCCTATGATTGAAAAAGTCACCATATGTGCAAACGTACAGATTACCATCTCCAGAAACACGATGAGATTCATTCCCCTTTATAACCATTCAAGAATAATTTTAATTTTGGGATTAAAAAATAATTTTTAAGAAAATAATATAATTATGGATATGAATAAAATATATACAATCCATAAAAATAATTATTGATATAACATAACATGTAAAGGAAAACGAATCAGTTAACACCCGAAACAATGATACTACTAAAATATTATTAACAATGTAATATTAGAACATCATATATGATATCATAGTAATGTATGTGGTTCTTTTATAATTTAATAAAAGTGATTTAAATATTATACAATATGTTAACATAACCTTGACAAAGGAAGAGTACAAGGTAAGGGGTTTTCATCTCACATCTTATTCCATTGAGATTTATGCTATATTTCTAGTATTTCCTTTGTGTGGTGTATGTACTGCTCATGATTGTATTCCTTGTGTAATATAATTTAATTTTCGGGTATATAAAACTTCATTTAGGATCCTTATTTTATGGGGTGAATGTTTCATAAGTTACCAAATCAGTTAGATAATGTTTAATTTCGAATTCCACTCATTGAGTTTAATGCAAACTTCATTGATTATTTTACTCCAGGATTATGTGTAAAATCACTATTTATTTATTTATGTAGTAATTTACACTCCCCTTTGAGTGAATATACTTTTGACACACATAATAACTCAATTTATAAATTCTCAAGTCATCGATATGAACTTGATAATGGTAATCTTAACTAAATTTCAATTCATTGAGTTAAAAATCCAAGTCATTGGTGTTGTTGTTTAAAGAATATTTGTGAATGTCCTCTAATTTATTTAAACTGAATATCCAATAATATTTACTGTATTTAAATTTTTTACACATAATTATGTCATTTATTTATCCTTAACCTAAGGATACAATCTTTATAATGGATTTCATAGAAATTTAAATTCTATTGAGGCTTCATTGTTGATATTCACAAATTAACTTTAATATGTTATATATAATATAATTTGATATAGTAAATCATAAATCCCTTTATTCTCATGATATTATAATGTTTTTATTACCTCAATTATTTGTATTCAAATTTCATTCATTTGGTTATCAATTCAAACTAAAATATTATTTTCAATGTTTTATATATTTATTATTATATATCTTTCTCATCAATGTCCATGTTTTAAAAATGGTTTTAACGATTTATTTATATAGAAATTAATTTTTAAAATTAAAATTCATTTTAAATGTTTCAAAGTGGCAAGGGACACTTTGATTCAAAAATCTATTTTTAATAGCTTATTGATAAATAGTGAGACTTTTAAATGCTTTTAGGAAAAAGGGGATATTTAACTCAAATAGTTTTACTTATTATTTTCATATATGTCGATATACTTCATTATTCATGATTTAGGTTGACTGATTATAATAAAATATTCTATACTGTATTGAATGAGTTATGTTTGACTGTGGATGCACTATTTTTGTACAATTCATGGTTTGTGGTTAAAATATTGACATTTCATATTGTAGTTTTAATATGAATGTTTAAATTATGTTTCAAAATTTTCATATGTGTATTTCATTAGTCTTATTAAGTGACGGGTGGATCCCTCTATAGCTCTCTGATGCATTAGTAGGTCTCATGAGAAAAACTAGTGTCTTGGTACAAGGCCTCGACAAAATTTTATTTTTAGTCTTGGCACGAGGCCTTGATTATGTGGTTATAATGTCCAGCATTATGCATTCCATCATTATGAAATTAATTATTAATATTACATTTGATTATTCGACTAATAGAATATCCATTTGAATAAGTGAATGGAATTATTTGATTTATATTTTCCATATTATTATGAAGTTTATGGTTAAAAGTCTTGTGTTTTAGTCTTATATGTCTACTTTAATTTTATGATTATTTATGATAGTCTACAACATATTGTTATTTATACTGAGCATCTGAGATCACCCCTTTCTTATGTATTATTTTTCATAGGATGTGAAGAAGTATATTATAAATGACTTATAGGAATAGGCAATGTTATATAAGAGTGTTCAAAGGAGACACAATTTTGTATTTTTTTCATTTGATAATGTAATGTAAAATTTATGTATGTATCTAGTACTTCCATTCATACTAAACTAATCATTCATTCAAGACTTGATCTATTGTGATCATGTCAATGTTTGGTAATAATTCACCAACTCTAGGTAACTAGGGTCGAGGCGTTACAAATGATATCAGATAAAGTTTAGTACAACACTTGGAAGATATATTTAGAAAAGCTCTTATTAGGAAACACATCCCTAAGATAGACACTGAGTATTAGTATAGGATAACATCCAAAAATTTTGGTAATGTAAATATTATGTGGGTTTTTCAAGAAATACATCCCTGTCTGGATATGAGCAGGTAAAGGTGGCTCTATAATAGATGTACCTAAGAGTGAAAATTCCAACATAGTGTTTCAGGTTTGCCTCTGGGTATCCTGGTACATGACAACAGGCCTTGCTGCACTCTTGGTTATGACAGTCCTGGGAGATATGATTAAGATAATTTACATTTTTTACAAATCGATTTGAGGGATTTCAATATTAGATGAGACTAAATAATCTTGTTTAATCCTAAGGTATTTTAGATTGAAAATAAGGTGTCATGATGTTCTCTAAATGATTTTGTGACTCACACTATTATTTCATGTGTTAGTTAATGGATAGATTCCAAAGATGTCATAGTAATAATGAAAATGATGTACAAGGTGGGAACAATGATTGAAATGTGCAACTAAATGGAATTTTAATGGTTGTGAACGAAATCATGTTCATGTTGAAGTTGGTTTCCAAAAATATGATCAACAATATATATACTAAACAACTCCCAAAATCAACAATGTAGAGAAATGCGGAGAATGATATGAACTCGAGTAGTGGATACCTTGGAGAAAAGAATGCTCAATTTCCATCATGCTAGAAATGTGGATGGAGACACCCAGGAAAGTGTCTCAATGGAACAAGGAAATGTTTTATGTGTGGGAAATAAGGACATAAAGTAAAGACCTGCTGAGGAAAAATGAAGAGTACGATGGAAGAAAATAAAAAATGATCCTAATAATCCACTTACAATCATTTTCCATTAATGTAAGGGACCTTGGAATTACCCAAGTCAATGCCCCATTCTATAGAATAACCTCTAGGTCAAGGCAGAACCTATGTGGAAATAAATTGATGGAGAAATGTCTAAAAGTATTAATAATTATTATTTAAGGGATGACTTTTAATGACTATTTATTACTAATTATTAGTATTTATTAGTATTTATTAGTATTTATTAATAATTATCAATAATTATGACTAATTATTACTAATCATTAAAAATTATTATTATTTAATAGTATTTATTAGTATTTATTTCTATTTATTACTAATAATCACTAATTATTACAAATTATTACAAATTATTACAAATTATTAGTATTTTTTACTATTTAATAGTATATATTTGTATTTATTAGTATTTATTTGTATTTATAAATATTTTTCAGTATTTATTAGTATTTATTAATATTTATTTGAATTTATTACTATTTAATTCTATTTATTTCTATTTATTACTATTTAATTGTATTTAATTGTATTAATTATTAATTATTATTATTTATTACTATTTTTTTGTATTTAATACTTGTTATTTGTATTTATTTCTATTTAATAGTATTTATTTCTATTTATTTCTATTTATTACTATTAATTAGTATTTATTAGTATTTATTAGAATTTTTTACTAAATATTACTATTTATTAGTATTTATTATTATTTGTTAGTAATTATTACTAATTATTACTATTTATTAATATTTATTAGTATTTATTAGTATTTATTACTATTTATTACTATTTATTAGTATTTATTAGTATTTATTAGTATTTATTACTATATATTAGTATTTATTACTATTTAATAGTATTTACTCATATTTGTTACTATTAATTACTATTTATTTGTATTTATTATTATTTATTAGTATTTATTAGTAATTATTACTATTTATTTGTATTTACTAGTATTTATTACTAATTATTAATATTAATTACTACTTATTAGTATTTATTAGTATTTATTAGTATTTATTTGTATTTATTACTAATTATTACTCTTTATTTCAATATATTTCAATTTATTACTATTTATTACTAATTATTACAAATTATTACAAATTATTACAAATTATTACAAATTATTACAAATTATTACTAATTATTACAAATTATTAATAAATATTAGTATTTATTACTATTTATTAATATTTATTTGTATTTATTAGTATTTATGAGTATTTCTTAATATTTATTTGTATCTATTAGTATTTATTAGTATTTATTAGTATTTAATACTATTTATTAGTATTTATAAGTATTTATTACTATTTATTAGTGTTTATTTTTATTTGTTAGTAATTATTCATGTTTATAAGTATTTATTAGTATTAATTTATATTTATTATTATTTATTTCTATTTATTATTATTTATTAATAATTATTAGTATTTATTACTATTTATTACTATTTATTATAATTTATTAATATTTAATAGTATTTTTTTTGTATTTATTGCTATTTATTAGTATTTATTACTATTTATTTGTATTTATTAGTATTTATTAGAATTTATTAGTATTTATTTCTATTTATTAGTATTTATTTCTATTTATTACTATTTATTTCTAATTATTACTATTTATTACTATTTATTTTTTTATTAGTATTTGTTACTATTTATTAATTTTTATAAATATATATTAGTATTTATAACTATTTATTGGAATATATTAATATTTATTATTATTTATGACAAATTATTAATATTTATTACTAATTATTACTATTTGTTAGTATTTATTAGTATTTATTAGTATTTTTTAGTGTTTATTACTATTTATTAGTATTTATTACTATTAATTATTAGTATTTATTACTAATTATTAGTACTTATTACTATTTATTATTATTTATTACTATTTATTACTATTTATTAGTATTTATTAGTATTTATTATTATTTATTACTATTTATTACTAATTAAAACTATTTAATACTTATGGTTAATATTTATTAATAATATTTCTAATTATTACTACTTTGTGTTAATTACTTTTAATTACTACAAAATACAACAACTAATTACTATTTACCGCTAACTATTTATATACATTACTAATTATTGTTAATAATTATTAATTATTACTAATTACTAAGAAGTAAAACTATTAAATTAATTTTCTTATTACAAATAAATACTAATGATAAAAAAATTTAAATCTATCTTAATTACAACAAATCAACTATAATTAAAATTAATATAATGAAAACAAATAAATCTTAATTAAATAAAACATAAGTACCTTTAAACTTGTTCTCTTATAATTGTAGGTTGTTTCACAACTTATTTATAAAAAAACTAACTCCTAAAAGTTATCACTCTAAAAGTTGAGTTTACAGAAGCAGAGGAACAAGAAATTCAAGCAGAGAGAAGGAAAATAGAGTGGTATATATGGGTAAGAATAGTAGCGACGAGACTATTTGCGACGAGAGACCCTTCACTAATAGTACTTATTGCGATGGAACCCATCGCAAATACCTTCGGCCGCATTAATTATCGACGGAGGATAAAAGGTTATTTGTGACGTGGCCTGTTGCAAAAAGTGACTTGCTGATACACTTTTTGCTAGGAGACAACATCCCGTCGCAAAATATGTTTTTACCACCACCGGTTATTTGCGATGGGTCCTGTTAGAAATAACTTTCAGTGGTTGAACTTGTTGCGGTGAGGGATCCTCCCATCTAAACTAGGTCTTACGGCCTGCCGGTATTTGCGACGGCCAGTGCCAACCCGTCGTAAATACTCTTTCATGCAGTTTTTCACGCAAACCGCGCCAATCCCCGCGTAACTTTTTGCGACGGGGCGCCTATTCCTGCCGAAAATAATGGATTTTACCATAGTGTAATGACTGTTTACCCCATTACAAGTTTGTCGTTTTCTTGTTGTTAACATTATCCTAATCATGTTTTCTATCACTCTCCATAAGAACATGACACTTAATTTATCTTCCATATACATGTTTACCTACATTGAATCATAGTATGGGTTATCTCATGTGACCTTTGTACTTCTCTTTCATTCATTTCAATTGATAGTTTTATTGACACCTTTTCCGATGTGGGATGTTCAATGAACTTCCCAAGCCCAATTTTAAAATTGCGAGGACACAATTTCAAAAGGGGGAAAGAATGTAACACCTCAAGACTTCATTGTTAGTCATTTTCTTTAATTTAAATCAATAGTTTCTGCTAAACACAACAACGAGTTCGAGCACACCATGACTTACCAAACTAGCCATTCGAAAAAAGGTTATGAATTATATTAATATATTTTTTAATTTTATATACTCCATATAGTTTTAACACCCATATTATGTGTTTCTTAGACATAATATAAGAACAAATTCAAATTTTTAAATAAAAGATGTATTTTTTTAAAAAAAAGCAATTTTGTATCCTTGTAATGGTGAACCATTTTTAAATCCAATATTTGACACTTTTATATATTCAACTTGAAAAAATTAAATTCTTCTTTAGAAGAAGGACATAAAAATTTAGTTTGGATAAATTTTCGCTGCTTTTCTGATAACTTTCAAATTTTGACAGAGTGAAAAAATACTAAATTTTAATTAAAAACAACTTTTTAATGAAATTAATTTATATCGTTAAATTATTTATTTGAATTGTTTTGAGGTTTAATTAGATTATATTTTTATCATTTATTCTAATGTTGGTCATTAGAAATAGTTTTACTTTTAAATTGGACGTAAACACATATCAGTCTTTTTATAGTTTTTATATCTCAAAAACCTGCTTTCTAGTTTTGACCGCAAGAATATTTTTTAAAATTAATTAATACAACATTTTATTTGTTTAATTTGGTGAAATAGACATCATTTTTGAATTTGAAATATCAAAATTAGCTTATAGTGAATTTTTGGTTTTTTTCTAAAACTTTCATTTTTTGATGAAGAGTGGAAAACACTACGTTATTATTTAAAACAGACTTTTTTAAATAATTATTTATTTTATTTGAATTTATTTTATGAAAAAATAGATATATAATCCTTATATTAATTCAATTTAATACATTGGAGTCATTTTAAAATAAGATTAGATGTATAAAATGTTATTGAACTTTTTGTCGCCTTTTACCCACCTTCTAGGAACATTTGAAAATTTGTGTAAAACGTAATTTTACCAGTTCTGTGAATTTAATATCAAAAATATGAGAGACATGGTTTACATCAGTATGTAAAATGTTGTTCAATAAGATGATTTTTTTTGATGAATAGTAACTTTTGAATTTTATTTACCACAGTTAAAAGTGAATAGTGTAATTAATGCTAAAAATGTTATTACAATTACCCTAAAATATGTCCTAATTATATTGGATAATATTATTTCGACAAAAATGACTCTTAGGAATAAAATATTATCCTTTTGATCCACATGGATTAGATTAGGACATTTATTATTATTTTATTTAAAGAAGAGCTAAAAGTGTAAAATTCAAAGATTAATAACTAAAAAAAATTAATATAGGGTTACACATAAGTTAAATTCTACTATAAATATTCATTAGAAATCTAAAAATATTCCATAAATCATAATATTTTATTTATAATTTTTATACATTAAATAATTAAATTTATTTATGACATAGTGACGATGCCATAATTACCTAATTAATGAATGATTAAAATAATTGATATTATAAATATTAAAATAAATGTAAATTGAGAATTTTGATGCATGAAAACAATTTTATAGGTTAATATGACGTTTTAAGGATGATTTAATAAATTTTTTCAAAGTAATCAAGTTGATAAGACTTTAACAAAAACCTAATTCTAAATAGTGTCAAAATTAACATGATTGAGCTTTTAAAACAAATAATATTTTATTAAATTATATAATTGTCCTAAAAATATAAGGATTTTACAAAGGACTTAGATAATTATATATATATTATTAACAAACAATTTGGGTTTGTATTGGATGTTTATAGTATGTATATTAACCATATAATATAGAAATACAAGGGGACATAGTAAATGTCAAAATATTCAACTAAGAGTTAAATCTAAAAGATTAGCTTAATATGGTGACCTAAACCTATCTAAATCCTACTGGTTTAGATTTTTTCGACCCATACCCACCTTCTGATCAAAATAAATCCATTTTTATCCATTATACACAAAAACGGAATTTATGATAAAATAATATTTCAGGATTTTCCTAAAGTGACCCACACCTCTCTTATAAAAGGTCACTTCCCCTTCCCTTAATTTCACACATCCAAAGACATTTTTCTCCGCCAAAACCTACCCAAATATACTTTAATCTACCCTCAATTCATTCTAGATTCCTTCCATTAATCATTTATCCATCTTAAGGAGCCCTTTTGATCAAATCAAAAGGAAGCACTAGATGAAGAGGTGATAATTTCATCACCTCTTTCAAAGTTATCTTCTTTCTTCAACTTCCTCCTTCTTTGTTGTTTCCATACCAAAATAACAACTCCCATACCTTCTACATAATTTTATGTAATTATAAATATATAATAACCATATTCATTATTCTATACATCCTATCAATGAAAATGTCACCATATATGGGTACGTATGGATTACCATCTCTATGAACGTGATGAGATTCATTCCCCATCATTTCCATTCAAGAATAATTGTCATTTTGTGATTAATATTTCTTTTAAAAACTTAATATAATTCTAGGTATGAATAAAATACATCATATCCATAACAAACATGACTTATGTTATGAAACATATAAAGGAAAATGAATAAGGTAACACCCAAAACAATGATAATAAGAAAATATTATTAAAACGAAATATTATAAGATCATATATGGTATCATATTTATGTATGTGATTTTTGTATAATTTGAAAAAAATGATTTTAACTACTACACATGTGGTTAACGTACCCTCAACAAAAGAAATGTACAAGGTAAGGGGGTTTCATCTCACTTCTTATTCTTGTGAGATTCATGCTATATTGCCACTATTTATTTTGTGGGGTATGTACAACCCATGATTTTATTTCTTGTGTAATATAATTAAATTTAGGAGTATATAAAACTTCATTGTATGAACCTTCTTTATTGGGGTGTATGTTTCATATGTTACCAAATCTGTAAGGGAATTTCTAATTTCTATTTCCACTCATAGGGTTTTATGAAAACATCATTTATTATTTTACTCCCAGATTAAGTATAAAATCACTATTTATTTATTCATGTTGTAATTTTCAATCCCCTTTGTGTGGTTATACTTTTTACATAGATAATTACTCCATTTATAAATTATCAAGTCATCGATATGACTTTTATAAGAGTAATATTAACTCAATTTACATTCATTGAGTTAAAAATCCAAGTCATTGGTGTTGTAACAAGAATATGGGTAAATGTACTTTGATTGACTTACACTGAATATAGAATAATATTGAGTGTATTTACATTTGTCACAAATAATTATTTCATTTATTTATCCTTAACCTAAGGATATGGTCTTTATAATGGATTTCATCTCAATTTAAATTATATTGAGACTTCTTTTTTATTTTCCCCCAATTCACTTTAATATGGTGTATAAACTATACTATGAAATAGCATATCATGAATCCATTTATTCTCAAGATATTATAAAGTTTTAATTACCTCAATTATTTGTATTCAAATGTCTCTCATTTTGTTAAGAACTCAAAATAAAATATCATTTTATATGTTTTAAAGATTTATTCTTATAAATCATTCTGACTAATGTCCACGTTTTAAAAACGGTTTTAAGGAATTATTTATATGGTCCTGAATGTTTTAAATTTAAAATTCCTTTAAAATTCTTCAATATCATATGTGACTTTGTGATTAAAAAATCTATTTTTAACTGCTTCATGATAAATAGTGAGACTTTTAAATGTTTTCTAGATAAAGGGAATATTTCTCTCAAATAGTTATACTGATTATATTCATCTATATAAATATCTTTCATTATTAATGATTGAGGTTGATTTATTATGAAAAAATATTCCATATTTTATTGAATGTGTTATGTTTTACTGTGGATGTGATATTTTTTATACCATTCATGGGTTTTGGTTAAAATATTTATATTTTGTATGCTAGTTTTAATAAAAAAATTTAAATTATGATTCAACCATTTTAAATGAGGAATGCATTGGACTTAGTAAGAGATGGATGGAGCTCGCTGTATCTACTCGATGCATTGGTAGGTCTTATGAGACAAACGAGTGTCTTGGCACAAGGCCTTGACCAAAAGTTATTTGTAGTCTTGGAACAAGGCCTTGACTATGTGGTTATGATGTCCATCATTTTTCATTCTATCATTATGAAATTTGCTATTGATATTACATGTGATTATTCAACTAGTATAATATCCATGTGAATAAGCAAATTGAATTTTTTGATCTATATTTTCCATATTATGCTGAAGTTTATGTTTAAAAGGATTGTGTTTTAGTCTTATATGTTTCCTTAAACGATTATGATTGTTTATAATAGTTTTCACTTTATTGTTATCCTTACTGAGCATCTGAGCTCACCCCCTTTTTCTTTTTTATCTTTCCCAAGATCTGAAGTAGTTTAATATGACTGGCCTTCAAGAATTGGATAAAGGTTATAAGAGTGTTCAAAGGAGACACAATGTAGTTGTTTTTTTAATTGATAATGTAACATAAAAATTATGTATGTATCTAGTACTTCCAAGCCTACTAAACTAACCAGTCTTTCGAGACTTGATCTACTGTGATCATGCCAATGTTATAAAATAATCCACCAAATCATGTTAACTAGGGTCATGTAATTACATTAAAAATAATTGGAAGGTGTTATAGTACTAAACACTACACACATAAAATTGAAAAGAATGATAGTATATAATGATCTCCATGATACAAAAATTATTCATAAAGGAAAAAAATTACAATTCAGTGAAATATTGTAAGTGATCACTCAAATAAAGGATAGCATATTTCTATATTTTACTAATAACATTAAGGTTTATGGACATATGTGGAAAATAAAAATGTTAGAGGGTATATTATGATAATTAATTAAGTTTATATGATACAAATTGAGTAAAAAAATTATAATTAAATTCATTGACTTAGTTATAATAGAAAAACTGAGAAAAAGGTAAGAGTACTAAAGGAAAAAAATAAAATCCTTTATTGATGTAAAGGATACTAAATTGGTAATTATGTATTTTTGAATTAAGAATATTGATATGAAATATATTAAATGAAATATTTAGTGGATGATTATACTTGATGTATAAATGCTAATATAAATGAAAAATTAAAATTTTCCAAGATGAGAAAATCCACCATAGCACGAGGTGATTGAAATTGAATTAATGATAAAGGATATATAAGTATATTTAGAAACAATTAAGTATATATAGTTGAAATTTATTTAGATTTAATAACTATTAGAGGAATATATTGAACTCAAACAACAATTAAAACAATGGTAAATAAACATAGTAAATAAAATAAACCAAACATAATAGAGGATAAATAGAACAATGGTTCTATTTAATAATCAGTGGTTAGGAGATACAAACTAAAATATACACCATAATCCACTATGTCTTCAAAAAATCATATAATATTATTTTTAAACCACAATGTACATAAGTGAAATGGTGTAAATTGGTAATAATATTCCTTGGAGGAAACTAATAAACCTATCATGTTATTTGATGTCTTGTCAAACTATTTTTAGATAAAACTATTATGTTCAAAATACTACCATGGTTCATTATAAATTTTTAATATATCACTGAGTACAGTGGGCTATAGTCAATTTTAATAACTCCCATTGTCTAGTGAGTCACCATTGCAAGTAAAAACACCATCTTCTATAAGGAATTCACTTATCCTGACCTCTATTAAACATGTATTACTCCCATGTCAGGTATCAACAAATTTTGAGTAAATATAAGAACCAATATAACAAAAGAATTAAATATTTTCTCAGCTCCTACACCCTCACTTGAAATTTATTCATTTCATATTTCATTCACAAAACCTGAAATATACAACAAACACATTTAGCCACATTTCACATCAAGAAATATACAATATCAATCATGGAGGTCATAATACTACAAGGACGATAATATGGTATAACATGTACACAACCCACTAGGTAACCATTCAAGGTTCCAAATTAGATTTTCCAAAAGGACTTTGAATGGAATGTCATTTCTCAATGGTTTTAAATTAGACTCAAACCCATTCTTAAAAAAACAATGAAATATAATTTTTAAACATATTATAAAAATAATGAACCCAAAACCATTTTATTTAACAACTTAATGTACAAAAAAATATCATTAAAACCCAAAAAGGGTATTAAAACCCATTTTTCAATTCCAATCAAAACTAAAACCAGTTCAATGAGTTTTCATGCATCATACTCTATTTAAAAAATATATTTCAACATGTTTAAAAAATATATAATATTAATTCACCACATGATATAATAATAATATCAATTTCAATGTATAAAAAACCCTTTCCATCTTGTTTAATGACATAATCAGGGTCAAATCAACTAAAATACTATATTTAAAAAAAACATTTTTCCAAAAATATTAGAATACATTTTATTTATAGAACCACATGAAATGAAAAATAAAACCCTTA
This sequence comes from Viscum album, assembly GCA_963277665.1. Classification (NCBI taxonomy): domain Eukaryota; kingdom Viridiplantae; phylum Streptophyta; class Magnoliopsida; order Santalales; family Viscaceae; genus Viscum; species Viscum album. Next base: position 868,102,051 of record OY728131.1, on the reverse strand, counting down.
TTCCAAGAGAAAAAAAACCATGAAACCATTTAAAAATATTTATAATCATCACACAAGAATTGATATTAAAAAAACAATAAATTTTGAACTTCTATGAACTCAATGGAATGATGATTTTTGGAAAATAAATAAACACTCTAACTCAATTAATCAACTACAATATAGAACATTATTTCATACAACAACAGATGCTCAATCAAGAATCAAGGAACACAATGTAATCCATAATAAATAACCTAATGAATAAATCACCCTAAACTCTAAAATTCAGAATCTATATACCCTAGGGTTCATTGGATATTGGGATAGAAAAAGATAAGGGATGTGAAAAAAAAATGAAAAGTAACATAGGGATTATCATGGAGGAATCTATAAGGATATATTCTATAGAGGATTGGAAATCTATGATAAGGGATAGAGGAACCTAATAGGGTGTATGTAATTATTTGATGATAAAAAGGGGATAAGGTGGAGACGTACACCTTCAATTCAGATTGGGTTAAAACTAGTGAAAACCAAAAAATAAACCCCTAGTAACTTTTCATTGTCAACACACACTTTTTCGAAAACATTATTGAAACCAAATAACTAACACATGAATATACAAGTTCAATCACATATTTTTATATAGGAGACTCTATATAGTTCATATTCTAATGTGATAATAGTTAAAAACCATTCTCCAACTATAATTCCACATCACACTATAGTCATACAGTTCCCCCAACTATGAACCAATCATGTTAAACAAAAACCTTTTCGAAAGGAAAATCCATATTAGTAAAACTACAAGTCATAAAATCCATGTGATACCCATGAAATTCAAACTACTATTACTAAAAATGAATTGGAAAATTCCCTATGTAAAGGTACCCACATATTTCCTTCTATGTTGTGAGACACAAACAATATTGAGGTAAATAAGTTCTTGAAAACAAAATTGTTAATCACAAAACATAGTGAAATTTAATGTAACCCTAATTTAATAAATATAATTGTAATAAAATAATTATATTGTTAAATGATGTGTTATATTCCCCTATTAAAAGTTTTATATCATTTATATGAGGCCACCACAATAGTCAATAGGGAGCCCCTCTATCTTATATTTCCCCCCTAATTGAACATCTATTTCTCACATTATTCATTCATGGGGGTTCAACTATTTCTTATTTCCAATGTAGTTTCTACTATTGGAATTAACTTATGGATGCTGAATCAAATAAAATATGGTGGTTCATACCACACAAATCCTATCCACATTTGGATTGAGGATGACCAACTACAAATGAATGACTAGGGGTAGTAAAAATATAATACCTTTGGGTGGGGGGGGGTCCACCAAAAATATTTATATTTTTCAATTAGATTATAGTTTTAAGAATTATATTTTATTCTATTAAATTTCATGTGTTTTTTTATTATTAATTTATTGATGTTTTGATGTGGCCCTAGCTACAATCTAAACTCAACGTTTCCACCACCTAAATTAATATAGGTTATATATATCCTTTTCCTTGGTTGATGCTACCATATATTTTTCGAGATTAAATGATGGGGTAGTTACATCCAAAGTTCAAGGGGAGGAAAAAAATTTATGGAAATTTATGTGTTTATATATTTTTTTACAAAACAAAAATATTGAATATTTCATCTTGGGGTTTTATTTTTATATGTGTTTCTAGGATCTATAACATAATCTAATACTTTCTGGAATTTAAACCATATTGATATGTTTTTCACATTGTTTGATTTTAACCTTTATGTATTTAAATGATTGGTGAAATGTATTTTTCGTTGGTTTAAAATATTTTATTTTAATGATTTTAATTGAATGAGATCTCATGTTCACTAATACCATCCAAACTAAAAATGTCACATCCCAAGACATTATGATATATTTACTTGTAAATAAATTCAATAAATTCAATATACTGGTGTAAATGAGACCATAATCTTCAATTTCAGTAATTAAAAATTCTATTTTAATGAAAAAATAATAAAAAAAATATTTCTATATTTCATTTGAAAGAATTATATTTTTTAGGATCATTATCAATTGATGAACTTACTTTGTAAAAATGAGGTTAGAATGAATTTTTGAAATCTACCCTTTGAAATATGATTTTTTAATTAATTGAAAACGTAGTGTTAAACTATTTCATATTTTATTTATAATAAAATTTTCATATTTTTAATTAAATTTTAATTTTATTTAAATTAAAATTTGATTTTTGGAGGTAAAAGGGCTATATTTTAAGAAACTATTATTTTATTCAAAAAACCATTTTTGATTAAATAGCCATAATGTCTATCCATTTTGATTAATAATAAATAATCATTAAAGATAAATTATTTAATCTAAATTTATAAATTATATACATATGTTAATTTAATACCATTTATTGATTAATATTATCAATATTATTAATATAATATTGTCTTATTCTTGAAAATTGAATATCTAAAAAAATGATTTTCAACATGTTTTAAGGGTTTAATTTAAATAAATTTTTGACACATATGTGACTGTAATTTGATAAAATAGATTCCATATTTGGAATCTTAGTAATTAATATTATGTAATAGGGTGAACTTATTTTTGTTCAAAATGATTAGTAAAACTGGAAAAAAAATTATTAACACGGTTAAGGATAAAATGATAATTTGGGAATTATGTGCGCTTATGTTAAAATTAATCTTCAAAAAACATAGATTTTTTTATAAATTATATTTGATAATTATAATTATTTACTTAAATATCTTTAATAGGTATTATTTTACTTTAGGATTAATGTATTAATACCCTTGGTTAAAAAAATAGTTACCTTGGTGGAACCTATAATGGGAAAAGTAACTAAATATAATGTATAATAGAATAATATGTTTAAGATGTTTTTATTTTAATTTTATGGGGGTCTTGTATAACATTTTCTTCCATAAAATAAAAATTTATCAATTTTTGAGGCACTATAGGTAAAAGTGACTTTTAATTATTGAATAGTTTTGGGTATTTAAAAAATTGTCACTCCTCAATTAAAATACAAAACTTCCTCCCCTCACTTATTCACTAATATCATGATATTTGGGTTAACAGAACCTTGAAAAATACATTCCCAATAAAATTATCTGAAATTATATCATTTATTTTATTTTTAAATAACCAACCCTAGTGTCCTGATAAAGAGATCGAAAGGAGGATTATTTAAGAGAACATAATCTACATAAGTAAAATATTTATTTTTATTTCGACTTTAATCACATTAGATTATTTTTTAACAATTATAATATAAAAACTTGTATAAATAATATTCTAATATGTTCTTTTCACTTGCAAAAATACTTTTCCATTTTCTTTTCCATCAAATTGGAAAAAATGTCATCTCTCGTGCGTATGGTGGACTACTGCCTCGTGAATTAGTGTAATTTGTTTTCCACAACCGACTCACATAGATATAAATGATGATGGAAATAATTAATTTATGTGAATAATTTGACCTTATATAAATTATTTAAAATTAAAATATCTTAAAATTATTTACAAATTCACTAATTAAGGTAATTTTCTAATTGCTCCTGCATATATACTTCCTTCTATATCCCTGAAGTGATACAATTCATTTTCAATGTGAAACATTCAATAATGAACCTGAATAAAAATGTAATAATTATTTATAATATTTATAACATTTATATAATTCTGTATATGAAGAAAATATAACCTATACATAATAAATAGAACATTCATGAAAAGACACACATGAGAAAATAAGGTAATTAAATGACAAAATAATGTAAATAAAAAAATATTATTACCAAATAGGTGGTATAATATAATAAGATGATGATATATAATATTATAAATATGATTATTTTTTAGTAAATTAATAACCTAATTGAAACAAATATATAGGTTTTTAAAGAATGTAAAACCAACGGGAAGCATCTGGTAAGGGATTTAGTCACATTTTTCCTTCATTAAGACATATTCTTTTTTTATAGAACTGATTTATATTATATGGTTCCAATAAATCCCATTTTACTTTTAATGTCATGATTTATCCATTTTAATGATATTTTTTGTTTGATATGATGCTATTATTTTATTGTAGTTGTGATTTAAATGTTACCAATGTAGTAAGGGATTTTTTCTCAATTTCCTCTCATTGGGGAATATTGTAATGTAATGAACCTAATTATATTATATAGTTTCTATACATACCATTTTACTTTTAATATCATACATCATTCATAATTAATTATATTTTATGTTTTAATTTCAATTATTTCATATAAGGGTATTTAAATTGAAAATTACAATGTGGTGAAGAGTTACACAACTAAATTACTTTTTTGGGGTTATATTTATTATGAAATGACTTTGATAATATAAGATTATTTGGTTAATTATTTTTGATTATATTATGTTGTCTATAAAATTGATTTTTAAGGATTTAAATTTTATGCACATAAATAATTCATTTATTTTTTCTCACATCAATGTTATGATCATTGTAAGTATTTCTCATCTAAAATTATATTTTTTGGACATATGTCATGTTATAGACCTATATTATTTTATAAGGTGTATCTAATACCCAATTGGTATGATATATCATTAATATATTTACACTCATGGTATTAAAATTTTTATTTAATTTAATTTTTTCTATGGGATTACAATTCAAAAAGTTACCAATGTGGTAAGAGATTTATGTTTGAATCCCATTTGAATCAAGATTTTATATAATTTAATTTCGATTATAAGAAATTTTTAAATAATTTTCTAAAAAACCCATTTAATTATCTTATCATCTAGTTATTCCATAATTTTTCAATTAATAGTACATATTTCTTCTCTATTTACTCCAAATTATTAAGAAATGGTTGTTTAATAAATTCATATTGCATTTCTCTCTTCACTCAAAAAGAATTTTCCCTACAAATCTATGATTTATGTAATTTTTTTGGAAAAATAATTTACTATTATTGTTTAATGTTCTATGTTATGTATAATTTTATTTTTATAATTCCTCGAAGGAATCTTCCTATCCTTTTACAAAAAAATTACTTTTTAAATTTCTTACAAACATTTGAAAGGATTGTTTTTTAAGAAAGTTGGAATGAAAAAATACTTTCCACTATCATTTCCACTGACTACTTTAATGAATCCATTAGAATCTTATAGGGTTCTTTTCAAAGAATAATTTTCACCTAATATTATTGGAAATTTCTATTATTATTGTTTAATTTCAAATTGAAATGGATATTTTATTTAAAAAACATTTAATGTTATTTTTAGGGTGCTTATAATCATAAATGAAATAACCCATTATTATACATAAAATAAACTTGTGTTATATTTTAATGATACAATCCTTATTCCTTCACTTAATGGTTAAATATCAGTTTTTCCAATTAATGTTTTATAAATATCCTTCATAATTAATTTTTCAATTCATTAACATTCCAATGAAATATTTGATTTCTTTCAATCATTGGACATTATATTTTACAAAAATATCCATATAATTTATCATAGATATACCAATTAGATATAAAATATATCATTTATAGATACATAGTTTCACTTGGAAAGTTATATTATAAATGAGAGAAATATTTTTATTATATATTCAATAGAGAAATTTTTTGATAAGGTGCATTTTTCATGAATTATATTAATAATTTCATATAAATTTAATGAATAAAAAAGGTAGTGATATGTGGGGATCAAAATTATATATCCCTATGATGCATCAAGAGTCTCATGAGGTGAATAAGAATGAAATCATTAAATGGGTTTTTATAGATAGTTTTAAACCATTTGTGAAAGGTATTGACGGTATAGATACCATTTTGTCAGAGATCATGATAGCCTATATTTATAATTTCCTTCATTAATAATTATGTTATTATTATCCATGAAATTTTTTCATTGATATTATCATTTTTTTCATTTTTATAATTTTTTATAAATTAAATGGCATCCGGGTTATTTTAAATACAATTATACATTGATATTTCTAACCGATTCATGATAGGTTAAACTTTATTTAACCCTTACTAAAAAATTTATCTCGCCCTTATTTTGTTTCCAATTCACTGGTCATGATGATAAATCCTTTAAATGAGTTTCATGGATTCTAAAAATTTTCATTAATTATATTTTATATTCTATTAACAATGTAAAATAAGTATCCTATATGTATTTTGATATCAAAGACTAATGAAATGTTAGGTCTTTTGAGATTTGAACCCTTGTATTTATGCCATTTTAATAAAGTATACAACAACTTTGGGTTACTATTGTTGGGGTTGTTATAGTAGGTATTAAACAAAGTTAAGTGGAAACCATAAAAACTAGATTAATGAAACCATAGATTAGAGAACATAAACCTATTATATAATTTTAGGATAAGTATATAAAAACATCTTAAAATTTTGGTAAGGTATATATTATCAGGTTTTTCCTTGTAATACATCATAGTCTGGATACAATAAATTGATGTGGTTTTATAAAAGATGCAACATGGGATACTAACCCCAAAAATAGTTTTTTAGTGTATATCATATCCATCATTCTATTTCATGGGGATTGTTCACTTAATACACATATTTTTTTTACAATAAAGGGTGATATAATTTTGAAAATTTACACTTTATTTACAATCTATTAAGAATGATTTGAAAATAAATATAACCCCAAAGACACAAAGTTTATATTTTTTAGATAAAAAATGCATAAATTTTTTATTTTTGTTATGTGTTACTATAGATTTGTAATTATAAAGTATGGGTTATAATTTATAATTTATATTTTAATGAGATAATCTAGTAAATTAAATTGTTTATAATGGTACCTAAAAGAAAGATGAGTATCAATTCTGAAGACAAATGTAGAGACTACCGAGTAGGGAAATAAAATAAAACAAGTATTAGAACTAAGAATATCATTTCTAAATTAGAAAATAAAAATTAGGTTATGAAAAATATACATTCTTTAATAGAGTTAATTTTTATACAATATCTATATTCATTATTGTTGGATCACTTCCTGCAAAAAAACTCCCCCATAATTTAAAAGGACTTATAATACTTCTATAGACAATAAATGTATTAACTCCCATGTGAAGGTATTTATGTCCTTTGAATGAGATAAAAAAGAAAATTTTATACTTTTAGTGTATTGTCTCAAAGGTTATTCTAATCAATGGGTGTCATTAATCCAATATACTATTGAGGAATAGTATATAGAACACATTTAATTGAAATATTTAAAATAATCATTCATTTAAAAATATATAATTTGTTAGAAATATAGTGAAATGAAGAGAAAGATAGTTTTCATTATGAAGATGTATGAGTAAATTAATCAAGAGTTGCGTATACCATTAATGTATTATCCCTATATTCTATGTATTGAACACACAATATAGAATTCATGTTTGACCATTTCTTGTATGAGATTAAGCCATGTATTTGAATCATTTTGGTTTCTCAAACTATTTTTTCATATGATGAAATAATTTTATGTGCCATAAAAATAGAGAAATAATTTTATATATCCTATATAATTAGAGGGAATAAATATCTAAGTGCATAAAATATAGAAAAATGGATATGGGGAAGAATAGGAAGAAGGAGTGTCCCAAATTTGGTATTTTTTTAAAGAAACACAATGGTACATGAATAATGTGAATTCGAGTTTTATTCAATTGTTGTGGGAAAATTTATAAGGTTCATGAATCAAAGGGTAATAAAGAAACCATTAAAGTTATGTTTCTGAAATGTAAGGATATTTGGAACTAAAAAAATGAACTCCCTAGGTTAAAATTTAATTTACTAAATGATGGATCTAAGAAATAAAGGTCACGATTTTTTTATTACTATAATCATAGTGTAATGATTAAAGGGTTTGTGTATATTCATTAAAGAATTATTCCATAGAATTATTTTTTCAAACAATATTTTGGTTATAAGAACTATGAAATGCATTAGGATTTTATTCATGGATTTTTTTAAGTACTGTAAGTCAAATGTTGAGTGGTACTAATAACCAAGAAATGGGATTGGTGGAACAAATATATTTTTAGTGAATGCTTGATTAATGGATAGATATAAATTAAAATGTTCTTAATGCTGAGTTAATGATGTTTCGATGGGATAAATTGATGATTGAAATTTCTAAATTAAATGAGACAGTATTAATGTTTTTAGAAAAAATTAGCAGTTTAATGAGAAGGTTGTTTATGTTTTCATTGACAGAGTTTAATAATATTTTTGGATTTCTGTAATATATTAGATAATTTGTAATTTTACACATGGAATGAAGATAAAGTTAATTTTTCAAAGAATTCATGTTTTTATTTAGGGTTTATGGTAATTTAGATTATTATAATGGTTTAGGTGAATATATGAAAAAGGTATTAATATATTATATATCTGATGTTATAATATACATTATGTTATATGGGGTTAAATGTTTAATCCAATATTTTAGTATTAGGGGTTATGAAATTTTTAGAAATATTTATCAGGATTCATATGTATTGAAATGTTTCTGTATGAAAAATTATAGGAAATAGATTTCATACTAAATCTAATTGGAATGAAGTGAGTGAAATGAAAATAATTGGCCTATAACATGTTTAATATACAAAATAAAATTTAAATACTATTTATGATCATATTCAAATATCTCAAAGTATGTAAGTGTTTTCTTAGGTCCAAAAGATGTCTAGATACCCAGAGAGGGGGGTGGGTGAATTAGGGTATAAATATTCATTTCAAAAATTATTCATTCAGTACAGAATCTGGACCTCTTTATGATAAGGGTCACATTGATTGATCTTATGTTTTATTAATTACATTATTATTCACATATTAATCTTATAATGATGCTTTGAATACAATTAAGGAAAACAAGAATAAAGGCGAAATGAGTTTTTTCTTGGTTCACCCTCACTGGGATACATCTATGGATCATACAACGATAATGTGCGGATTGTAGCAAATTAATTAAGGCATGATACTAATAAATATTGTTCAGGAGGGATCTCGTCTATTCCTTGGATCACTACCTTTACAAGGTTTTGGGTCCTCTGACCGCATTCCCAAGGGTCACACCCTATGTTTCTTCATTTGGTTCACTTCTAGTGTGAACGATCAACAACTTACTCTTCTTTTGCTCACTACTCATGAAAGGGATCCACTCAATTTTTATTGACTGGTAGGCAATTTAATTATATTAAATTAATGTATCCACTAATTTATGTATATTATCTATTTATTCCCTACTTATATCCTTTGATGAATACTGCTTTACCGAATATGTACTAGGAATCATTAATTCTTTTCGGAAACCCTTATCATGTATTGCATTAACTTTTAAAGAATTTCCAGTAAGATTTAATTTCATTCATGAAACACCTTTTGTGAAAAATTTAAATCTTTTTATTAACTAAAATCTTACACACAACTTCTTTATCATGAATGCAACTATAATTCTTTCACGCAACTTCCTTTTTATAAAATATTTACATGATATAGAGCTCAAATTATCTCAAATTATTCAGATTCATAGAATGAGGGGGTAATCCTTTATTTATCGGCATATCCAATATTTTCACAGAAGTTTCAAAACATCAGGCATGATACCCTCTATGTACAAAAAATCCAATTTTATATCGCATTGGGTAGGAATGTTTATTTCATGAAACCTCATATTTCATGAACATTTAGATTTTTTTTCTGAAATTCCATCATTTCCCATATTTTGACTTTATGATCCATAAACATACCTTGCACTAATGTTTCCAAACCACCTTCAATCATTCAAAAAACATCCCAAATTTCTTTATTTTTGGACTTTGAGGAGCAAAAAATTGGAAAACAGTGGAAAAAGGTGCCACCTTGTATTTGAACTTTTTGTACAACCTCAATATTTTCCACTACATTACCATTTTTCTTTTTCAAAATATGTTATCAAAGATATATTTAGAACCCCACAACTAACCACGAAAAAAATCTTTTTCAACAAACACAGTCAACCAAAAAATGATTCAATGTTACCTTGAGGGATTTTTTTGAACAAGTGTAATGCTGAAAATAAGAGAGAGGAATTGAAATTTCCAGTGGGAAATCACATTTTCAGGAAGGTTTCTCCATGTAAGGGTGTTATATGGTTTAATGAGAAGGGAAAAATAATCCTTAGGTACATAAAACCCTATGAAATTTTAGAAAGCTAGGATATGTGGATTATCAAGTGGTAATGACACCATTCTTGTGTAAATTAAATTAAGTTTTAAATATATTTTTTAAGGAATTACATAATAGAACCGGAACATGTGATAACATTTCAAAAAATAAAATTCCAACATGATATATCTTAATGTAGATATCCCATCATGATTCTCGATACTATAGGGAATGTATGGAGAAATCAGGTAACTCAACTGGTAAAGGAAATTTAGAGAAATCAAAAAATATAGGATTAAATGTTGGAAATAGGGGACGCTTTAAAGAAAAAATAACCACTTTTTTATTGTTCAATATCCATGATAATTATAGGATTACATTTTTGTAGGAGGGATGAATGAAACACCCCAATAAATTATAATGTGCTTCCTTTTTAATAAATTTAATCTATTCGATAACATGAGATACACAAAATACCAACACTCAATTATATTAATTGTGAAATATATTTTAATAAAATGAAAATTTCAATATTTCTAGGAAAAAAATTTCAATTTTGATAATATGAGTATCAATTTTAAACTTTTTCAAAATAATCCTAGAACAAATATACGAAGATTTTCCTTAGAAATAAGCTTTTATGATTAGTTGCACATTTTGTATTTATATAATCATTATATTATTCAATTTAATATATTATAATAAATAGAATAAAAAAAATATTTAATATAAATTTAATTTAAATAATGAAAATAACATTTGGATGTACAAGGTATATTTTTTATAAAATATATTTTTTTATCACAAAAATGTTTTTATTAAAATTGTATAATGTCTACCCATATTTATTTTAAAAAATAATATTTAATAATGATAAAATTAATTTAAATTTATAGATTATATATCCAAATTTTTTAATTTAAATCCATATAATGATTATTTCGTGTCATGTATTTAAAATATGATCATCTTATACTTGAAAAATTCTTTTCTTGAAAAAACATTGGCATACACGTTTTACGAGTTTATTTTAAATTCAATTACACAACTAATGTGAGTAGAATTTTATAATTTAGATTAAATATTTTTAACAATAATAATATTAATTATTTGGAAATAATTTCTACGTAATTTTTTTCAATATGATTAGTAAAAATGGTAAAAAAACTAATTAATACGAATAAGGGTAAAATGATATTTGGACCATTATATGCGCTTCTGTTAAAATTAATTTCCCAAAATCATGGATGATTTATTTGGTAGATTGGATTTAATATTTATAGTTATTAGTTTCAAATTATCCAATTATTATCATTTTATTTTATGTTTAATGGATACATTACTTTGGTTAAAAAAACTATTTTTTGTAGTGGAAACAAAAATGGTAAAATAATGCAATGTTAGAGAGTAAGTGAATAAAATGTAGAAAATTGTATATTTTTTATGTTTTATAGGTATATATTGAAATTAAATTTCACAAAATATATTATTTATTAATTTCTAAGGATCTTTGGGTGTGAGTGACTTCCAATTATTGAATAGTTTTGAGTATTTTCCAAAATTCCACTCATCATTAATAAAAAAGTGCACTCTCCCATCAATTATACACACATATAATGAAAAATTTAATGAAGAAAAATTAGAAAAATAACTCCCAAAATTCAATAGACAAATTATATAGGTTTTATTCTTACTGAATGACCAGCCTTAGAGTCATTTTTAATATATTCAATGGATGGATCTCTAAGAGAAGGTAATCTTTTTAATGATAATCTTTGTTTTTTGTTATTATTTTATCACATTTAAGTTTTAATTTACACGTAAATAAAATATAATAAATATATGACATATAATTATATGATATTATATTCATTAAATAATACCTATCCAGCTATTTATTCATAAAATGGGAAACAAATCAATGACTCATGTGTACGGAGAACTGCCACCTCAAAAACTGATGTAATATGTTATCCATCACCAAATCACATGGATAGTATTGATTAGGGATGTATTAAATATATATTTTAAATATTACACTATATATATTCTATTAAATTGATATATAATCTAATTTCATACCCCTTCACTCATTGAGGTAATGATATCATCACATGTGCGTTGGTAAAATATTTTGTATCCCCAAAGTGATGCGATTTGTTTTCAATTCCCAATGTTAATTAATGATTTTAATGTTATATAAAATGATTAAATAATATATTTTATTATTTTTTATCATTATTTTTAATGATAAAACATATCTTATACATAATAACATGAATTTTTAGGAGAAAACATACCTGAGAAAACATGGAAATTAACACCTGAGATAATGAAAACATTGAAATATTATTAGAAAATGTGTTGTAAAATGTTATAAGAGGATAATTTATGATATTATTAATATTTATATAGTCATTTTATAAAATTATAACATTCTTAAAACCATTATATATGATATTAAGTCATATTTAACCAATGCAACGAATGATGAAACAAATTTAGTCTAAATTTTACTTTATTTAAATATATTCTATTATTATGAAAATAATTTATTTTATTTGATGTGTATTCCAATCCTATAATGTATAATATAATTATTTATCCTTTTTTTAATTATATTTAATTTTTTATTTAAATATGTTATTACATGGGGGTTAAGATTTAAAAGTTACCAATATGGTAAGAGATTTTTCCTTAATTACCTCTCACATAAGAGTATTATAATGTAATGAACATAATATATTTATACTATGAATAAAATGATCCCTTTACAGTAAATATAATGAATCATTCATATATAATTGCATTTAATGTTTTTATATGAATTATTTAACACAAGGGTATTTGAATAGAAAATTACCATGTTGTGATGAATTTAATAACATATTTCATTTTATTAGGATATATTAAATATTCATTATATTCAATATTCTCATATTATGTCTATAATGAATTTTTATTGCATTATGTTTTATTTATATTTGTTTTATATTTATTTACAATTGATACACATAATCTATTCATTCAATAATTCTCAATTCAACGCTATGATCAATGTAAGGGATGATTGTCTAAAATTTACTTTTTGGGATATATTTCATTTTATACATATGTATTATGTAATGAGGTTTATATAATACCCATTTGATATTCTATATCATGAATTTATTTATATTAATTTTATTTAATTTTTCATTTGATGAAATGACATTCATGGGGATTATTATTGAAAAGTTACCAAAGATATAATATATTTTTGTTTCTAACTCATTTTAATCCGGATTAATTATACTTGAATTTACATTCAAGGAAATTATTTCATAATTTGAAAATAAACAAATTTAATTTTCTTCCCCTATTTATATTCATGATGTTTTCAATTAATAGTAATATTTCCACGCTTTATAACATTAAAATCATGATAAAATATTCTTAATAAATTAGGACTTCATTTCACTCTTCAGTTGAAAATACTATTTATCCCAAATAAATGTTTTTTAAAAATTCTTAAATTTTTTTTAATATGACTGTTTAAATTAATTTTAAAAATAATTTTTTATTTAAAAATTATTTCTAAATTAATTAACCAATCATTTTGTAAAAAAGGTACATTTGAATTTCTTTCAACGATTTGAAAGGTATCATTATTTTATAATTTACTCAGCATGAATGAAATTTTTCCTCAATAATTACCAAAAATATATTTGAATATTCCTTTAAAATTTTATATATATTTTTCCAAAGAAAATATTTTCTGAATATTTTGAAAATTTATAGTTTTTCAAAAAGACATTCAACATGAAAATTGTATTTTCCTAAAAATGTTTTTTGTAATCCTTTAATGGTATTTAAATTTATCAACAAGAAAATAGGTTTTTAAAAATATTAAACATTGGATATGTTATAATTATGTGATCCATAATATTTTCTAGATGGGTTATGATCAATTTGATTATTTAATGTATTAACATACTCTTTCTTGATTAAATTTGGTAATCAATAACTGTCCCTTGAAATATTCACTTTATTGTTATCATTTTACATTTTATTTATTAAAAAAAACTATATTATTTATCATGGATATTTTTATTATTTATACCATATATAATTTATATTTATGGTGTTTTACATTGAATGTTATATGATTGATCCGGGAAACATCGATATTTAATATTCATTATTCAATGTACACATTAATTGATAATGAATATTATTCACGACATACAGAGATCATCTGATATATGAGGAATGAGTTCGACATGAAGAGATGGGTGGGACCTAAAATTATATATCCCATTATGGATTAAATGTCTTATAAGGAAGTTTAGTAAGATAAAATTAAATGGGTCTTTAACAAGACTTTTAAACTATCATGTAATGGTCTTGGTGATATATATATCATGATGTATGAGATCATGAAGTCCAATGAAATTAATTTTGATCATTAAAAATTATGGTCTTATTATCCATGAGTTATTTTTATTTTTATTATCCATGGGTTCATTTTATTCTCATTTTCCTGAATAAATGGAATGTGTTTTCAGTTATTTACCTTGACATATTGATTCATGGAGGCTTCTGTTATAATTAATCCTTATGGATCATTTGAGTGGACCCTTATTTTAATTTCTTTCAACGTGTTATGAAGATGAATATTTAGAATGAGTTTCAATGATGATTATAATTTTTTATTATTTTTTATATTATATGCCGATTGTAAAATTAGTATCATGTATTTATCTGGCTCTCTAATACATTGAAATCGACCCTTCAATCGGGATTTGATTCCTATTATATATAAAATTATAATATAGTGTATACCAAATATGGGATATAGTATCCATGGTAATTATTTAAAATATTTACTTAACATAATGAGTTTTAAACGTATGGATATATTAATGACATTTCTCTTTTCATTTAGAGTCTTCAATCATGATATGAGGTAAAAATACATTCCATTTTCCCCATCAATTATTTATATTTCATTAAATATTTATGAAATAATTATGGATTTTCTCTAGATAGAAAAATTTTGTAGTTATATCCTACCATTATATTTACCCTCACTCATCCCTAATATTGAATTTGTTTCATTATAGTTTTGTGAAATATCAAAGGATAACTTTTCCTGACCTACTTTCTCTCTTAATATATTTCAATTATATTTAATGTTTTAGTGTGGGGAAGTGATTGTCATGTGTGTTCATTGGGTGAAGAATTAGTTTTTGGTGTGTGGGGTATGACACAACATTTTTCCCATATATATCATGAGAATTATTAAACGATAATTTTTAACATTAATCATATATTTATTTTCTCAAAAAAAATATTAATGGGAAAATTAAATAATTGTAAAAATAAAAAATATATATTTCATTGAATTAATCAATGGGATATATTTATGATAAATGTATCTTTAAAAAATTTAGGGCAAGAATTTTCATTCAATATGTGTATTTTGTTTCCTTCTCATTTAAAAAAAATAATTTAAGAAAAAGAAAAAAATAGAATTTGGATAAATTTATTCATTTAATTATGTAATTCATTTATGGACCATGAAATTCAAAAAAGGGTCATTGGGTTTCACATATTGCTAGTAGAATTGATTTAGGTATTTCTTATGGTTTTAATTTAATATTCATGCAATGGTACTTAAAAGATCAATCTACTCATTCCATCCTTAAAATTTTTCGTTATCATGATGTAGAGAGATCATAATTTAATCATGACTATGGAGATAACATTTATTCTTTAAAATGAAAAAAACAACATATTTAAAATCTTTGTGTGAGAGTGGAGTATATTAATAGGGAGGAAGGTACTAAATTAAAATTGGTATTATCATGATAATGATCATATTTTTATGATTAGTGAGGATTTGGGGAATTTTTATCCATATACAAGGAATGCTAATTTCTTTTATTTTCGTGAATTATGTGGTGTTGATTAATATAACACGGGATGTTTGTCTCTATCTTTTTATTAGAGTACTGTAATCGAGTGAAAAGGTTAAGTTTAGTAGATTTATGGATTTAAATATATAATAATTTTTTATAAAATTTATATTTTTTTATCCCAAAATTTTTTTATTTTAAGGTTAATTTTATAAATTATTAAATTTTGGAATAATTTTAGATCAATTGATAAAATTAATTACTTTTTGAATATTATTAATTTTAACATAAGTTTGGTATTTTATAAACAAATTATTTTATACAAATAAAAAATTTATTTTTTTTATTGTTTTGTAGTATTTAATTGATACATTTCATTCACCCTAAAAAATACATAATCCAATCATTTATGGTCTAAATAAATCACATTATTCATTCCTTGTAATCTATTTATAGTTTTGATTAATTTTAAATATGGGGACATATACCAGAAATGGAAGGTCATAATATACTAAAAATTCCACATAGAGATAGTGGAGAGGCTGAGAAATATTTTTATTATATATGGATACTTATGATTCATTTTCTTTAATGGTTCTAAATTTATGGGAAACTGACACACCAGAATTTAAATAGTACTCAGGATAAAAAATATTTCTCAATTAATATTATTATAATTTTTTTAATAACATCTAAAAGTGAATTTTTTTGGGAATATAGAGGATATATTTTATAAAATATTTTGTATCCTTGTGGGGGATTTTTGATTTTAATATTATATATATATATACATATATATATATATATTAGTTATCACATTTTATCTCTTCTTATATTCCTCTTCTATTTTGTTTCACCCACTGTGCTCCTTCATAAATCCATGAAAATAGATTACATACATCACTGTAGTTCTAGGGGGGGCATATAATTTTTTGGCTTAATTTAACATCAATATTTCCATTTATTATATTTTTGAAATTTTCAATAGTGATTAAATAGACTGTAGAGAGTGGTTTATTTCACAAGTAATGTGATTTATTCTCATTCATATATATTTTTCCCTTCATTATTATAATGTTAAATTGAGTGGAATATAATTGTGGTGATGACATGAGGTAGATTATCCAACATTATGAGGGCTGGTATGGGGTAATAATAATTAAAATGGGATGAAGTAGACTAAAAATATTGATCTCAATATTAGATAGAATAATGAGAATATTTTAAAGGTTAATGATTGCATCACCATGAACTCCAAAGAACAACAATTTATTGTCTTAAACATATTTGTGTCTTAATTTTAATTATATATATGTATATATATATATATTAATTTCAAATCCCTCAACGTTATAGTAATCATTTAGTCGTATATTTTTAGATAATAAATAGTGATAATAAGATGAACCATTCTTCTGAGAGGACTCCTTGATAGATCGACCTAAGAGTACAAATTAATACATTCCTTGGTAAATAAGAATTTATTGTTTATGGATTCATGAAAAATACCCCATATAAAATTCATTAAAGATCATACAATTCTCTAACAAATCCTTCTCTTAAAAAAGATCATTGATGGGAGAAGACATCATGCATGTATCCATGTTTTCATGAATCTTATATATATCACTATAAATAGATGATAAAATTAATAAATTTACTTATAAAACATCATATAGGTGTCCTAGAAGAATAGGTAGATCTTATGAACCTACCCAATTAGAAGGCTCATTAAAAAAGTGGACTAAATTAAGCAATACTTCCACTTAGGGTGTAGTAAGGTGTCTAACTACTTGCACTACTCATTAAAGTCAATACTAGTTAAGTGATTATCATTATATCATATAGATAATAGTTATAATGTTAAGGTAACATTACTTTTGTTTTTTATATATTAATATAAATATATATTTTACTATTGTATCTGAATTACTATAATATACAAGTCATAATAAATGTGTTATATTATTATTTTCCCACTGTATTATCGTTACACAATACTACTCATATAGGACTTCGAATATGCTATCATGTTGATATTCTATAGGCACAAAAGCATATTATCTATATCTAAATCAGTACATGGGAATGAAAAATTATTTAATGGTGTTCTGGTTGGCATTATTTCCAATTTCATTAGAATATATATCCTTGATCCATTGAGTGGACCCCCTAATCAAGTAATTCATGACATAGTTTTCCTTAATGAATTTTTCTACATTTCATTATATTACTAATAGGTAGTCAAACCTTTATTATTACATTGACATGTTAAGAAAAAACGTTTTTTTTGAACTCCTCAATAATAAGAATCACTCATACCTGGTCCTAGAAATAATTTAAAACAATTTTTTCATTCATAACTCAAGTAATCAAATAATTTAAGAACCAAACATTTTATATTAGTTGCTTCTAACTTATTGATAAGTATATTACATTTTAGAATTAATATGATTATTAATTGTATATCGATTTTATATAAATTTTTAACCATATATTGAAAAATTTATTTGTGCATACTCCATTTTCCTCATTCCATCATGCATGCTTGATAATTTATTTATAACAGGTCAATATATTTAAAAAATGAAATAAAAATAATTAATTAACCATACATTGGATATAGATTAAATAAATATAAGTAATTATCATGAAATATTATATTGGTTGTTGTATCAAGTGAATAACAATCTATCCAAACACTCTATGGGAATAACTATAATAATTGGGCTTATTTTGAGTTACATTTTCCCCTCCTACATCCAATTTATATTCTAGGCTGTTTTTTCTTCTTCATGCATTCTAAAAGAATTCCTCTCCTTTGGGTTCCATTCTTTATAAGTATTCACTCACATATAGGTGATGGGAACTAGGGTATAGGTTATATAAAAAAGTACATGGTCTTGTGGGTCCTACATAATAATGGTGGGAAAGATGACTTTTTTTCTTTAATAATTAATTTAGTTAAACTTTTATCACATTAAAATCTAATGTAATAAGATTTTAATTTAAAATAAAACTAGAAAAAACATTAATTGGGTTTGATTATGATCATCCATACAAAGAATGAGCATGCATTTAATAACCTAGATAACATTCATTTCTATTAATTGTTTATTATTATAAATCTCATGGATTAGTAAATTAATTATATTATTAATTTATAATTCATTTATCATAATTTTCTATCCAAATAGTCTTTGAGTTAATACTCATTTATAATCTTAATAAAATAAAATAAAATAAAATAAATTTAAAATTAATCATGTACACGACATGTACTACAGGATACATGATAGTCACCCCTCTGAACATCAATATGTCTTCTATAATCATTACCAAATACTATGTACTAACCAACCATGTAATGTATATAACATGTCATGATATTACACATGATGTATTTCCATGAGACATTAAAAGTAATCAATTCAACATTTATGGAACACATAATGACTTTAATATACATGGTGTATACCACTGGAAATTCACACATAGTAAACGGTGTGTATGATGACTATACAGAGTGAGTATTTCTAAAATAATTTAGAAGTTAATTAGGTATTTATTATTTAGTAAATTCTATCACATGATGTGTAACACTGTAATAAAATTTGTAGTTTGGTTTAATTTTGTACATAATTTTTATTCAACATAATAAATTCACATATAATATAACCTTTCATGGTGTTCACTCTAGGTGAGTGAGTAATAGATACACAACATATAAATCCCAGTACATATATTATAATCTATAAATTTGTCATTAAAATAACATGCCGAGTTACTCTATGAGTAATAAGAATGATGATTTATAAGTCACACACTATGTATTCCATCTGCACACCATATATTCAAAATTAGACCATATTTCTCAAGTATCACTCAATAAAAGGTGTGTAATTAATATATTCCATATAATATAACCACAAAGTTTTTTGAGACCCAGATGGAAAAATCATGTGGTGTAAATATTTTGTATGCTAGCTACATGCTATGTAAACTATCAAGATGCATTTCATATGGAGACATCAATACATCATGGTTAATTATAATATATACTATTCTCTTACATGTTGATAGGAATAACTCATATTGATATTGTGATCATGGGTACATAACATATACTTTTAATAAATGTCATGTATAATTGTAATCTGAATAGAATCCTGGAAACCCTCTATTAGACACTTTAGTTTCTCTTCATATTGTCTTGATATTTTCCTGGTCATATGAATGTAAATGAAAAAATTATATAATCTTTCACATTTAACAATATATATCGTAATAAATAATTACGTAGAATTGGGGTGGGGGTGTATTAGTGGTACACTTTTTTTATGAATTCTACTTTTTAATTAATCCCCTCAAACATTTTATGGTTCTTAATCCACTCAATGATATCTCATAGCCAAACCATTGTATATATTTATAATAATAAAGAGATAATCATATAGTTTTTATAAGGATTGACTAAAAGGATTACTCATTTCCATGTTAGTTAGAAACCCAAGAATAAATTTTACAAAATAATATTGGAATCAATTGTTGTAAATCCTTAGTATATATGATTGTGATTGGTTAAACCCCCAATCCCCTATCTTCAACAACAACTGGTTATACTACCAAGTAGTCTATCCCCTAGTTTTTTTGTGGTTATCTTCCCCAGTCTTGGCCTAGTCTTCTACAGTAGGTTAAACAGTCCAACCATATTCTCATCTCATTGATTAGTTATACACCACAAGAAGCATTCTCATTGTAACTTCCCCGACCCAGGAACCACTAACTTGGTGCTCCATGATGGGTCAACACATGAACACAAGAAAACTTCCCCATACACCATAAGTTTCCGAATAGTAATGAGAGTTTAGAGGTCATGGGTGGAAACTATACCATCTTTACCAGAGTAATCCACAACATAGAATCATAATAAAATAGAGGAAACACTATAAACTAAACAATGAACCTACAAAATTAACAATCTCCCAAAATGGGTACAAACCACGATAGAGAGTAAATATGTCATATGATCAAACAATTCCAAGTAAACAAAACCCTAAATAATAGAAAATTTAGGAGCCCAAAAAATAGTCATAATTCCATGTCCAAAACATCTTCCATGCACATTCCACAATTAATCAACCAATGAAAACTAGGACTTTTCCCTTTCCCTGAACTATAACCATGAATTCGACCCAGGAACCCAACAATGACCAGAGAAGGGTGTGAGTATAAATTATTAGGCTACAACCAATGATGTCTACACAATATCCTGTTTAATATATTTTTTAATGTAATAAATGTATATTGAAAAATAAATATAAGACAATTTATATAACAATTATTAATAGTTCTTCCCATATGTTATGCTATTATGAAATTATTATTTAATTCTAATAAAGACCATGTGCCTAGTTCACCTTTTATCATTTTTTCAATATATTAGTCATGTTCAATGATCAAAAGGCATAAAAGAATAAATCATGTTCTAAATCCATAAAGAAATACATCAGCACAGTTGGTGAGGACTCCTTAAGTGTATCCAGGTGACCTTAGATCAAATGAAGACAAAGGAATATATCTGAGGAACTGTAGCAGTATTCTAGTAGAAATATTGTAGAATTTAGAGAGAATTGTTCAAATACTGTTTGGCACTATAGCAGTTGGGATTATTCTCCCATTTGGTCCTTCGATGCACCAATTTTGCCCCTGAGTCCATTCAGGCCTTCGTTCCACCCAGTCTTTCTGGTCATTAAGGTCTTCGGGCCACCTCATGGCCTTTGGGCCACCTTAATGCCTTCGGTCCATCGTAAGTAAAGATGCAAACAAAACAAGCTACAAGGAACAATCTTTAGAAGGAGGATGACCATGGAGCCTTTCACCATAGTAGAAGCTAAAAATATTTTTATAATGATATTTTATGACACCTGCCATCGAGAAAAGACTTTTGAAGAATGGGAAAGCCTAGCCGAACAACCATGCAAAGATGGAGAGAATATTTTCCCAGTAAAGATTCTAGGGAAGAGCAGTTCCAAGTAGTTAGTCTGGGTTTTATGTAATGTTTTAATCCTATGGGCAATGAATTTATCTAAGGCCGACAGGCCATGTAATACTTGCGTCTACGGGCCTTTTAAGGGTTCCACCTCATCCCTTGAAAGGTGGATTATCAAAATAAATAAAAAATGAAGGCCTTCGGGCCATTGGAGGAGAATACCTCAATCCGGATTGAATTAAACTATTGGGGAATAGAACTCATCCCCTTTCCTAACCCATGCATTGAGGGTTGTATTCTAGAGCCTCAGTCTAACATGAACTGTGGGAACATGACCTAATATATATACCAACTATACTAAGCCATGTGCACATTGTTATTTATCTGTTCACCACACATAACCACAATACAATTAAATCACATCCAGTAACATTATTAATAAAAAACTTTGACAATTTAAATTGAGAATCATTATTATGCAATAATAAATTAACACATTTATCATTAATATTTGACAACCATTTAATGAAATTCTCATTTCCCAACCCAAACTCACTATGAATATTCATGTAATGAATTTAATTCATTTTCACATTCCCATTAATCTTGTTTTTCCTATATATTTTTCAAGAAACAAAATCACTTATCCATATTACCAACTTGAAAAATCTTCACATAATCCCTTCTTAGTCAATACAATTACCTATTTATTTTTTTTCATAGTATTTACCTATTTACAAGTAACTATAACAGAAAGTGTTTTCATTGTCCATGTTTGGAAGGGTTGGAACACCCCTAGGGAGGTCTTATATTTGTCGAGTCAACCTATATGCATTATGTGGGAATCACAAGGGGTTAAATTGATTATTTATACACCCAATACAACAAGTATTTCCAAAAACACCAAAGACACATCAACAAGAGTACAAGAATAAAACCCTACATGAAAAAATATATGTTACAACTATGAGACATAAATTATAGACCACCAAACTTATATCCATTGTTGAATTCCCCCTAGTAAATTCCATAGATTTCAATTCTACTACCCTATGATTCCTCAACCAAGATATCATCAGAAAAGAGGGGATTTAGGGCTTGGGAAGGAGAGGAGAGAATGATTCAAACCCTAACCGAGAAAAAGAAGCATGGAGGATATTAAACTTACTAAGATCTTTGATCTGAACACCAACGAAACTCCAAACAACCTAGGTATAATGTATAATCACCCATGGAATCCCTTGGGAGCTCTTTTTCATCACTAGGGTTGTAGGAAGGGGATATGAGTAAAATATTGAGTTGGGGTTAAAAATCCTGTAATGGATTTTATTAAATTTATATACTTTACATGGATACACAATTTACCCGAATGGTTTTCCAAACCATGTGAAAACAATGTACATTCTGCTGACCGAGAAAGGCTATTCCACAAAGTTCCATAGTAATTTCTCACAGTTAGCTTAATTGTGCACCTACTGTGCATAAGACGCTGTCCAAGGCTGCACGATTACCTTGGATGCTTCAGACAATTTTCACTAATGATGCAAAAATAATGCGACACACCAAAAAAACTTATTTTTCCTCCACTTTCTTTCCCCAAACCCCCAAAACACCTTAGATCCTTCTCATTGTATTTGGAAAAACTTATTAAATTCAAAATAAGAGACTTAAACTGAAGCCTACAAAAACATAGCTTAAGGAAGAATTCGATATCTTACAACCTCCCCTCTTTATGACGGCTCAGCCTTAAGCTAATCTTCTCGAGCATCATTAGATCTATGATGAAAAGAGACTGGGCCATTGGGCCCACATATTTTATTTTCTCTCCTAAGATTCTTCTAAATCATTTCCATGCTTCTATACAACTTGAAGCAAGGGAACGATCTTGCGTCAGACGACTTTCTCACTACGCTTTACAATATTAACCTGATGCTCTTCCAAATATGAATCATCCTCAAGCTCAGCATCCCCAATTTCTATCATTTTATATGGTTCATGATGATATTTTCTGAGTTACGAGATAGGAAAAGCATCACGCATTCTACTGTATCAAGGTGATATAGACCATGGGTATGCCACAGGTCTGATCCTCTCCGCAATCTCAAATGGTCCTATATACCTAGGTGCCAACATTCTATTCTTCCATATTCGATAGTGACCACACCTCAGGGACACTAAAAAACACAATATCTCCCACTAACAAACCATGTGGTCTATGATGATGATCTTCATATGACTTATGCCTACTCTGATCTATTTTCATATGCATCTATATCAACTAAACCTTTTACAATGTCTCATACATGATACTCATCCCCAATATATCAGATTACCTAACATCTAACAAGAAAATACAAAGATTTCCATTTTCTAATATTATGTGATTACAAACATTCCATCTGCATCATAGCCCAAAATATGTGGTTGTAGGAAAACTCAGCAAGTTGAAAATGTTTTTCCCATAAACCACCAAAATGCAGAATATAATATGTCAACATATATTCTAATAAATGTATTGTATGATATATATTCCTATCCATCATCTGGTGATAATTCGTACTAAAAAACACATGGGTTCTAAGCACCTTCTATAACCCCTTCTAGAATCCCAAGGTGAAACATTGTTCAATATATAAAAATATGGTTCATGGGTGTCATGCGACTACACTATCTCTCAAACATTTTACAAACCCCAATGATCACCTATATAAGTCTCATGGATTAGTAATCAATGATCCACTTTGGTCATCTCATCCACAACTTTCCAAACCACATCATTCTTCCTAGGAATCCTCATAATACCCACTACAAAGTCCATCATTACGTCATTCCAATTGCACTACGAAATAGGCAATGATCAAGATAACCCACATGGGTGAAATTTATTTACCTTCACATGTTGACAGGTAAAGCATCACACTACAAAACCTATAACCTCATTCTTTATTCAAGACCACCAGTACTTCCTGTGAAGATCATGGTATATCTTAGTTAAACCAGGTTTCACATCCCACTTCAATGCATGGAACTCATGCATCAACTCTTCCAATTTAAAAACTAGTACAACCACATGACCAAAAAACACTTACAGTTCTATCATCACCAATATCCTAACTAGATAGAGACTCCCTACCATTAAGACATTCCTTCATAGCTAAAACTATGGGTCCATAAGCTGACTCTCTTTGACCTAGCTCATTAGTGGTGATTACACTATTACAGATATAAGGGTCATCTACATATCTATATCCTATACCTCATGGTGCATTCTAGTAAATAAAGCCATCAATCTCCACTTTGAGTTGGAATCCTAAACCACCTTATTCCGAGTCTTCCGACGAAGAGAATCTCTAATACTATTCCCTTTTTCAAGTGTATAATATAACTCTAAATCAAAATATTGCAGGTAAAAAACCCACATTCTCTGTCAAAGATTCCAATACCTATAATAAAATATATATTTATGTAATTTGTGATCTGTGAACACCGTGAATCATTATTCTAATAATTTATTCCTTCAAAAAATTATGGCGTAAACCACAACGACCAGGTCATGATCAAGAGTAGGTTAATTTCATTCATGAGGCCTCTATTTTATTTACCCATAATAAAAAAACAGTCATCCTATATAAAAAATGCCCCATTTTTGTCACCAGAAACATCATAATAAAATATGTACCCCTTTCCCGGTTCAGGTAAGGTTAGAATTGGTGCAGTAGTTAACCGATTATTCATCTATTAAAAAACACAGTCACATTCCGCATACCATTCATAATTAACACCTTCTTGGTTAAGCCGAATATTGGTTCATCACAATGAGAAATATCCTTAATGGACATTTGGTACTAACCATCAATTCCCATAAATCTCCAAACATTAGAAACTTAAGTGGGATGCTTCCAAGACACCACATCCTACACTTTCATTGCATCCACTAACACACCCAATTCAGAAATGTTGTGACCAAAGAAATGAACCTTATCAATCCATAATAGAATTTTTTATACCTTGGTGTAGATAATTTCTCCCCTTAATGTACTCAGGATGACTTTAAGGTGTTTGGAATTATTTTTATGAGTTCATGAGTACACAAAGATGACATCAACAAGGAAAAATATGTAATGAACCATATAAGTGTAAAATATAATGTTCATCAAATCCAAGAACACAAAGGGTGCATTGGTCAACCAGAATGATATCACCAAAAACACATATAACTCATACATGCTGCCGAAACCTATCTATAGCACATCATATTCTATCACCCTCAACTGATGTTATCTTGATCTTAAATATATCTTACAAAACATAGTTTTAACCCCAATATGTAATCTAGAAACAAATCCTAAAATCGGTCCACAATGAGAGGGAAGACTTGATGCACTTTTTACCCATTATATAACATAAGTAAGGCTACTTGGGCTCTTAGTTCTCCCACCTGTTGAAAAACTAATATTGCACATCCTTCTCGAACATCCCACTCACCACGAAATACATAAGTTCTTTTCTCTGTATATGTTAATTCCACCCTATACCAATAATTATTGATATGGGATTGAAATAAACCCATCCAATCCTTTCCCAGAATTAGGTCAAAACATGACATCTCAATGGAAATCAAGTTCCACAAAAAATGATATCCACCCCCTCCAAAGCATAGTCCTTATATTACTTGATATCCTCAACTCATACCCACAATAGAGTATCAAGTGATATTACTCAAAAATAATTTTAAATAGTTAATCCCAACACAACTACGAACATTGAAGAAATGAAATAATTTATATCACCCATATCAAATAGATCACTAGAAAGTGTGAAAGCTATAAGAATCATACTACAAATGGTAGATGGTCCTACATAACCACCTTTTAGTGTATTATGAACTATGTGTAGTGACCTACCCCTCTACCCTCATCCCCAACCATAGCACACTACAATTCATTACCTTGCTGGAGTGAATGCTCTCGCCATGGAGTTCCATGACCAGCACAACTTACAATATGACCATTGGAGATCCAAATTCTTGACTAATATTGAGTCACTAACCCCCTCCATACACATTTTATATATCTCTAGACTCTATCATTTTCTTGAATACCACTACTTCTTACAGTACATCATTACATGGACCAGTCAGCTGCATGATCAACACCCAACTGGTGGTTGGGGACACAAGCCACACATGTTCCCAGTGCTGCCACGCTGATAAATGAATACCTTGTAACCACCCTAAGAGGATGAACCTCTCTTTTTACTAATATGTTCACTTCCCCCCTAATTTAAATTTCTAAAATGATTCTTTCTACATCCATAATGGGCCCAACTAGCTCAACCAGTGGGAACCACAAGTTCACTACCTGAAGATCCCTTCAAGTTACCTCCAAATATAGGATTTATGTAATACCTCTAATAAAATTTTCAGAAAAAAAATGTGTACCTGATACCTAATAGCATTTCAAATCACTTCCTAAACATGTTTTCAACAACTGCCTCATCTCCACACAAAATTGGACAAAAAATCGCAGATCGGTGAAGCGATAATCATAATCAATAACTGAAATTTTCCCTTGGGTGAAAATAATAAAATATGAAGCCTTATCATACCTCAATGTTTCCAATAATATGTGTTTTATGAACTTATCATGGATATCCATTTACATCATTCCTCCAACCATCCCTATTTGTACCATGATGTCACCCCCAATGCTTTGTCTTACCTCTCACCTTATAGGTCGCTATCTTGACTAGATTCTCAAGAGGAGTTTTCAGATTATCCAGAATAGTCTAGATAACATCTATCCAGAACACTAATCCCTCCGTCCCACCCTTTATTGTAAAATTTGGAATGTGTTCCAGCAATAATTCCCTGGTCAACTCGAACATACTCGGTGCCACCCGCCCTGGGTGTCACTAAATCTTCTAAAAAAATGAGAAAAATTCTCATGGAACTACTATTCTATTTTTTCATGAATCACCACATTCTCTTTCTACCCCTCAAATAGAGTATTCACAAAAAATCCTCCTATCTCCTGACCAAAACATGTCTTCGTGGTGGAATCTTTTCCGACAAGGCCAAACAAGTGTTTTAGAAAGAAACCATAATTCTTTTAGAAGAATGAAGGAATGTTCATGATGTGCCAAAAATAAGGTATTTCACATACACTACAAAAATTCCCTCATCATATCTGGAACACTACTCCCAACCATCCTTTTCATGGGTATGGATAACACGGGGTAACTAACTAACATGGTTACAAGCCTTAACTTTTACTCTATTTCGAAACAATTTATATTTATAATCTTATTCCAAAAAACCATTAATTCACAAACATCCATTATAAAGAACCATTCCTCAGTAATTACTTAACATTTTACCCATTTTCTTATTGTCATTATAAATCATTTCCATTACTTTTAAGAAAAACCAAATGCATCCAACCATATATATTCCACACACCCTTCATGTGTGTGCCTACCGTGATCCATGTCTATTATATTTAGAGGTGCCTATAATGATTCATGAATTCACCACCCCATTCTATTGTTACAATGAGATAAACATTATAAAATAGTCCCATCACATAACATGTTCATCACCCAATGGTGAAAGAGAATAAATCGTAACTTCTCACACCATGAACAACAATTCCCACCCTGGGTAACTTAGGTTTCCCCCATACAAAGGTTAGATAATACTAATAATGTGCTCATTTATAAGGCATGATACTACCTAAACCTCATTTCTACCATCCCAAATAGTATTTAATAGAAATTTATTCCTATTATATCACATTGTAATGTCACGACCTAGGAGACACTAACCCAGTGCTCTGAGCTAGGTCGTCACAGGACCTCAAGTGTGGATCCCCATACGCCAACGGTTTTTGACATTCAGTAACGGTCTAGAGGCCACGGGGGGAGGCAATAGTCTTTTTAATAGAGCAATACAAAATATTAAATCATTATAATGTATTGAAAACACTAGAAAATAAACAGTGAAACTACATAAATAACATATCCCAAACTGGGTACTAACCACAACAAACAATAAATATGTCATACCATACTACAAAAAAAGTGAGAAAACCGCAAAATAACAGAAAACATAGGATTCCCCAAAATATTCTTGACCCGAAGTCTATAAATTCCTCCATAGACATTCCAAAATGACTCCACCCTGAGAAATGGGCCCTTTCCCTTTTCCAGACCTGCACCTATGAAATTTGCTTGGGTACCCAATGATAACTAGAGTAGGGTGTGAGTATAATTCAATAGGCCACCACCAATGATGTATAAAAAATATCCAATCCAATATATAATTCAATAAAAAACTATGTATTGAAAAAATAAATAAAATATTGTTCAATTAACCAATATTAAAAGTGTTTCCCTTAAGTTAATCAATTATCTAATTCAGATTTAATACTTATTAAGACAATGTGCCTAGTTTGAATTTCTCATGTGTTCAATGGATTAGGGTTGTTTAATGATCATAAGGATTATGAGAATAAATCATGTTATTAATACATAACGCAACACATCACCAAAAATCTCATTATCCTAACCTTGAAGCCTCAGTTCGAGTTGAATTAAAGCATTTGGGGAATAGAACATTGTACCCTTCCCAAACCTGTCCATTGAGAGGTGAAGTCTAGAGCCTAAGTCTAAATTTTCCCATGGGAATATAACCTCATGTCTATACCAAAATCTACCATGCCATGTCTATATGATTATTTATCCATTCACCCCACATAGCCACAATATAAACAAAGTATAGCTAATAATATTAGCAGTATCATACATTGAAAATTCAAAATGGGAAAATTAAAATGAAATAATCAAATAACACATTTATAATTTATATATCATAACAATTTAACCCAATTCCCATTACCCAAGACTAACTCACTAAGAATTTTTATGCACAAAACAAAATTCATTATCAAATTCCCATTAATCCCATTTTTGACCGTTTAGTTTCCATTCCAAATGATCCCTTATCTATATTATCATCTTTAAACATCTTCCCAAAATTCATTTTTAGTCAATACAATTACCAATTTACATTTATTCAGGGGCTTTACCTAATTACAAGTACATTTCACACTGATTTTTTTAGTTTCCATATTCGGAAGTGTCAACACACCCATAGGGTGGTCCTAGATTGTTTGAACCGTAATCCATGAATTACATGGAAATTATAAGTTGTTAAATTGGTTATTTATAAACCCAATACACCACATATTTCTATATACCCCAAGGTAACATCAATAAGAGAACAAGAATAAAACCCTACATGAACAAATCCATGTAAAAACAAGGGGACATAACTTATAGACCACTTAACTTAGATCCATTGATGAACACCCTTTTAATAAAATCCTTAGATCCCAATTTAACCACCCTTTGAATCCTTAACAGAAATCTCACTAGAAAAGATGGGTTTTAGGGCATCAGAAGAAAACAACAGAAAGATACACACCCTTACCGAGAAAGAAGAAGAAATGAATATATTTGACTTAATTGGATCTTCTATAAATAACTTATGGAACTCTAAATGAACTATAGATGAAGGAGAATCACCCTTATAAGCTATTGGGAGCACATATTCCTCACTAGGGTTCTATTAGGTGGATAGGAGGAAACTCCAGAGATGGGGTTGAACATTCCATAAAAGATTTTTTTTGTAAACTTCTCAACTTTATTAGTTAGCATGGTTTACCCAAATAGTTTGCTAAAACATGAACTTGCTACTATATGAGAGAGGCTGGTCTACATGGTTACTTGTGAATTCTACATAATAAGCATAATCATGCGCCAACCATGAGAAATACATTATTAATGGTGGCACAGTTACCTGGGATGCTCCGCATGGTTTTTACTGACTGTGCGCAATCCATGATACATGATCATAAAACTTTTTCCCTCATTTTTTATACCCCAAACCCCCATAAAATCCCCGATCCTTATCACAGACTTGGTAAACACTTATTAAATTCATAAAAAGGGAATTAAGCGGAAGCCTAAAAAACATTCCTTATGGATGAATATGGGATCTTACCCTCTTCAGTTTAATTCAAATATACAAATATCTCTACAAAAATTGTTTTATTTAGAGAAATTTTGAATAATATTCATTTATGAGTGTAAATGTTATAGAGTACTCATATATAGTTTTTTGAGATATTTAATAACATCTTAGATCAATTATATTGGTCTAAAATCTCACTATAGATCATCAATTATCTAGTTCGTACTTAAAACTTTTAATACTCCAGTAAAACAAATTATTCTTACACGAATTAATCTTGTATTAAAACTACTTACCCTATTTATATACTATGTACTATCAAGTCTCATATAATTATTCATAAAAAAATTATTACCTAAGTATTCACTAGTGTCCAAGGTCACTAAATTAGTATCTATAAATTCTTCTAAATCCAAAATATTATTATATTTAGAAAAATTCCTCTGAATATTATTCTCTATATTCAAAATATGGATACACTAAAATAATTTATTACAAGTGTGATATGATCATTTAAACTATTAAATGATACTCGATATTAATTTACTCATTATAACTCATTAATTCCCATTCAAGTTTATATTTTTAAAATATCATACAGAATTGAGATATTTCAATATTTTATACTCAATGATATCTTATTCATTAAAATAATTTTAAATTTAAATAAGCATGAAATCAACATGGGCCTAATATTGATGGAATGTATCTCATATAGTAATTTTCAACATCCTTTAGGATATTACAAAAAACTCTTGCTGTAAACATTAAAGGATTACACTTGTCTAAAGTCTTACACTTGTATCAATGACTTAATATTGAATAAAAAATGTTTATGATGAACTCATATGAATTATATATGAATTAAATTTGATATCATATCCGTAAACTCATATTTTAAGTATTATGCACATTCATTTTGGGTTTTCCATAGGTGAACCTCAAATTAACTAGGGTCAGAAAAACGATAACACCATGAGATTTTAAAAGAAGAAAATCATGTAATATATTATATATGACATGAAAAAACATGGTTAGAAAAGAATTTAACACCCCATGAAACTAAAATACATTTATTTTTAAATGAATTCAATCAAATGACAACATAAATTACATGTAATCCTAGGTTTAAAAGAAACATGATCATTAATTAAAATATTATTATTTAAATAATACCATTATAACCAAGCTTTTAAGTTGTTTTATTTGAATAATACAAACTAAATTATTAAATTTATATGTTTTACACATTTATAATATAAATTAATTGGGTATTTATTGATTGTGTATAAAATAATAAGTATTTTAATTTGAATGAAATGTTTTCGAAAAAACTGTATTTTTATAATAGGCAGTTTAGTTGCGCTTTGGATACATAATTTTTAATTATTTTTTATCACTATTTTAAAATTTATTGTAAAAAATAATATAATTTTTTTTAAATTTTCATGTAAAAACTATATTTTTCTGAATTTTAATGAACTTTATAAAAATATTAATTTTTATATGAATAGTAAAACATACTTGTTTTTATTAAAAATTTATTTTTCGTTTATATTATTAACAAAGTTAAATATTTTTTCAAATTATCTTAAAGGTAAAATTAATTTTATTATATTAACAAGTAAAAAATTTAAGTAATTGTATTCATTTTATTTTTCTGTTTGATATTAAAAATTCCTAAACATTTAAAACACATTCACTTTAGAAAATCCCTATTTCGTCTCATTGGAGGGATTAATATTAAATTAAATCCCTCAACTTATATGATTTTAAATTTATAAAAGTGATTAAATATTGTAATTCATTATAATTTATATTATATAATATTTTAAAGTTAATTTATTGTCATGAACACTGAAAATGAAAATAAAAATTAACTACTCTGATTATGTTTAAAATAGACTTTTGCTTGTTACTTGCGCTTGGGATAAAAATAATTTCACAAAAACATATACTTTTAGTTAAAAAATTGTATTTAATATTAATAAAAATTTATTCTAAATTATCTAAAATGTATCATTTTAATTTTATTATTAATGTATAAATTATGAAGGAAAATAAAAAGATTCAACTTACCATGGAAAAAATAAAAATTGTAAAATTATGTAAAATTAAAGGATATTGAAAAAAACAAGTTTAAAACATTTTTTTATGTTATATGTGTGTATTGACCATTTAATCTCTATAATAAAAAATTTATCAATTTTTTAGGAACATTAGGTGGTTGTGAATTCCCATTATAAATTTTTTTTGTATTTAAAAAAATGCCACTCCGCTTCATTTATAAAAGGGCACTCAATCCCCTCACATAATCAAACCTATAAATAAATTTTGATCAAAAATATCTTCAAAATATAACTCAATAAAATAATTATAAACATCATATATATTATATACGTCTCAAAATACCATCCCTTAGGTCATTAACATGATATCTGAAGGAGGTTTCTTTAACGGAAAGTAATTGTCTTCCCTAATCTCGTTCCCTTTATTTATTTTTTACCAAATTCAATTATTTACAAACACTTAAAATATTAAAAAACATCATATAATATATAACAGTATGTTATTATATTTATGGAATAAAAATTATCCATATCCACTTCTATCAAATGGGAAATGAAATCAACAATCTTTTGTATGACAGACTGCTGCCTCATGAACTAATGAAATTTTTTTTCGATAAACACTTATTATGATTGGATATAATGATGGTTTTAACAAACAAACAAAAAAATATATATATATGTTATAATTATACTTGTTTATTTATAATATCTCATATATCTTTTTAAATTCATTTTTTTAAAATAAGATAACGTTGCTCGTGTGGATGGAGGACTACCACCTCACAAAGTGATGTGATTCAGTTTTCACGTACAATTTTAAAGGAATGTAATAAGGATAAATTTAATTAATATATGAGATAAATATGATATTATATAATTTCAAGAAAATTAATTTATCATAATTTTTTTCCTTACCACTTTTTGTGGGAATAATATCGTTGTTCATGCATACATAGGACATACCATATCCCCAAAATGATGTGATTCACATTATATGACCAATTATAAAGAATGGTTATAAAGATGTATCTAATGAAAAAATAATATTTAAAACATTATTATAATTATAGATTGTGTAAATATATCCTATGTATAGGAACCAAAATTTTCATGATAAAACAAAAATGAGAAAGTAGTGAAATTAACATATGATATAATGAAAAAAATGAAATATTATTAAAAAATTGGTGGTAAAAAGTTATAATAGGACAATATATTGTATAAGATAAATGAGTATGGTTTTGTAATATATTTATAATAATTCTTTATTTATAATTTATTAGTTTTTGAGACATAATAAGGGAGTCAAACATGAGTTATGGGTTTCTCATCTCACATTTAATTAAGTAATAAATACACTATATTAACAACTTACTTCTTTATGTGGTGTAAATAATATCATTTTGGATAGGTTATATCCTGAATATATTTATCTTCATGGTATTTATAATATCATTTAGTATTATTTCTTTCATGGGGATTATGATTACATAGTTACCAATGTGGTAAGGGTTTATTATATAATCTCAATATTATTTGGGATTGTTTTTGTTGAAGTTTCACTTCGGGGGATTATTTTGTATTTATACAATAAAAATATATATTTCATTATCATATAATTATTAATGAAATTTTAATGTAATATAAATATTTTTATACTCTTTTCACTAAAATGTTTGAGATATTATTTTCTAGAAAATAACTACTTTATTTATATCTCAAGTCAAAAATGTTTTTTCTTTCCAAAACCATGATTTCTCAAAATGATTTAAAAAAAGATTTAAAATTATCAAGATGTTTTTCAATGAAATTTTTAAAAATGTTTTGTTTCAAAAATATGGTTGTAATGGACTTATCATGCCATTTTCCTATCTAGGATAGTTTGGATTTTACCAAAAATTGAATGAAATTTTTGTTAACGTGTATGACATAAACTGAATTTTCCATAATCATGACAACCCAATGTTTTCTTAACATAAATTATATGATAATGGGGATATTCTCAAAGAAATTAATTTTTAAATTTTTTTGATCATTTAGATGTAATATTTTTTGTTCAAAATCAAAATGTAATTTTTTAAAAAATATTTTTATGAATAATTTCTTGATATTTCTATTCATTAACAAAATAAATCCATTATTATAAATATGATCAATTAGAAACATGTTATATTGATACATCCTAATTATTTATCTTTATTTTTTTATCAGTTTGGATGAGGATGTATAATTTTATTACGATTCATCATATTACTCTGGATAGTTTATGATTATGTTTGTTTGACTGGGGTGAGCATTAATATTTTATATTATTGTTCTTAAATAAGAGTATTTATATTGATTACGTCTCACTAAATTTATATGAGGAATTAATTAGACATAATATGTGATAGGTGGGTCCCAATAATAGATAGCCTCTTAATGTATCAAATGGTCAAATAAGTCAAATTTTTTGTCAAAATTATATGGGGTTTTACCTAATATTTTAAAATTCTATCTAAAAGGAATTCATAGTATGTTTCAGATGTTTGACATCATGCTTTCACTAATTATGAGATCATTTATTTACTTCCATGTGATTACTCATTTTTAGAATATCTAGGGATATGTTTCAAGATCATGTGATTATTTATATAGATTTATTTGAACATCCTTCATAACTACTACATTAATCTCAAGTTCTTATTTAAATGGAATGAGTTTCTTTTATTTACCTTTACATATTGATTACTCATATATATCCATGAAAGCATCAACTATATGTATACCCTTACTAATCCAATAAGCTTACCCTTTCTTCTGTTTTATTTTACCTAGGATACCAGGATATTTTTTGTGATTGATATGTGGGGATATGGTAAGGGGATTAATAGTGTCATAATAGAAAACACATTTTAGATTTTAGGATTTCAAATTTATAAAAAATCAATGAATATATTTGGATAACCAATACTATGAAAATTTTTGGTCAATTAGGATGTGATTCCTTATATGTTATGCTAATGTGATAATGTATTCACCAGCACTAAGATACCGAGGTAAGGGTATTTACAGTTGGTATCAGAAGAATTTAGTAGAAACATTGAAAACTTGAATTAGGAAAAAATAGATCAGGGAACTTAACCCCACGATAGAAATTGAGGATAAGTAATGAATGACATCCTAATGTTTTGTTAAGGTAGGTATTATGTAATTTTACATTAAAATACTTCCCAATATAGATACTACAAGTGAATGTGGTAATGGAATACATGTACCATGGGGTAATATATCTATAAAATATGTGTTAGGATTACATGGAGCATTACTTGGTACACAACAATATAACTTACTATGCGCCTGGATTTACACTCTTGTGGGATATTATTCTTTTAATTAATTTTTTCTTTACATACCAGTATTATAGATTTATAAATAGTTTTATTATTTGAAAACATTATAGAGAATCCATGTTTACAATTATGAGATTATCCATGCCATGTTTTTTCAAATTATACTACTTTTCTCTCCATGTTTCAGATTATATATTATTATGAATATGTTTTGATTTAATTTATTGTATTCCGTTTTTTATAAACAACACCATGTATATGGAATGTGAATAGTTTTAATGCACATACTCTATGTCATGATTTCTCCTGTGGATAATATATGTAATATATAGTGAGATATGAAGCTAGAATGGATAAAATTATAACTATATTAGGGAAGTTGGTTATATTTATAAGAAATAACCTTCCATGTATAGAGAATGTAGTTAATCCACCACATAGTGTAACAAATTTCAGTCCATTTTATGCATCAATAAAACCATCATTCAATGGGAATACTAATCCATTTGTATTTTAGAAATGTATAAGTTACATATAGATTATATTTCACACTTAGGGTAGTAATGAAGAGGAGAATGTTTTCATAGATATTTATCTCCTATAATAAGATGATGATCAATGGATGAAATTATATCGAAACACTAAGGATGATAATGAAATAACAAATATGGAGTTAAAGAATTTTGTATATCTTTTATTAGAGAATTATTTTCTTCTAGAGAAATGACACAATATCGAGAGAAAATTATCGAGTTTGAGAAAAAAGGAGTATAGATATGTTACAAAGTATTAATCAAAATTTACCTATTTATAAAGGAATAATACATATAATATATGTAATAAAAAGAGAAATAGTTACCATTTATTTTATGGTATTAATAGAATATTTCAATGGTAACTAGCCTCCTAAACCTCCTAATCATAAGAAAACATAATACAATGGGATATCAAGGAAGATAAATAATTCTTAATGTATTCTGGATTTAGAAAGAGGAAATATAAGAAGAGAATGATAGAGAAAAATATGGATAACATGTGTATGGGAAAGATAGAGATTTTTCCATGTGATAATTATTTAATAATAACCCTTGCAGTTACACAATAGTAATGTGATTATTCTACATGTTTTTAGACAAAGGCCACTGTTATCATGATTTTAAGGGTAAGAAATAAGTTTCAAATTATTAATGGTTCAACTATATGGAGTCTGGGAACTATAAAGCTGAATTCCCCAAGTGTCAAGGGAATATACCTCAGAAGACACTAAAATATCAAGGTCAGGATTATTTTATTATTACAGATGAAGAAGAATTATTAATTTTCTTGTGTTTGGATTCAATAATTATATTATATGATTATTTTATTAATTATATTCTTGTCATAGTAATTATAAGTGGATAATATTGTAATATTTTTTTATGTATTATAGAGCATATGTAGAATGGTACCGATGACCGTGTAAAGTGATCAGTGTAATATTGAACTTCACCAAAAACACCCGATTCAATGGAGATAACCCTTGATATGTGATCAATGTTTTTATAATAATTATAATGATTTTTTTGGACATAATTTTTCACCTGTAAATTGGATAGTGATTTTATGGTTTATGTTATCTTTTCAAGAGTTTATTACATGTTTGGATTTATTGAATACATTCTCCAACCAGACATTTTTTTGGAAGAATACATGTTCTCATTTAGGGTTTACATTGTTGAATGAATTTACATATATTGAATGTGTCATTAAGAGACAATTTATGTAATATAAGGAATATAATGTTGATATAGCGACCACCTTTATAAATTGTTTGTCATTGAATTTTTTAAAATATATTTTGGACAATTATTATGGTTAACTATTTATGGAATGTATTATGTTAAACTTTAGGGTTATCATTAATGAATTATTGATTAATGTTTTGTGTCAATAAACTTGTCAATACAATTATAGTTTTTAATGAAATGATTAATATCTTGTTACTCTTTTATGGATATTATGATTTTTAATGGTAATTTGTTTGCATCAGGAATGAAAATTATCTTTTAATACTCCTCATTTTGATAAAAAGATTATATTTTATTGGAAATTTATTAATGTATACTTTTTATGTAATTATACTTCATTATGTTCCTAGTATATTGGTTAATGGAATGCATCAAATTTAGGAAAATGATCTTGAAACAAAAATGGTATCCTAATATCACTATTTCTGATGAATTAATGGAAGTTTTAAAAATTTATTAGTTTTTCGGAGTTTGTTCTTTGAAATTGTATATATAATTCACATTCTTATGATCAATGATTCATATCACACTCCTTAACTAATTTTCAATTTTCGTATATTTTACATCATCACGTCCCACCCATTTTGTCCTATTTGGAAACCTTATCATGTGACCTTTGTACTTCCCTTTCACTATTATCATAAGGATGTATTATTTAACCTTTTTATGATTTGGGATTCCAAATATAGTATTTTAAAATTTCAAACACCTGATTACCGATATCATGATTAAATAAAATATATACAATTTATTTATCGAGCTAGAATGTAACACCCTGATATTTTAAATGAAAAAAGTCATTTTCAATATTGTATAAGATATGAAACACCAATAATAGAAGATAATGTAACACCACAATACTTTATGATATATTTAATTGAAGATAAATTCAATCTCTTTGGTAGCCCATGTTAGACGCCAAGTTAGGTTTAAACAAAACCCAATACTAAATTGAATTTTATTATTTAAACATGAACATTATAACATAGCTCTTATGATGGTGGGTATGAATATGAATAAATATATTATAAAACCTATATAGTTTAAACATTCGTAAAATAAATTCAATGGTTATATATTGATTACATATAAAATAATAATAATTTAAAATAGAGAGAAATGTTTTCAAGAAAACTATTTTTTTCAAAAAGGCTTTGTAATCACACATTGCACACATAATTTAAAATTATTTTTTTCTAAATATTGGAAAATTTATTTGAAAAAATAAAATGAATTTTATAAATCAATATTTAAAAATATATTGGGTTGTTTTTTCGATAATTTCCTTAAAATATTAACATTTTTCATAAAAATTCAAGAAACATAATTTTATTGAAAACTACCATTTTAATTTCGAATATTTTTAAAGATAAATAATAATCAACAATGGGTTTAAAATTTATTTAGAAAAAATATTTTAAAATTTAACTTGTTTTGGTCATTTTAAAATAAATTATTTTAAATTAGTACATTTAACATTCTATAATTATGAAAAAATTATCTTGGGAAACCAAATTTTAATTGTATCTGTGGGAGTAATGAAAATGAAATTTAGAAACATCTGGGATTTTAATTGGGTAAAATGGATTCAATATTTAGAATATGAAAATTTTAAATTAAATAATTGTATGAAACTGGATCTTCATTTCATGTCTGGATCTTGATTTTGGGTTGCTTTTTAGAAAAAATGGGATTTTTCTATGTACACATCATGTGATTATGACTACACATTTTTCACCTCAATTTCCACGTATTATTGGTGTAATGGCCGAGTACATGGTTGTGTGATGACCTGGACGACCTGCTTAAGTCGGGGGCCAATTGAGGCTAATACATGAAAAGTAAATTTAATGAAACAAACATGTACTTTTTATTTTATTTGAAATATTAGAGTGGGGTCGTGTCTCAACTTTGGAATCACCTTCCTCTAGCGATGGTTCATACAAGAGTGTGACAGAAGGGTGAACAAAATCCGAGCCACTCTCGATTCTCCTTCCGAGCTCCGATTGAGACATTTTCATCTGCATTGGAATCCCAACATTGGGTCTTCAACACCACTAGATTCGTTCTTCCGGATTCATCATATTTTATGAGTCAATCATGGTTTGTCGTTGTTCACCATTTTTTAAATCTACACCGATTCAAAGGCTGATGTTCAATTATATCTATCATGAGACATTGAACTTGGTGTTTTATGCATTCCATTGTTCATCTTTAGATTATATATACTAAAAGGGCCGCATTACCTTGATTGGGGTATTTCTTGATTTATAATTCAACCCTGTTTATTACCTATTATGGTTTGATTGTTTGATAAAGGGTTGTTTCTTTTGTGTATGGTTAGATACCTTGTCACAAGACACCCCATCGGTGAATTTTCCCTTGATTGACTATTTATGGATATTTGGTCTAGAATTACTATTAGGGGGTACCTGGGTTGATTATGATTGAGTTGATAGTTTATATGAAATGTATGTGGTAGGATTTTTGAATTTTTATCCATGTTGTAGTTAAAAATTACATGTGCTACTTCGATATGATATGTGTGCTATTTTGTCAATGGATAGTGAGAGCCCTGAACCAGGAAAATTTTGGGGGTTTAAATATTATTTACACCAGACCACGAGAGACTTGGTGTAGATGTTGACCCAGATGTATTGACTATGAGAGCTACCAAGATTGTCATTTACAATTACCTTATTCTATGTTGACCAAGGGCTATTTACCATGAGAGCTACCCAGAAGGTCGTTTGTAACTCCTTAGCATTTTGTTGGCCCAAGGGAATTGACTATGAGAGAAGCCAAGGAGTTCATTTATAATTTATTGATAAAGTATTGACGTAGGGGTATTGATCGTGAGATCTACCTCGGTGGCCGTTTGTAATTGATTATTACCTTGTTAGAAAAAATTGGTTAGACCATGAGAGCATCCCAGGGGGTCATTAATTAATGATTTGGTGATGGGTTGAACCAAGGGGTTAGACCGTCAGAGATTTTCCAGAAGGCTGTTTTTGAAAGATTGAATGATTGTGATGTGTCTGGCATGCCAAAAAACAATATTGAACTCTATCTTATTTTCTTGTTAGATGTTCTTTAGAGATATCCATTTTATTACTATGACACTGGGTGATATAGAGATTAGGATAGATCCTAAGATTACATGATTCACAAGATGAATAATAATTATAAATGGATGTAATTAAAAAATGTAGGATTGTTTACTTTTGAGTACTTCTTATATCATTTCTCCATTTCATCATATTGCATGATGTATATATTCACTGATAGTTAGACACATATCTTTTAGTGGTTTCATATTAGGATTCATCTCATACCCAATTTGGTCCATGATTTTGAACCCAAATAGATTATATTGTTATAGGTATAGACAAGGGGCGGTTCCCTCCTTCATCAGGTACTTGATTGTAGCTAGTGCTGGTGAGCATGAGACCAAGCTGAGGCTTGAGCTTCTACTATGTTTAGTTGTTGATTTTTTTACTTTAGTTTCTATATTTCATTCCATAATTTTGACTTTTTTGGATTTTTTCTTTGATACATATTCCTGGAATCATATATATATATATATATATATATATATTAGCTTCTGTTGGATTTACATTCAGTCTTAAACTATTTACTTTTTTGGTATTAGATCTTCCACCATTGCCACGATTTGTTTTCCATTGTGTTTACTCTACGAATAGAGGAACTGATTCCCCAATATCACCTAATAGTCCCTTTCTTCTAGTCAGCAACCTCTAGAATTTGTGGAAATTCACTTGAGTCCATGTGAACTACTGAGTTTGGGGAACCTTTGGGTGTCACCAAGAACTGATACGTTACAAAGTTGTATTAGAGTAGTTTTTCTTTTCTGATTTGCCTTACTATCTGTATCCTATAGACTGGTATATGAAGGATTATGTAGTTAGAAATCAACTATGACTATATGTAGCTAACAAATGTACAAGGAAAATCTAGGTTACCTCAAAAATTGCAATTTTTTTCTGGTTTTTCAACTATTACAGTTGATTTGATATTACCATTGGGTGATTATCTTATTTTGGGTTATTATGATTATCATCATTGTGGGTTTATTTTAGTTTTAACACAATGAGATGATGGTATTCCATCTCAATCATCATATAGGTACTTGCTAGAGATCACATGTCATTCATTCTTGTTAATCCATTTAAGATGAATATCTCATTTCATGTTATTGTGATAGATGATGTAGTAGATATGCATGTCAATTTGGTAGATTATATGATTGAAATACCTTCTATTTTGATAGGGTATTGTTACATTCAATGTTTCATTTGGTTGGATTCCAAAATTTGGTCCCTGAAGTGGTATGGGATCTCTTGGATCATAATTTGGTGGATCATGTTTGAACATTAATTGAATTATGTCAAGTTATGATGAGAAAAAGGATA
Source organism: Viscum album (assembly GCA_963277665.1). Lineage (NCBI taxonomy): Eukaryota > Viridiplantae > Streptophyta > Magnoliopsida > Santalales > Viscaceae > Viscum > Viscum album. The sequence continues at coordinate 868,059,301 of OY728131.1, read as the reverse complement.
CCAAATTTTTATTCTCGTGGAGTATGGGCTCTCACGAGTCATAATTTTTCATGCCTTGGATAAGTATTATTTTTAAGGGTTCTAGATGAGTTCCCTAGTATTACTATCTGTAAACCCAAAAAACACGACGTGTTCCTTTATGAACACACGCCATGTGTTCTTATATTCTATAAGAACTGACTTTTACTATGTACATATTGTGTACCATATGATTATTTTGTGTATTTTTTGATAATGTAACTAACTATGTGAGAAGATACACATGGTTGGTACTCTTTTGATTGAACATGATATGTAGTAGGGGTTCACACCGTTTCATAGTCAACTGTGTATCCGACTGTGTGACAAACAACATGGGATGATAAAACATTTGTGTACATGTCGTGTCTAGGGGCGAACACACTATGTAGTGTTACACATAGAAAACCATATAGTTCTAGCCATGTAGAATAATTTGAGCAGGAGGTAATATTCAAGTACATGTCGTGTCTTAGGAGAAACATTTCGTGTCTATGGGGTGCTACCCAACTAAGTTGGTAGAGGTACAAACCCATGTTAAAATGTTAGAGGTACACTTTATGTGGTAGTTATACATTCCACGTATCCTTGTATTGTAAAACATAAATTTTTGCTTTCTCATGTTCCATTTTTTCACTTTTAAGTTTTTTTCCTTGATAAACTTGAACTGAGGTGTACGCTTGACCTTACAGAGTCAGGCAGCCAAGAAGTCCTTCGGTCGTATGCCAACTATATTGTGACGATCATACACTAGAAATAGTAGATTAGGGACTACCAATAGATCCTCCTGTCATTCCCGTAGTAACATCAATGATTACACTGAATTCAGGTGCCGATGTATAGTTTTGTGACAGATTTATGGGGATGATGCAGACTATTTAGGGATCACCATATCCTTCCCAGACTACGAAAGAGTTGACAAGGGTGTTCCAACAGTAGAATCCTCTCTCTGTTTCTAGGGATATAGGATCACATGTTGTTGAGTCATGGTTAGAGGCCATGCTTTCTATTTTCGAGCATCTAGAGATGATTCCTTAGAAGAGGGTGAAGCTCGTGACGTACATGCTATGTGATTCCACCAAAAGATGGTGTAATTTTACTTCACAGGTGGGACTTCATTGGGATATGGAATGGAAATATTTTCAAAGGATCTTCTATGATTACTTCTACCATTAGACGTTGAGGGATGATCGAGGCCAGGAGTTCTTACATTTATAGTAGGGCCTTATTTCATTGAAGGATTAATCTTCTTTTTTTACAAAGCTTTGGAATTTTGCACCTGTTTTGGGAGCTGACGAGTTATCACTAGCTAGGAGTTTTGAGGATGGTCTCATGTATGGCATCTGATCATAGGTGAATTTATTTATGATGAATTCAACAAATGCTATAGTAAATCGGGTGATGATTATTGAGAGAAATATGAGGGAGTTGGGAGTTGGGATCCATGGTGGTTGAGCATCCAAGTATGGTACTATTTTGTTGGATATATTGAAGTGTCGTAGGGAACATTCTTGTGGTGATTTAGTAGTATGGATTTATCTTCAGGAAGTCAGGTAAGGTGCTACTTGTGCGTAAATAGGGGGCACACGAGACCTCAGGGCCTGAGAGACGTAGTGTGCAATGACCCAATATTTTTCAATGGAAATATCTTCCTTATAAATATTTCGTAATGAACTACTATGTTTTATGTGACCCTTAAAACATATGTTTGTCACTTCTGTGACGTGAATTTCAAAAATCTGACATACATGGTTGTGATCTAAAAGTTATTTGGAGTCCGATAAAAAGACATAATTTTTAGTTATTAGTAACCTACCCTTATTAATAGTAATATACCCTCATGTATAGTGTTATACCCTAATGAATATTAACCATACCTACGCTAGTATATAAATAAATATCTAGTGGATGTACGATATACCAATGTTTTAGAATAAGTAAATAAATTTTTAAAACTGTTTTTAGAATAAAATATGGTTTTAATTAACTATTAAATTAATCATATATAGAATAGAATTTTTAAAAATTGGACTTCATTTTTGGATTCTACACATCGAAAAAATTTTAAGGTGAGTTATTGGTATTTTTCTAAAATACTCAAATTTTTTATGAATAGTGAAATACGATAAAATACCGTATATACAAATTATGAGTTAAATACCCTATTAATGACATCACAAGTGATGTAATCCCAGTTTTTTGGAACTCACATGCATTTATTACTATTATTGGTCTTTGAATCATTACTATTTCTGACCTTGAGGTAAATTAATAAACTAATGATTAAAAAATAATGAAAACTCTCCTCTCCTCCACTATAAATACCCCCTCTCACTCCCTCTTCTCTTCACTCCTCTCATTCCTTGTGGCTTATCCAAATTATGTAAAAATATCCTCCCAAACTCCTCTCCCATGTCCAGAAATCCTTAGTCACATAAAAAGACCAAAACCTCTCTCTTAAATAGGCTCTCAAGGAGGTTTGTTCAAGAGGTAAATTCCTCATGTCAATTCATTTTGTTTTCTTTAAAGTTAATTTGTTTTCTTTTTATGATATAAAAAATCCTTGTAAAAATGGATAATGACTCCAGTAACTTATATTTATAGGATTTTTCTCATTATTGTGGAATATTTTATCACCATATCTTCTTTTTACCTTCTTTTATACTAGTAGCAAGACCACCATCCGAGATGTGTCAATGTACCACATTCAAGGACGATGGGATTTCGATTTCGAATGTCATTCACAATTATGGTAATGAAAGAATGATTTTTATGGTTGAACCAGATTATTTTATATGTAATATACCATATTTAAGGTTCTGTAATCCCTTTTTGACAAATGGTATCCAGTTATACAGAAAAATGAGTCTGTTGTAATCAAAACCCACAATTTAACTGAAACAGTTATCATTAATGATATGTATAATAATTCATCCTCAATCCATGTCACCAAATTATATAAATTACCAACAAAAACTTTGTATGATCATAAATAATATGAAAATTCAATTCTGGAAATTTACATGATCTCCATTACTTAAGAACCAGTGAACCGATTTTGAAAATAAAGAAAACGAACATTGGAGAACAACGAAATTAAATATAATAACTTATCAATAAGGGCATTAATGAAGTAAACCAAAATATGATAAACTAAATCCATTTATAATAGGTTTTTAAAAAAGTTTTTAATATGGGTAAATTCATATTCCAAGAGCATATGTTCAACAGCAGAACACGTTTGGAGTTAATGTAAGGGGTTTTCCACCCAAACTTCTATTTTTATTTGGGTTAATTTTATTGTCTATTACCTCAATGATACTCTTGTGTATTATTATTTAAACCACAAAATATTTTTTGTGTGGGTTATTTATATGATTACCAACCAGAATCATTCCTTATTTTATGTATGGTTACACATTTTAAAAGGAACTTTCAAAATTATTTCCTAAATAGAAGCCCGATCCAAGGGAATTTCTCTAATTCTTACTTATATTCAAGGGCACACTATAATCTGTATTTGGAAACCATTATCTTTATAAATTAACTATTTTTTTAAGAAAATACTATATAACTTGACATCTGATTTTAAACAAATATTTTCCCAAATTAACTCTTCATTTCCATGTAAAAGAGTATTTATGTCAAGATTTACTTGAAGATTTTATAAGAGTATCTTCATCTGTTTCAACACTCTTGTTGAGTCTGGTGTGTTATAGGGATTAGTATGACATGTTATAATCTACCATATTTAATTTAATGGTTTATCAATTCTTTGTATGTGGATGTGCTATCTTAAATTCATTCCCCAATTTACTATGAGGGGTTAGTGTTTATGTATAATGTTCGGGAAAAGTAATTTTCATTTAATATATTAATTTAAATATTAATTTATATGTTCTTTATATTTATCCTCGTTCATATGAGGACTGCATTGGACATATTAATTTTCAGGTGGGGTCCGCTATAGCCCCTCGGAGCATTAGTAGGTCTCATGAGACAAACAACGGTCTTAGCACAAGGCCGTGACAAAATGATTATTTAGGGACTTGGCTTGAGGCCTTGACTGAAAATAAACTTTTTTATTAAAAAAATTCATAGAAAATGTGAGAAACCAAAGTTAAAACTCTAAAATAAATAGTTGAACCATTAAAGAACAACTTAAGTCGATTAGATTTGATCTCCCTTCTTTGATTCCAAGAGATAGTTCTAACTTGAGTATTAGGATCATCCTTCAGAAGATCATCTAAATTATCTTCCATTTTTCCCCAAGACTGAATGTAAATTCTGGGATGAGCTTCCCATCATTAAAACCCTAATAAATATTAGATCATATTTGTAAATCTTGTTACTCATCTCCTCATTGGTAACCACCCTTAAAGGTCTTCCAATTATCCTATTAGATTTTTTGTCGGTAGCATTAATTTTTAGAACTGTTTCCACCATTTATTCTCCCGAGTGCATAAGTAGCTCAAAAGAAGGACCAATCACTATACCAGACTCTCACGGATGGCCAATGTCAGTTTTGGAAGGGGAAAGGGGATCGATGACCATCATCTTGCCTTTGGACTTATATGCAGATCTAGTCTCCCTTGGTGGTGGTAAATAAGAATAGTCATTTCTCTCGTTCTGAGTGCCCCTTCGGATATTAGTTCACCTTGGGCTTATCGGATCACCATATAATTCTACTCCAATATCACCTAATAATAGCTCAAATTCCCTATCACTGGATTCTTCCCCAGATGTCATCTACTTTAGTGAGGGCCTAGCCAGATCACCTTCAGCCTCTTGTTCTAGATTAACATGTGATAACCCTTCAAATATATTGTCTAGCATGATTATATCCATCTTCCTACTTGGAAAATTCCCTAAATACCATTAAAACACCTTACCACTAGGAGATTCACCCTCCCTTGTTTCTTTAGGTTCCAAACCATTGACATTAGTTCCAGACACCACATGCACAACCTCGGCATATGAAACATTCCTTGAAGACATGGAGCTTTGTTCTTCAACAATTTGAGAATCCACCACATTAATATCACTAACGGGTTGCACCTCCTCTATAGCCTCACCCTCTTCAAGTGGAGAATGATGCTGTCCACCCATATCCTCCCTCAAACATCTGAAGACATCATTCACCAAAGGATTCACTTCATGACGTCCACAAATCACATCCACTGTAGATTTAACTATAGAGCCCACACCGTCTAGCAGCTGTCTAGGAAAGACAACCACGGAATGTGTTTCTATATCTTTACCATTTCCCACACCCATAAGATTCTTAGTTCCCCATCCACATGTTTCCAATGAATGTATCAACCTCTTACAGACAAAACAGAAATCGAACCATGATTCCTAGACCACCTCCTGTATGCACTAGAATTATTTCTCAACTGTTATCCACACATAATCGAAAGCCACTTTGGATACATCTACTTCAATGCAGAACCTCATATTAACATGGTAGTAATGCACATAGATATGACTATCCAAACACATATATCTACCAACTAAATTCCCAAGCTATCTAATAATCGAGGGATTTTAAAATGGTAGTGAAAAATTAGGGAAGCTTACCCAAACTGCCATTGTGGGGGAATCATGCTTCATATGTAAATCTTATGTCAATCAGAAGAGGAAAAAACGATATCCATTGATGGTACGGGGAGCACTGGACCAGGATCTAATTAAATCCACCTACAAGGAAAAATGTATCATGATATGTCTACTATCGATCAAAACCACTATCGATCATTCCTATAAATCCCCTGAACTGAAGACAAACATGTCGAATGAATCAACTAACAACCATTGCTGCTTGAACCACACAACCGGTATAATATTCAAAATCGTCGAGGTTTTATGGAACTCTACAATCAATAATGGTAAATTTGGCCTTCTGTGGAAAAAATCAGGAACTTTTAGGCATAATGAGGCTTGAGGAAATTAAGGGAGAATGTTAAGGTTAGATAAGGGAAAGAAAGAGGAACTAGAACCTTTGTTGGACGACAAAGGTCCCTCCCCTTCCAGCGGGGGATGGACTGGGGCAATGACTGATGCCGTCACAAAGAAGGATAACCATGATTATGTTGTCCCAATTTATTCATTCCCTCATTATGAAAATATTATTGATTGTTCATGTGATTTTTTGACTAGTAGAATACCCCTGATTATGTTATGTTATGGAAATATTTACTCAGCTCATTTTCTACCATATTATGTCCAGGATTATTTTTAGAGGAATCTTTTTTTAATTACTCACAATTTCTAATGTTTATCTTATCTACCGCTATATTTCATACCTTTACTAGGTATTTGACATCACCCATTTATTATTTTTCATTTTCTCAGGACATGAAAAAATTTATTATGATTGACATGATGAAATAACCTAGGGGTTATGAAAGTGTCTAAGGAGATTCTACGTTGTTTTCAATTATAGTTGTAATGTTGAAATTATGTGTGTCTCTTTTTTTCAATAATACTACACTACTCTGTCCTTCGAGATGCTTACCCCTTTTGTATGGAAATGTAGTCAGATAAGGCATTGAATTTGGGTAATTGGGGCCAGCTCCTTATAATTGGTATCAGAGGAAGTTTAGTAGAAAACATGGAAACTAGATTTAGAAAACATAGATTAGGGAAGAGTCCCTAAGATTGTCTGTGAGGATAAACATGAAATAACATCTTGGTATTTAGGTAAGAAATTTATTATGTGGATCTTTCAATAAATACATCTCTGTCTAGATATGAGCAGATAGAGGCGGCTCTAACACAGATGCACCTTGGAGTGAAACCTCCATCAAGGAGTTTGGGGATTGGTCCAGTGTATCCTAGTACGCAACAACGGGCCTTGATACACTCTTGGTTACAACACTCTCAAGGGATATTATTTGGATAATTAATATTTTATTAAAATCCATTATGTATAATTTAAATGCAAATTTTTCCTCAAAGATACCATGTTTATGCTTAAGAAATTAGCTATGCATGGAAATTTGATTTACGCTAAGTATTTTTCTACATTGAGAGTATACATTATGATTAATACCCTAATCTAGTGTATGAAATTATTTATAAATGGAGACTAATGGAAGGAATGGAAACAACACGAATGCAAGTTTACCCTATAGGGATTTCCCACAGATGCATGATATTGATTTTGGCTCTGGTGTTGTGACTGGTGTAGGGAAACTTTTAACTATACTCAGACAAATTACTTAGGTTATGAATAATAACCTTACTCGTATGGAGCATATGGATCCACTACCTGGAAGATCTATGTAAGATTACTTTATGCAAAAACAACCTCCATCGTTCAATGGGACTACAAACACGTTTGTAGTAGAGCTTTGGATATGATCATTATAGAAGATATTTCTCACTTTGGGATATAACAATAGAGAGAATAATTTCATGGATGTTTATCATCTAACGGGAGATACAAATCCGTGGTGGTCATTAATACCAAACAGAAAGGAGGAAGAAGGGATAGAAGAGATAGAATGGATGGTATTTTATGGAAATCTTATTAGAAAAATTTTTCCCTCATGAACAATGAGAATATATGGAGAAAAAAACTCTTGGATCTATGGTAGAAGGAGGTTGAAAAGGTTTCTTATTATAAATCCAACATGACAGGGCTGGAAAGGCATGTTGTGGACTACATAAGTAATCCAAGGAGAAAAATTGATCGATTATTTGAATGTTTAAAACCATTCATCTGAAGGGAAATAATATCCCAAAATTTCTCATCATATGAAGACATTTTTTTTGTGCACTATCAAGATATAAAAAGAATTCTCTAAGCCTTAGTAATTTAACCGAAAGAAAGAGAATAAGAGGGCTATGAATAATCTGGGAAAGGAAATAAAGAAATGGGGAATAAGGGAAGTGTTGAATTTCTATCATGAAATAATTGTGGGAAGAAACACCCTGGAAATTTCCTAAAGTCAATGTGAGTCTATTACAACTGTGGAAAAAAAGTCTACCTCTCTCGGGATTGTATGGGGATGAATGAATCTAACAGTGTTCTATGCCACAATTTCAGTGATATGGGTCATTATGCACATTAATGTCTTTAGCGTCAGGGGGATGTTCCCCAAATAAGGCCAAGGTAGCATGGCCAAGAATATACAGTCACAACCACAGAGGTAGAAGTTCCTAATGAAGTTGTGGAATGCACATTGATTGTTTCATCCATCATATCCAATACATTATTTGATACTATATTGTTGCATTCATTTATATGTTTACAGTTTTCCAACAAAATTAGATATGTCCAATTTGATTTAATAAAGGAGTTATGAGTCAAAACCTCTAGCAGATGTATCATTTCAACAAAGGTGTGTCGATTAACCCCCCTCATGACACATAAACGTGCTTTAGTTATCATACCAATGGTTGACTATGATATAATTCTTTGTATTAATTGGGTATGAAATTATTATGTGAAGATATATTGCACGAAGAAGGAAGTTATGATATTTGAGAATGGTGTAGAATCCCATATTTTAATAGTAGAAACCTCTCCATTTGATTCTCATCATGATACACCCAGGTAGCTATACTGAATTCAATTATTGGGGAGTAAGGGAATGAAATAAATATGGGTGAGGAGATGAATTTATAGATAGAGGATATACCTATTGTACAAGAATATGTTGACATCTTTCCAAAGGATTTACCAGGACATCTTTATATGTGGAAAATTGATCTTTCTATTGACTTAATTCCTGGATCAAGGCCTATATCAAATACCACTTATAGAATTTCGACTATAAAGTTAGTGGATCTAAAGAAAAAACTTGAGGAAATGAGTGATAAAGTATTTATTCGACCTAGTGCTTCTCCACAGGGAGCTCATTCTCTCTTTGTTAAGAAGAAAGATGGATCCATGATGTTGTGCATTGATTACAGGGAAATCAATGATATTAAAATAAAGAATATGTGTCTTTTTCCCCAAATTGATGATTTATTTGATCAAATTCATGTAGCCCAATATTTATCAAATATTGATTTTCGATCTGGGTATTGTCAGTTTGTTCTGAGGAAGGAATAAATTCCAAAAATACCATTATGAACCAGGTTCAAGCAATATGAGTTTATAGTAATGCCTTTTGAACTAACTAATACACCATATATTTTTTTATGGATCTTATGAATAGTGTTTTTAAGGAATATCTTGATGACTTTGGGTGGTGTTTATTGATGATATCGTTTTATACTCTGAAATCCATGAATATTATGAAAATCACATGCGCTCTATTTTGAAGACACTTAGAAGAAACAAATTATATGGGATGTTTAGAAAGTGTGATTTTTGGCTCCAATGTGTTTCCTTTCTATGAAAAATTTTCTCTAAGGATGAAATATCGATAGATCCTGGCAAGACAAAGGCTATGCAAGAATGGCCTACTCTAATGAAAGTAACTGAGGTACATAGTTTTATTGGTTTAGTAGGTTATTATCAGTGTTTCATTCATAACATCACCCATTTAGCCAACCCAATGACCAATCACAAATGAAAAGGGGTTCTGTTCTTATGGAAAAAGGAATTTAAAAAATGTTTTGAAGAATTGAAGGTATGGTAGTGAATGCTATAATCCAAACCCTACCATCTGGGAATGATGGGTTTTTTTATCTATAGTGTTGCATCAAAGAAATGAATTGTTTGTGCCCTTATGCAGAATGATTGAGTGATTGTATATGCATCTAAACAGCTAAAAATTCTTGAACTAAACTTTCCAACTAATGGTCTAGAGTTAGCAGCGGTAATCTTTTCTCTGAATATTTAGAGACATTACCTCTATTTAAAAATATGTATGATATATAAAGATCATAAGAGTTTGAAATATATATTCTCTTAGAAAGAACTCAACATGATACAAAGGAGATGGATTGAGCTACTCAATGACTATGATTTCACAATACACTACCACACGGGGAAGGAAAATAAGGTAGTTTATGATTTCAGAAGAAAGGATCATGATGTTTTGACCAAGATGAGAGTTGAAAGGGATCCTTTGTTCATAGATCTAGTAATGATGGATACAAGAATTATCATGGAAGGTAACACATCACAACTTTTTCAAATGGTTTCCAAACCGTCTTTACTGGAATGGATAGAATTATCTCAGGATGATAATGAGATGTTTTAAAAGAAATTTAAAGCTATAAATGATGGGAAGTCGACTGACTCTGTATATGAAGGTGATATTTTGAAATTTGGAAAGAGGTTTTGTGTTCCTTCTATTCTTGAAGTAATGAAGAAATTATTAGAGGATGGTCATAGCTCAAATTTCTCTATACACCATGGTATCAGAAAGATGTATAGATATCTAAAGGATCATTTTTGGTGAGAAAACATGAAGAGGGAGATTGTTGATTATGTGTTGAGAAGTTTGGTGTGTCAAAAGGTGAAGGCTAGAAGACAACGTCCTAGATGAGTGAGGATACCCTTCCTATTCATATGTAGAAATGGGATGATATTATGATGTATTTAGTCATGAGAATACCAAATACTTGAAGAAATAATGATGTGATATGGGTCATTGTTTACCATCTTACAAAATCAACACATTATCTTCATATAAGATATGATTTTCCACAAGAACATTTAACAATAATATATCTTAATGATGTTGTAAGACTCCATTGTGTACCCTTATCAATTGTTTCTGATCATGATCCCCATTTTACATCACAATTCATGTCAGGTTTTCAGAAGGCCCTAGATACTGATCATTGTTTGAGCACTGCCTACCATGCAAAAACTGATGGAAAATCACAATTGACTATTCAAACTTTGGAAGACATGATTAGGTCTTATTCACTTGACTTTCAAGGAATTTGGGATGAGTACTTACCTCTCGTAGTGTTTTCTTCTAACAATAACTTTTATTCTAGTATTCAAATGGCATCATATGAAGCGTTATATAAAAAGAGATGTCGTTCACCATCTTGTGGTATGATGTTAGTGAAAAAAATATCATGGGCCTAGAACATGTTGAAGAAACAACAGAATAGGTGAAGATTATCCAAACCCATATCAAAATAGCTAGATGTAGGAAAAATATCTATGCTGATAACTGAAGGAAGGATTTATAATTTTAAGTAAGAGATCATGTTTTCAAAAAGGTATCTCCATGTAATGGTATTATACTATTAAGTATGAAGGGAAAATTAAGTCCCTGGTATATCTGACCTTTCGAAATCGTGGATCCAATTAGAGCCATAGTTACCATTTGGAAATACCTCCATGTTTCTACAATGTTCAAAATTTGTTCCATGTGTCAATGTTAAGGAATTACATGCCAAACCCAACACATGTACTCACCTATGAAGAAATATAACATGAGCCTGATTTGTCTTATAGTGAAGAGCGTATCAAGATTCCTGATACTAGAGAAAATGTACTAAGAAATCCAAAGAATCATCTATTAAAGGTTCTTTGGAGGAACAATAATATGGAAGAGGCAACATGAGAGCCTGAGGAGCTTATGTTGATGACATACCCAAATCTTTTTATGTAACATTTTGTGAATTTTTTTAGGAAAAACTTTTCTTAAGTAGGGGAGAATGTAACGAACCAATATCTTCAAATGGAAATTACTTTTTTATAAATATTTCATAATGAACTATTAAGTGCTATGTGACCCTTAAAAAATATGTTTATCACTTCTCTAATGTGAATTTTGAAAATCTGACAAACATGGTTGCGATCAACATGTTATTTGGAGTCTGCTAAGAAAAACATAACTTTGGTTGAATTGTAACCTACCCTTATGAATAGTAAAATACCTTTATGAATAGTGATATATCCTAATGAATAGTAACCTTACCTTTTATAGTTTATAAATAATAATCAGGTGTAAGTATGATATACCTATAATTTAGAATAAGTAAATAATTGTTTTTAAACTGTTTTTTGGGAATAAATTCTGAGTTTAATTAATTATTAAATTAATCATACTTATAAAATTATTTTAGAAATTTGGACATCATTTTTGGGTTTTACACGTTGAAATTTTGTTAGGTTGAATTTTTTGTATTTTTCTGAAAAACTAGAAATTTTTATGAATAGCGAAATACAGTAAAATACCATATATACAAATTATTAGTTAAATACACAATTTATGACATCAAAAATGATGTAATCCCACTTGGATTGAACTCACAAGAATTTATAACAATTCTTGGTCAAGCAAACATCACTATTTCTGGTCTTGAGAGAAATTAATAAACTTATAATTAAAATATTATGAAAACCCTCCTCAAATCCACTATAAAAACCCCTCTCAATCCCTATTCTCTTCAATTATCTCAAGATTCGTGCCTTCTCCAAATTCTATCCAAATATCCCCCAAACCTCCTCTCCAACTTCTATCATGTCATGGTCTCAAAAAAAGACCATAAAATATCATTTAAAGATGCTCTCAAGGATGTTTGGTTCAAGAGGTAAATTCCTCATTTAAATTCTTTGTTTTTCTATCAAGTTTATTTGTTTTAAATTTCTATTATTACCTCTCCTTATCCAAATGTCATAATGAATCCATAAACATACATGTATTGGAATGTTATCATGATATCAGAATAAGTTATCATCATATAATACTTTTAACTTCTTTTGAACTAGAAGTAAGAACACCATCCTAGATGTGTCAATTTACCACATTCAAGGACGATGGGATTTAAATTTCTATTATCATTATAAAATATTGTCATTAAACCATTCTATTTATGGTTGAAACAGATTATTATATATGTAATATACCCTATGTAAGGTTATTTAATCCTTTTGTACAAATGGTATTATGTTTTATTGAAAAATGAGTCTGTTGTAATCAAAACCACCAATTTAACCGAAAAAATTATCATTAAAGATCTATATAATAAGTCGTCCTCATGACATGTAAAAAAAATATTACCAATATCATATATGTTTGATCATAAATAATATTCAAATTCAATTCTAGTAATTTACATGAACTCCATTACATAAGAACAAGTGAACCGATTATGAAAATTAAGAAAACGAACATTGTGAAATGAGGAAATTCAATATAATAACTTATCAATAAGAGAATAAATGAAATATAAAGAATTATTATAAGATAAATAAATTTATAATAGGTTCCTAAATAAGTTATTAATAAGTTTAATTTCATATTCCAAGAGCTTCATTTCAATAGCGGAACACGTTCGGAGTTAAGGTAAGTGTATTTCCACTCGAACTTCCATTTTCATTCGGGTTACTTTTATTGTCTATTACCTCAATGAAAATCTTGTGTATTATTATGTAATCCTCAAAAAATTATTTTTTTGGGTTATATATATGTTTACCAACCATAATCATTCCTTATTTTGGGAATTGTTACACGTTTTAAAAGGAACTTTAGAAATTGTTTCCGAAATACTAGCCTTATCCAAGGGAATTTCTCTAATTCTTACCAATTTTAAAGGGCATTATATAATACATTTTTGGAAACCATTATCTTTTTAAAATAAATAATTTTATTATGAAAATATTATCTTACTTCACTTCGGGTTTTATATAATTATTTTTCTAAAATAACTCTTCTTTAAAATGTAAAATAATATTTTTCTCAAGAATTACTCAAAAATTTTAAAAGAGTATCTTCATATATTTCAACACTCTTTTTGATTATTGTGTATTATTGGGATTATTTTTCCATGTTATCATCTACCATATTTAATTTAATGGGTTATAAATATATTGTATGTGGATGTTCTATCTTAAATCCTTTCCCCAAATTACTCGGAATGGTTAGTGTTTATGCTTAATGTTCAGGGTAAGTTATTTTCAGTTCATATATTAATTTAATTATGAATGTATATGTTGTTTATGTTTATATCTATTCATATAAGGAATTCATTGGACATAGAAGGTGTTGGTTGGGGCCCTCTATAGCCCCCCGGTGCATCGGTTGGTCTCATGAGACAAACTACGGTCTTGGCACAAGGCCTTGATAAAATGAATATTTATGGTCTTGAAAAGGGGCATTGACAGTATAGTTATGTTGTCCCACATTATGAATTCCATCATTATGAAAATATTATTGATGGTTCATGTGGTTATTCAACTATTAGAATACCCGTTAGTAGGTTATGTTATGGAAATATTTACTCAGCTCAATTTTCTATCATATTATGTTCATGTTTATTTTTAGAGGCACACACTTTCAATTATTCAACATTATAATGTTCATGTTATATTTCAATTTATTTATGACCCTTACTAATCATTTGAGCTAACCCATTTACTATGTTTCATTTTCTCCTAACATGAAAAATTTTATTATGATTGACATGCGGAAATAAACTAGGAGTTATGGAAGTGTATAAAGAGTTTCTATGTTGTTTTCACTTATAGTTGTAACATTGAACATATCTATGAATATTGTTTCCAATAATACTAAACTAATTTGTCATTCACGATGCTTATCTCTTATTTTATGCCAATGTATCCAAATAAGGCACAGACTTTGGGAAACTAGGGCCAGGTCCTTACACAGTAGAGTGCCGATCTTGCGGCAAGATGGATCGTCTTTAGCACCTTTTTTGGGTTTTCTCACCACCAACTACTGAGAGGTGATCTGTTATGACACCATGTTCATGAGAAGGACAACCAGTTTTTCTACAGACATGGATCCGGAATTCGTCAGGCTGTTTAGGCCAAGGTGGTGGTCATGGACGCGATATCAAGAAGACATGTTTTCAGTGATAGCAGAAAAGATCTTCTCATTGTAACCAGGTAGGGTCATAGAACTATGGGACAGGTCAAACATTTACAATGAAACAAACCCAGTAGAAGCAGGATCCTAGACCCTCTATAGTTAGAGGCACGGTTCTAGTTTTCTCAGTTTTAGCTACTACCATTTTTGATATAGGGGATTCATATAGTTTCATATCTATTTCCATTGTGGATATCATTGGGCTCTGAATCATTACTTCTTGTCATGTTATGACACTAGACACTATGTTGGGGACTAGGAAGACTAGTGTATGTTAGTGCAAGGAGTGAACTCATGAGGTTTGTGGTTGTTACTTATTATGGGACTTCCATGTCCAAGAGATGATAGATTTCTATATCATTCTAAGAATGGAATGGTTTGTCTTTTTCAGGACTTTATTGACTGATATCATTATAGGGCGAGCTTCACGTCAGTAGATAGAGGGAATTTTCTACACAAGGGTGAACGAGTTGTCCAGGAGAGTAGAGAATGAACCAAGCATCATGGATTGGGAGGAATTATAGCCCAGCTTTCTAGTTTATATTTGTATGACCAAGGAACTTCATAGATGGAAATTATACCAATGTAGGAACATTTCAGAGATGTATTTCTAAAGGACTTTATAAGTTTAACTCCAGAGAGAGAGATAGATTTTTCTATTGAGATTATTCCAAGAGACACACTGATGTGCATTCATCATTAGAGGATGTCTACAACAATGTTATATGAGCTCAAGAATTAGTTAGAGGAGTTGAAAGAAAAGGGTTTCATCTAAACTAGTACTTCTCCTTAAGATTCACCTGCCCTTTTTTCGAGGAAGGCATATAGTACCCTAAGACATCGTGTGGATTATTGGAAGATGAACCTGTTGATGATCAAGAGCCTATATCCCTTACTGAGGATTAATGATATTTTTTATCAGCTTCAAGGAGGCTAGGTGTTCTCAAATATTGACTTTAGATTCGGTTATCATTAGTTTTTCATTGAACCATCAGATATACATCTTATATAAATTCAGATCAGGTATGGTCTATATGAGTATTTCGTTATTTCATTCGGTCTCATGAATGTGCCTACAATTTTCAGGGCACTGATGAACTGAGTGTTCCATCCTTAATTGGATTCTTTTTTAATCATCATGGACAATATATTGTGGTACTCTCACACTCGACATTACCATGCCATCCATCTTGAGAATTTATTGAGTACACTGAGAGAGAATCAGTTATATGCTATGATCTCAAAATGAAACTTTTGGATGGACCAGATTCACTTAGTGAGTCATGTAATCTCAGAGACATGAGTATCTATATACCTAGATAAAGTGAGATAAGTTATTTCCTTGGATCACCTGAAGAAAATCTTTGAGGTATTGTGTTTTTTGGCAGCTGTATAGTTCCTACATGTGCTTTATTCAAGAATATTCACACTTAGAAGCGCCACTGAAAGGACTGGCTAAGAATGGTGTAATGTACTTGTGAACTGACTACATCATTTCAACCTTTTAAGAGATGAAAGAGAGATTTGCATCATCACAAAAACTTCTTTTTTCAAATCCAGGAAAGAGTTATACTATTTACTATGATGAATCAAGTATTGGGTTGGGAGACATAATAATGCACATGGAAGGAGTTGTTGCGTACGAGTCTCAGTAATTGAGGCCACATGAGAGAAATTACCCAACACACAATCTCGAGTTGATTGTAGTCGGTCATGATTTACTGTATGAGAGACATTATATTTTGGGAGAGCAAAATGTGGTATTCACTGACCATATAATCCTCAAGTATATCTTTACTCAGTGTGATCTGAATTTGAGACAGCAAATGGGGGTTTAGTATCTTCATTATTTTGACTACGAGCATGAAAACATGATTGGTAAAGGAAATGCAGTATCAGACATGTTGTTCAAGAGATCTCAGATAGAGCAAGTTCAAGAAGCTAGTAGTGAGTAGCAGCTTATGGCTCCATTTTCGGAGATGCATTTGGAGGTTCATGAAAAAAAGGGGAAGACATTTATTTCTTCAATAGAAGGTACCTCTACTCTACTAGATCGAGTGAGAATGAGGCAGCAATCAGATTCCAAAGGAATATTCTTAAAGGATAGTTTTCCAGGTATGGACCCTAATCCTAGGTGGACCATAGGCGAGGATGAGGTTTTTCATTTTTAGGGGCACACATGGGTGTTAGCGGACATACAAGATGAGCTGTTCTGAAATTTTCATCCCTCTGTAAGGGAATTTTATCCTAGTGTGGATAAGATGTATCGAGATCTACATCGTCAGTATTTGTGGCCATTCATGAAGAGGGATGTATCTAGTTTTTCTATGAAATGATCCACCTGTTAATATGTGAAGGTGGAGCATTCGCGACTAGAAGGGATCGAACAGTAGTTACCCAATCTCGAGTGGAAATGGAATGATGTCGCGATGGATTTCGCGATGGGTTTACCATAGTCTCCTAGAGGAAATGATGTGGTATGGATTATTGTTGATAGACACCCAAATGATGCCCATTTCCTACTGACCAAGTATGCCTTTAGAGTTGATGATCTTGGAATGTTGTATATCTGAAAGATTTTTTTGTTTTCATGGGTTTCCAAACTCTATCGTTTTAGGCAGGGAACTCTAGTTTACTTTTTGTGTCTACTAGGGACTACAGAGGGCTGTGGGTACACATGTACTTATGAGTACAACATTGAATCCCCAGAATGATGGCTAGACTGAGTTTAAAAGTCATGTTTTGGAGAACATGCTTCAAGCATAGATCCTAGATTTTGGGGGCTCATGGGAGAGACACATACCCCTATTGGAGTTTTCCTACAATAATATTTTTCAAAAACAATTCAGATGGAACCTTGTGAGGATTTTTATGGTAGGACATGCTGATCACCACTATATTGGTAGGAGGTAGGAGAGGCAGTTACGTTGGGACCTCGTGTTTTCTATGAGACCAAAGAGTAGGTTGAGTTAATTAAAAAAATGATGGATACTATACAATTTCACAAGAAATCTTATTCTAATCGATGGAGGTAACATATGGAGTTTGAGGTCGGAGATCTTGTTTTCTTACATGTCACACCAAGGATGGGAAAAAGGAGAACCAGGAGACTTGGGACGCTTTCACCGAGATACATTGGGATGTTTGAGGTTTTGGAGAGAGTCAGTCTGATTTTGTATCAGTTTCAATTATCCTAGAGCTACCCATCTATACATGAAGAATTCCATGTTTTTCAGATGTGGAATTACTTTTCTGACCAACCTTGTGTTTATCAACCCAAGGAGGTCGAGTTGGAGGGGGGTTAAATTTTTCTAGAAGCACCATATTTGGATTGTGGATCAAAATATAAAGGTTCTCTATGGCTGTTCTATTCCTCTGGTATGGGTTCTATGAGAGAATGGGTGATTACACGATGAGACTTGGGAGAGGGAGGAAGATGTACAATCATAGTGGCCAGAGTTGTTCACTGATTCTTCTTCACCTCCCATTGAAGGGAAATTCAAGGATGGATTGCTTTAAGTGGGGATGTTTGTAAGATCCCATATATTAATTTTAGGTATGGAAACTGATTTCAGGTTTTGTGATGAAAAAGAAAAAAATGAGGGGTTTTCTAGGTATACGTTGTGTTCTTCTGAGTATATGTCGTGTACCTAGCATGTTGTGTGCTAGAAGTGTAATGGCCGAGTACATGGCTGGGTGATGATCTGGTGGACCCACATAACTCAGGGGCTATTGGAGGCTAATACATGGTGTGTACATTTAATGAACATGCCATGTACATTTATTTTTAGTTAATAAATCAGAGAAGGGTTGTGTATAATCTTTAGAAACACCTTTTTCTGGAAGTGGTTCATACAATAGCCTGAAAAAAGGGCCAATGAACTCCGAGCCCCTCCTGATTTTTTATCCGAGCTCTGATTAAGATTCTATTAGGTGCGTCAGAATCCCATAGGTGAGTCTTGAAACCCCCTAGAGCTTTTCATCTAGATCAATCCTCTCTTATGAGTTATTAAAGGTTAGGAATTTTTCACCATTTTGTAGATCTATGCCGATCTAGGCCGATTCTAGGGCCAAAGATTAAGTATATTGATCTTGAGACATTGAGGTAGGTGGTTTCTGCCTTTTTTTGTTCATCTATGGATTATATATGCTATAATTGTGCATAACCATTATTAGGGTATTTCATGATTTTAAATTTAACCCTACTTATTACCTTTTATGTTTTTATTGGTTGATAAAGGGTTGTTTCTTAGGTGTATGGTTAGTTACCTTGTTATGGGATACCCTATGGGTGCGTTTTCCCTTGATTGACTATTTATGACCATTTTGTCTAGAATTACTGTAAGGAGTACCTTTTTTCCATGCCTTGGTTGATTAGGATGTATTGAATGTTTATATAAAACGAATTTGGTATGATTTTTGAATGTTTATCCATGTAGTAGTTGTAGAGGACATGTTCTAATTATATGATATGCGCGCTATTTTTCCAATGGACCATGAGAGCATTGAACCATGAAAATTGTGGGGGATCCGATATTTTATACACCAGACCATGAGAACATTGGAGTAGATGTTGACCTAGGGGTATTGACTGTGATAGCTACCTAGGAGGTTGTTTAAAATTACCATATGCTATGTTGACCTAGGGGTATTGACCGTGAGAGATACCCAGGAGGTCATCTATAATTTCTTGATGTTGTGTTGGCCCATGGGTATTGACAATGAGAGCTTCACAGGAGGTCATTTATAATTTATTGATACCATGTTGACCAATGGGTATTGACCCTGATAGATTTCTACGTGGACGTTTGTAATTGATTAGTACCATTTTATACCAAAGAGGTTAGAACATAAGAGAATCCCAAATGGTCGTTACATAATTATTTATTTCTATGTTGAACCAAAGGGGTTAGACTGGGAGATATTTTCTAGAAGGTTGTTTATGAATGATTAAATGATTTTGTATGTATCCCAAGACAATGCACAAGCCTTTAATTGGTTTTACTTTCTTGTTAGATGCTCTTCTAAGACATCTGTTTTGTTAATATTACAAGGGGAGGTATAGAGAATAAGCTAGATCCTAGATTACATGATTCAAGGGATGAATAAAAAATGTAAATGAATGTAATTGAAACTGTAGGATAGTTTACTTTTGAGTACTTACCAGTTTATTGCTTAATTTTTTCATATTGACTTTTAAATATATTTGCTGATTGTTAGGCATTGATCTTTTGGTGGTTCCCTACTAGGATTCGTCTCACACCCTATTTGGGTTATGATTTTAGACCCAAACAGATATTATGGTTACATTTATAGATAAGGGAATGATCCCTTCTTGATCAGGAACTTGATTACTATTCGACCTGGAGAGCATAAGACCAAGATGAGGCTTGGGATGCTGCTGGTTTTATTAGTTTCTTTTGTAATTTGGTTTCAATATTGCATTCCATCATTGTAACTTGTTTTTCTATTTTCCTAGATACATATTACATACATCAAATATATATATATATTGTGGATTATAATGGATTTAATTTCGTTCATTAGTTTTTAAATTTTGTGGTATTATAGATTCCTCTATTGTTACTATTTGTTTTCCGCTTTTTTTACTCTTCCAATGAGGGCATAGTGTCCCCACTATCACACCATAGGCCCTTGCTACTTGTCAGCAGCCACTGGAATTTGGGGATATGTGATTGAGGCCATGTGGCCAACTGGGTTTGGGAACTTTTGGGTGTCACCCAGAACCAGAATGTTACAATAATAATCTGATGTTAATTTATTATAATAATTATTAACAAATGAATTAAAAATTAATTATCACGTTAAAGTTTAGAACAATAATTTTCACAGTATGAGTGATTGTGTTAAAATTAATTTTCCACACACGTATGTTTTTTTTCATAAATTGGATTTAATGTTTAGTATTAGTGGTATAAATTTATTTACTAACTCTCATTTTAGTTTATCTCAAACTGGATAAATTAAATAGGTAAATCAAAATATAAAACCGACTATGAAAAAAACTAAAATAGTAAAATTATATAAACAAAATGGTTAAGGAAAAAATGTATAATATTTTTGATAAGGTTTAGATAGACTATATAATAAATTCGATACATTATTTATCAATTTTTAAGTCACATGGTTGTGAGAGTGAATTCCCATAATTGAATATATTTGATTATTTACAAAAATATCACTGCTCAATTATAAAAGGCCACTCATTCCACTCACTTATTCAAACAAATAATTCAATTTATTTCTCAAAAAACCTAAATAATCATTTAAAACATTAATTGAAACATTTTAAGTGTTTTTTCATCACAAAATACCAACCATATTATCATTTACAATGGATATAAATGAGGTTCCTTTAAGAGAAGGTAATTGTCTTGGCTAAGATCTTTCTCTTTCTGTATTCGTTTAAATCCTTATATTATATATTAGAACATGAAATATACTAAGATTGGTATTTACCATATAAATATATTATTTTATGTTCATATCATAATATTTATCTGTCTCTACTTCCAGGAAATGGGAAACGAAATCCTCAATCAAGTGTATGATGGACTATCGCCACACAAACTAATACAACTCATTCTCCATCATAACTTCTCATGAATGAATATAATGATCGATATAATTTATATATATTTATATATAATTATTATTATATAATTATACTTAATTATTAATAATATCACCTATATCTTCTTAAATTCCATTCCATTTAATATAATATAACATCATGTGAGTGTATAACAGAATACCTCCTCATGAAGCGATGTGATTTATTTTCAGATATGATTTAAATGTAAGGTAATAAGGATAAATTTAATGAATATATATGTTATATATGAAATGATATAAATTTTAAATAATTAATATATGATACACTTTCATATCCCATTCTCCTGATTAAAGAATAATATTTCCTCTTGTTCATAGATACACCCTACTATTACCATAAAGTAATGCAATTCATTTTCTATGTAAATTTATTAATAATTTGTATAAATATGTATCCAATAAAAAATAATTCATAAAATTTATTAATTTATTTATATTATTTAACAATATCCCAATTAAAATAAATAGACAACTCAGGACAAAACATGCATGAGAAAACAAGGAAATTGTCACCTAAAATAATGGAAATTACGCAATATTGGCAACTAATGTTCTGTAAAATGTTATAAGAGAATAATATATTTTATGATATATTTTAATATGTTTATTTGATATGTTTATAATATATATATATATATATATATATTTATTATACAGTAGTTTCGGACACATGTAAAGGAATGTTAACCAAAGGTTAGGGTTTCCCGTCTCACTCTTACTTCCATAAGACATACGCCAAATTCATAACATAATCCTCTATGTGGATTATATAGTTACCCATTTCATAATTTCTATCATAAATTTATTTAGATCATGGAATTTAATGTTTAACATGATGATATTTCAATCAAGTGGCTTATGATTAAAATGTTACAAAATTGGAAAAGGTTTACTTCATAATCTCATATTTATTCATGGTTGTTTTTATTAGACTCCCTCTTGAAAGAATTATTTATTATTTCAATAATAAAACAAATATATCAAATTATATTATGGTTATTTAGGAATATTATAATTAATAGTACCATTTTTCAAATCATTGTTACTTTGAATGATTGATAATTTTGTTAATGAATATATTACTTTATTTCTCACTTCGTTAAAAAAATTCATTTTTCATCCAACAAGCACATGAGCCTCATCTGGTTTGGTGGGGAATCTATATGTGATTCCATGAGACCCAGGTTCATATCTAGTTAGAGTCATATTTCAGGGTCATTGTATCAGAACTATAGCAGGTACCGTTTGGTACTATAACAACTTAAACTATTCACTTTATGGCTACTGATTTGGGCTGGGAGTCCTTAAGGCCTTCGGGCCACCCGTGGCCTTTATTCTAGGTAAGTCTTTCGAGCCACCTCAAGGCTTTCAGGCCACAGAAAAGCCATTGGGCCACCTCATTCAAATCATGCAGTGCAGATGCAACTAGATAGTGCAATGTCAATAGCTCAAGATGAGGACTCAGAGGAGGTTCTTTAAAAAAATAACTATCACGATATGTATGAATGATAGGGTATGGAAATTTCCATTAGAACTAGTCATTTTCCCATATCCACATGCATTTCTATACGAACAACAAATGTAATGGTGGGAACCTGATGTCGAAATCAAGATTATGGGAAGGGGAATTTCCAAGTAGTCATTTCTATGATGGATTCCTATAATATCTTTAGGTCTTGTAATCCATTAAGCCTATGGACCTTGTAAGGGATCCCCCTCATCCATTTAAATTGGGATAAAAAAACAAATCAATAAAAAAGAGGTCCATTAGGATATTCATGATTTTTTTCTCCAAACACCTTATTTTCTAAAAATGGTTTCAAAAATTTCTCTAATATTATCCAAATGATTTAATAATAAAATATTATTCCCATTTTTGAATTTATAGTTCTTTTAAAGGAATCTTCAATTAATTTTCCAAATATGACTTGTTTTTAATTTATGTAAAATATGAAATGAATTTTTGGTTTTACATGTAAATCATCAATGTAATTTCCCACCATCATTACCACAAAATTTTGTAAAACATTATTTATATGTTTAAAAGGATATTTAATAATAATTTTATTTTCAACACAAATTGTGAAGTTTTATTCATAAGAGTTTTTCCATGATTAAAGGGTCAATTTCCTCAAGAATGTGTTTATGGATATTTTCATGATATTTATATTTATTAATCAGATCAACCATTTATTTTACCAATAATAATTATTCTCTTTATTACTCATTAAATCATGATTTATTACATAAAATTACACTTAATAGTACCCGAAATAGCGAGAAGTACAGTGTCTTTGATAATTAGGTTCAATAAATAAGATTTTAAACATGGGATACCAAAACAGTATTGAGAACTACCTTAACATGTTTCTAAAATTCAATTGATTTTTAAAACATCATAGGATAACCTGGGGACAAATATAAAAACAGGGTGAGTTATAAAGCCCAATATGGGAATAGACCTGGAAAAACATGAATACGATAATACATGTTGACAAAAAAGAATAGAAATGAGGCATATAGGAATCATAAAAATGAACATAGATACATGATATATCATGATAATCATAACATTGGAAATGTGGAAACAACTTTAAACACTGCATCATAAACATAATCCAGAGAAAAACCAAGAAAGAATCATAGTGAAAATGTCTCATGAAGGAATCATGTTCACTCCCTATCCCAAAAATACGTATCAAGATTCAACACATTACCCAATGTATTATAGCTCCATCATGTCACACACATCATATTTACTTCATACTAATGCTTATGTGTGCCACATATATCATACAAAATGAATTCATTCATCATCATAATTTATTACATGATAATGGAGTTTGGATTAAAAATATGTTAGTCCCTAATAAAAATTTATATATTCATAAATTTGAATACCCTTGATTTTTAATGGGTAAGTTATTCACTACACAATTTTTTTTGGAATGGAAAATTGCGGTGATATATCAGCAGCATAACAAGGACACATAAAAATTCATAAAATGGGTTGATGGGAGAGAAAGGGATATCTCATTATTTAGAAATGAATTTAAATGTAATAGTTACATCTAAATACATGTACGAACATGAGTAATTTGAAAAATAAGGTATACAATATTGAAGAAACATTAATAATGAAAATAAAGGAAATTACCCCCACAAAATTCAGCATCATAATAGGTATACATTAGGGTTCATAGAAGTATGACATTAGAGTGAATGGATATCTCATAATTTATAAATAAAATAGGATGTAAGGGGGATATTAAATAACATATACCAACATATGAAAATTTAAATTAAAAGGAATCACATAAAATAGGTTCTTGAAAAATAAAAGAGTGGAGGATCCCATACTTGAGTGTGTGTCTCAAAAGGCTTGGGAGGGGATTATTGTGATCATTGAGAACCTTTTGAGGACTCTACAATGTTAAGTGAATAATATTTACATTCTCTAAGGACTTTTAGTGAAGATAAATGTGATATTGGGTGGGTTTATATAGTAAAAGATTATAATTTCTTTATTATTTTGATTTTGGACTCTACATAATTATATATTCAAAAAAAAACATGCCACAGTATTTTCACATGGTTTGTGAAAAAATGGGATTTGTTTTTATTAATTCATATGGTTAAGTGTCGATGAAAATAAAAAAATTCAATTGTTTATGTTGAGATTATTGATAAACATAATGGAATAATTTTGAAACCATAAAATATATTACTTGGATGATTCATAATGGATTTATAAAATAAATCCAATAAACATAAAATTACATTATTTTGAAGTAACAGAATTTATCTGTTCATGGATTCAATTTATAGTAATTATCTCATCACTTTGGTACATTATAATGCCTTAAAATAGAAAGTATATTTATACTATATATAATATTTACCAAAAAATCTGACTATCTCAGAAAATTATGAAAAATTCACTGATTGATAATTTCTATTATCATATTCTAAAATTAATATTCATGTTATTTGATTTTGTTTTTAAATATATGAATTATGACATTAAAAACCAGGTCGATATTTATTATAAATGAAGTAGTTTTTTTATAATTGCAGTTTTATAACACTTATAAAAATTAAATTTGATTATATGATCATTTATATTTGATAAAAAATATTGAATGATAA
This sequence comes from Viscum album, assembly GCA_963277665.1. Lineage (NCBI taxonomy): Eukaryota > Viridiplantae > Streptophyta > Magnoliopsida > Santalales > Viscaceae > Viscum > Viscum album. Next base: position 868,033,739 of record OY728131.1, on the reverse strand, counting down.
TTTTATATAAAAAGATTATTTGATTAAAAAATGAATTTATTTTAAAAAACCATTAATCTATTTTTAATAGTGACTGAAAATACAATTTTTTTCATTATTGTATCAAAATGAAAATCGTTTACAAATTAAAAATAATAAGAAAAAAATATATTCATTATTCAATTAAAAATATAAAAATTACTATTTTATAGGGTCTTGATACATATCTCTTAAATAATAATTCATAATACCTACGAGTAAGGTGTGTGATGGTAGGGCTTTCTTGGGGAGGATCGACGATCATGGTTGGGGATCTGATCTTTATAAGGATGAAATTGTCCCATAAAAGGTTATGCTTCAAATTATGTTGATGTATTTTAGATTAATATTGTGAAAGTGAAAATCCTAGAAAAAATATGTCCCTTGGAATGTCTTATAAATGGGATTCAAAGGGTATGATCCTACTGGTTTATTCTATCACTTATTTTTTCTATGTCAATTTGATTGCTAAAGTACGATTTTTATACTGAACATGTGACCAGTCTTTAATGGATGCATTATTAAAGGTAAAGATACTTAATGGTCTTTTTAAATCCAATTTTATGTAATAAAAAAATAGGTACATGTGTTTTCTATATCCATATTAAATAATTATAAATTTTATTAAATCAAAAGGGGAAACTTATTTATAATATTATTGTTCTTCACTATATTCCCCCCTTAAAAAATTTCACCATCAAAATATTCATTCCCTATATTAATATAGATGATTGTAACTCTATTTCATAAATGCCTCTAATCACTATTTTTTTTTTGAAACATTTGGTTTTTCCACAATACTTTGACAAGGTGCATTTTCTTATTTTGTAGAAATTTTTCTACACTATATATGATATTTATTCACTTCTCCTCATAGGAAATATCATTATATAATTTTACAACCTCTGGATTAAATACCTGTGAGCGGTATGGTATGTACTTTCCTATGAGGGATACATGGAATTCATCATCCAATTTATATATTTTTAGTGGGAATTTTAGCCGGTATTCAACTTCTCTAATGCAATCTATGATCTTAAAAGGGATGATGTAACTTGGAATAAGATTTACCTTTTCCCACATCACATCATGTTTTTACATGGAGATATGTAAAGGAATATCATGTCTCTAACATAAAACATGATGTCTTGTTAATGACTATCAACATAGCTCTTTTATTGACATTAAGTATCCTTGATGAACTACATAACGAGCATAAAATTTTTCACCATTTCTATGACCATTTACGGTCCTAGAAATTTGTGTTCCCCAATATCAACCCAACATGTTGGTTTTATAGGCCTCCTCCCATAAATATCTTTATAGGCAGAAATTTGGAATCTTGAGTGGAAATTGATGTTTTAAGAGAACATGTCCATATGAATTTGTTGGTCCCATCTTCCTTTTAAGTCAATTGAGCTTGATATCAACATGTCCTCATGTTTTTAGATAGTCTTCTAAAATTAGCCATTAGTTTTTTCGTGATAAACTTTACCGATGTTTATCTCATCTTTAAGAGCATGCTGAATACTTTTCCAAAACATAGAGATGAATCTTATATCGTGATTAGACACAATCGATAGTGGTACATCATGAAACATCACTAGTTATCTTATGTATATATTTTTAATTTGATCTAGTGAGAAATCATCTTGAATTTCATTGTTTTGTGCCATATTTATATTCTAATACACAAAAAAAAGATAGCATTACTTCCATTGGATGTAATTAAAAGTATATTGCTAAATTCTATGGTTATTTTTTACCATTTCAATATTGGTATGGGTAATTGTTAGAATCCCCTTAGACTTTTACCTTTCATCCACTACTTTCTGACATACCAGAAACTTTGATGTATATTCATCAATACTATTTTTCATGTTGTGCAACCAATACTTGTCATAGTGATTTAAATTCATCTTTGTGTTTCCTAGGTGGATGGAGAATGTAGAACTATTTAAATCATCCAATAGTCCATTATTAAACTACATATTTGATGGAACACATAATCTTGACTAAAATATATCAATTCATTCTTCAATAAAATTAAACTCTAAGGATATAACATTTCATATGGTGTTAATTTCCATCTTCTAAATTAACATATAATCTATTTTATCATCATTTAAAATTTCAAGAAGTGATGGATTGTGAAATTATTTATTGTGTCCCTTAATTTATTATTACCATGTCCAACCTCTTAAATTCAAAGAAGATTGGATAATTTGTAGTTCTCATCAATGATAAAATTATTGTATCCTATCAACTTAGAACATTCTTCACTTTATTATACTTACCATGTAGTGAGTTGAGGAATCATAGTTGATGATCAGCAACAACCATCTTCAATGGAACATATTCTTCTCCTTCCCTGTGAATATATATTTGGGACTTTTTTCCATATATATATAACAAATTTCTCCCCAAATAGATATTTTTATATGTTTTAAATGTGAATATCACAACAGCTAACTCTTAATCACGTGTTGGATAGTTCTGTTAATGAACATTCAACTTCCTTGAAGCATATGATATGAATTTTTCCTTTTTAATCAACACACAAGCCAATACATTCATTAGAGTGTCACTATGTATTACAAAACGTTATTCAATTATGGTTACTGTGATCACAATGGCAGTGAGAAAACTCCTTTTAATCTCATTTATTGTTTCATCATATTCATAATTCCTAGAAATATTTAATCCCTTCTGAGTTATCTTGGTATGTGGTTTTGAAAATCATGAGAAATATGTCATAGATCAAGGATAATATCGAGATCACCTAAAGAAACTATAGATATCTATTTAATATATTGGCGTTGGCATCCATAAATTACTTTGGTCTTTGAGGTATGAGTAGCTATCCCATTACATGTGAGGATAATCCCCAAGAATGTGACTTCCTTCAACCAAAACTCATTGTTTTATACTTTTCATAGTGCTTATCGTTTCACAAGGTCTTTAGCATAGTTCTCAAATTATCCCCATGATCCCCCATGGGTTTTTAGTATATTATAATTTCATCTATATGGACTCAAACAAATTTTTTGGGGTAATAAAAAAAGATTATATTCATTAAGTCCATGACGTTTTTTTGATAATTAGTGAGCCGGAATGGAATGACATTAAACTCATAGTGGATGTACATTGAACAAAAGTATGTCTTTTTGATTTATCCTTCTTCACCCTAAATTGGTAATATCTTGACCCAGATACAAGTTTGAGATGTATTTTTCTCCAGATAGCTGATCAAACAAGTAATCAATTCATGAGAAATGATACTTTTTCTTAATTTTTTATCTTATTGAGATCATGATAATCAATGAAAATGCATAATGACCCATCCTTCTTCTTGATGAAGCGGACTATTTCATCTTTTCTTGAATCACATGGGTCAATAAATTCTTTATATAGATTATCTTATAGTTGTTTTTTAGCTCCTAAAGTTCTAGAAGATCCATCCTACACATTTTTATTGATATTGGAAATGCCCTATGTGTGATATTGGTTGAAAATTATACCACTCAGATAAGAGGAAGTCCAGTTAAATTTATCAGGAAAAACATAAACGTATTCCGTCATAATAGGATTTTCTTCTAGGATAATCATTTCTTTACACTCAATCATTTTATCATGATAATATTTCTCATAGGGAATAATTACTATTATTGGGATGATGGAACTAAAAAGATTCATCCTCATCCTAGAAATTGAAGTGAATTGGCGGATGATTAGTCACACTAAGAGTGATTTCATTTTTACAAAAATTAATATTGGCCACATATAGGGAAATCCAATCCATACCCATTATTTAATCAAATTATAATAATGGTACTATAAAAGTGTTTTCTGGGAAGATCATACGACAAATTAAGATAGGGGAAGAGTTATATACTTGGGATTAATTTATTTCCTCATTTTTCATTTTGACCAATAGCTCTACATCCTAGAATTGTGGTGGTGTCTGATTAGTTTTACTAAACTTTCTTGATAAGAATAAAAAGTAAAACTAGAATTAATAAGTATGTTCATTATTCCTTAATGAATAACTAGTTGACCAATTACCACATTATTGATGTGATCCACCTGAGATGTTGTGATGGAAAAACATCACCCTTGATAACTTGGATGTTGCCAGTTTTCTCGAAAAATACTTGTCTTAGGGAATAACCTATAATATCCTCATGGAACGTTATAGTTGAGGAAATAAACATTTATTTGAGGGATTAATAGATAATTCCTTTCCCTGATTTCATTAATGTGTTTCTTCTATCATCAAACTTTAGCATTGTGTACATACTTTTCTCACCTAAATAATTTCTTTTTTCCTTTATGAAATTTCTAGGGTGTTTATTTATTCACCTTTGATTGGTGGGATGTTAGAATTATTTAGTTCCATTAGATTTCTCAATTGGACCACTATAATTAAACACCCCTATATGATTCTTATCCCCACGATATAGTTGAGTTTTTTAGATCTCCTTATTGGATTTGAGGGCACATCAGAAAATTTATTCATAGATATCCAAATCATAGATCACCATCGATTATTGAATACTAGTTTTTATTCCTCCAAAGAAGAGGTATACCTTCCAATAAGGGGTAACAAAAAAATCGATGGTGTATCATGCAAGTATTTTGAAGTTTTCTTTATAGACCCATATAGATTCATCATATTTTTTCATAAGTGAAAGGAAATCCCTTTCTATTTAATATTAAGAGTGTGAGTAAAATATTTTTAGAAAAACATTTTCTAGAATTACTTCCACTCTATTGCATTGATCTCTTCCTATCGATTCATATTCGTGATCAATGTCCACCACTGATAAGATTATCCCACTATATGATAAACAACCATAAGAAACTTCTCTTCTCCATAACATTGAAGTATGGAGAATTATTTCTATATAGAGTTGATCTATTGTTTCGTGATTAAGGGATTTTATGACCCATTGAAATTAGGAGGCCTTTTCAAATGAAGATATCAATTGAGACATGTTACCTCTTTGGGGGGTTTAGATACTCACCATGATCCATGTTTCTATTCAAAACCTGAGTCATCTTAAAGGGTATCTTCATGAATTTCCAGATTCCTACTCCCATCAATTTCATAATATCGTATGTGAATTCATCCCATTCCCCATCAGATAGACTGTTTACCCAATTTCCCCTCTTTCTGGCCATTAGATAGAATAAAATGAAATCTATGGGTGAGTATTTTTAAACTAATATAGTCGTAAAAAAGGAATCTAATATAATTAAACTGATAACTTATGAATTATATTTATTTCCTTTACTTATTAATTTATAGGTTTCAATCAATGTTATCCATTACCCATTTCTTAAATTTTATATTTATGGGATTTTTTGTATTTCCTTAACAATGGTCTTAATGAGATTATGAATTTACCAAAGAATATCCCCCTGGACTACGAAATCATCAGTGATTTAAGGCACATTATCATGTTCAGGTTACCCCATGCCAGGCCCAAAACACCTTATTGGAGTTCATTCTCCCAGGTACATCTATTTTCGACAAAAATCCACTTGTAGTATCCAGAAATGGATTTATTTTTATTATAAAACACTTAATATATAAGTCACATAATTTAGGGATATTTCTTTATACATTGTAATATATATTATAATAATTTCTATAGTTTTATAATCCTAATCCAAAATATAACTAATCTTTTTTCTCTGATACCATCTATAATAACAGTGATCTTTAATTTACATTAATTATGGATTTAATAGAATAAATAACACATAATAAAATAAGAATTATCGATATGTATAGTGTTTTTTGGAATTTGTTAAATAACATAACATTTTGAACATGAGATACAATAAAATTATTTATAACTTCCATAACGTGCTTCTAAAATTCCCTGGATTTTTAAAAATTCATGCAGTTAACCTAGGGAAAAACATAAGAAATGGGTTAGATAAAAAGCCATGTAAGGGAATATAAATGTAACATAATGAAGAGGATAGTAAATATTAAAAAACATGAATAAAAATTAGGCATAAAAAGAGTAGGAAAGATAGTCATTAACCAAGATACCTGATATATAATGTTAATCATAACATAATTAATATGAAAACATATTGAACTACTATATCATAAACTTATGACAAGGATGAAACCGCCAAGATATCATGGTGGAAAAACTCCAATAAATTAATTTTGTGCACTTATTATCCTATCAATACGTATCATGATTTTAAATATTACACAATGAATTAGAGCTCTATTTGAGGGTATCCATCGTATTTATTTCACACTCTTGATGAGAGATAAATTATTATATAATAATTATTGAAGAAATTTGACGTAAAATATATATTTTAATACATTTCACAAAAATAGGTATTTTAAATAGAAGATATATGATATTGAAGAAACATTAATAAGGAATAAAAAATAAAGAACCCTTAAAAAGTTCCAGCATGGTAACAGGTGTACATAAGGGTTCATAGGTGAACAAATGAGAGTTAAATGGTATATAATACTTTATACATGAAATGGTATGGAAGGGCGATACTATCTAAATTATCCCAACAAGTGAAAATTGAAATTAAAAGACATACCATTAAAGGAGTGCCTGATAAAAGAGGAGAGTGGATGATTAGTTACTTTAGTGTGTGACTTCAAAGGCCTTTGAAAGGATTCTTAAGAGCATGTCGGAACCATGGGAGGAATCTAGAGAGTAGAGAAACTATAATGTACATTTTAAAAGGATTTTTCTTAAAGGTAAGTGGGATATTGGGTGGGTTTTTGTAGGAAAAGAGGGAGATTTCATTATTATTTAAGTTTGGTACACTATATAATAATTTTTGTTTTAAAAAAATCCCATGATTTATAACAAATGGGATTGGTTTATATTATATTATAATTTTAAAGGCCTGACCTAATAAAATAACTATCCTTATTATGTGGAGGTGAGTCATACTCCTAAATAAATGATTTTTAAACCGTAAAATATATTACATGTTTTGGAGGATTCATAATGGATTTATAAAATAAATAAAATTAACATAAAATAAAATTATATTAATTTAAAAATATTTATTTGGTAATGGATCGCATTTATTTTAATTATTACTTCACTTTTGGATCATTATGATGTCATAAAATGGAAATTATATTTATACGGTATTTAATTTTTACCCGAAATTTTTGTTATCCCAGAAAATTATGGGAAATTCACCTCTGGATAATTTTGATAATATGATTTGACAAATAATATTCATTTTGTTCAAATAATTTTTTAAATATTTTATCATTTACATTCAAAATAAAATTTTCAATTATTAAGAAATGTTGGTTTTTGATCATAATAGTTTTCCCACACTTATAAAGATTAGATTTTATTATATGATAATTTACATGTGATAAAAATTATTTAATAATAACATTTTATTAAAATATTTTTTATTTTAAAAATCCATTAATTTTGTAAATTCATTAATTTAATTGGAATATTTAAAAAACATTTCTTCATTGTATCAAAATTAAATTCTTTTACAAATTAAAAATAAGTGGTGGAATATATATTCATTATTCTATAAAAAATGTACATATTCCTATTTAGAGAGTCATTGATAAATATCCCATTAATATTGCAAAATAAACCCTATGATTATGGTGCAGGATGGGGGAACTTTCAGGTGGATGTTCAGTGAATATGGTTTGGGTTGTGATTTTGATGTACTTGATCTTCTCTTGTAAATGGATTCATTAATAATTAAATTGTTGGATCTCATCATGGATTTGGTCAAATGAATATCCCAGAGACCCTATATCCATTGAAAACTCTAATAAATGGTCTTCATAGGGTACAATCCTACATGTTGAGGCCATCACTTCTTTTCTTGGTGTCAATTTTACTGTGAAAACCCTATATTTATATTTACCATGTGATCACTGTTAAATGAAAATATTATAAATGGTAATGGTAATTAAAATTATTAGAAATCCAATTTTTTATAATAAAACTAAATAAGTGAATGTGTTCAATATACCTTTTTTACATAATTAGATATTTAATTAAATTAAAAGGATAATTTTATTTGTAACAATTTGGGTCATTAAAGTACATACTATCTTAAAGGGATATGTTATATTGATATCATCCTTATTATTTATTTTAATGGTTTATGATCTATTTGAAGGAGGGTGTATAATTTCATTACCATTAACTATAGTAATCCAGATGTTTTACGATTCTTGTTATTTGATTGGGCTAAGTATTAACATTTCTAATATTGGGTTTTCAATATGAATATTTATCTTCATTTTGATTCAACCATTTAATATAAAGAATGTATGTGAATTAATATGTTATGGGAAGCATCCAGTTATAGATATCCCCACAATGTTTTGATAGGTATTAGAATAAAAATTAGTTGGCCATATTTGATAGGGTTTTAACTACATTTTTAAACTATCTTGTAAAAGGTATTTAATTTATGTTTCAGATGCCCTACATTATGCATTACCTAATTATGAGAATAGTTATTTATGTTCATGGGATTATTTAATAATTTAGAATATAAATGTAAATGTTTCTGTCTCATGAAATTATTTATATGGATTTATTTTATCTTACGTTATTCCTTCCATATTATAATAAAGTTATTTTTAAATGGTATTAGTTTTAGTTAATTATCGTTCCACATTCATTATTATTATTAATTTATGATATCTTCTATTGTATTCATACCCTTACTAAGAATCCTATAACACCCCTTTCTTATGTTTTATTTTCTCTAGGATACCAAGACGTGTTTTGTTATTGGTATTATAAAGACCCAAGCCCTGTAACCCAGAGTTGGTGTTTTAAATTTTTACATGAAACATCTATAGAGGGTAAATTATTAAAGGAATAATTAGTTTAGTAGTTTTGGGGAACTTGATATATACATTATATCATTTTTAATTTAGTAATTGAAAATAAAACATAATTTGTAGCAAAAGAAAATAAACTGAATCCTGGAAAACTCGTTCAATGATTTATTCTTAATATAATTGGAAAAGGAAACAAAATAAGTGTGACCTCAAATGATATGTACTTTTTAAGTAAAATGGAATATATCCCAAATGAATAAATAATATTAAATATGGAATGATAAATAACATAGCACACATTCCATTTAACAAAAAACTTGTGTATCATAATTGCATAAGTCATAATCAATATGGAACTATAAATAACTAAAACCACATAGAATTTAATCAATTAACTAAAAATGAAATGCATCTAGTGATACTATATTTTTGAAAATATCATAGATAATAATAACATTATTCATAATAAAATTAATTTAATATTATTTTATTTTATGATCTCAGTCATCATGATACCTCTACCGTCAAGATCTATCCTCTAATCAATTAAAAAGTATTGGTTAAAAACACATCTGAGTTAGAAAATTGATTCATTTCATAAAACCTATAGATTTATCTAATTGTTATTTAACTTCAGGCCCCGCCAATAACTATAGGTCCAAATAAATATTATCATATTTAATAATCCATTTAATTCATGAATCAATTTTCATTATCAATAAATTTTTGTATCGAGTAAAGGATAAAGATTCATAATTATTTCCACTATATATTGAATAAATTTCAAGGTTCACATGACATTTAAAATTGGTATATGGTTTTGGTAATAAGAATACACATTATAAAAAATATTTATATTTAAAATAAATTTAATGAAAGATGTAAAATTATCACACGAATGTTATTTTCTACAGAAAGATACCAATTAAGAAAGTAAGTGAGATTGTATAATAACTTTTACCTCTTGGTAATTTTCAAGTCAAATCCCATCAGATGAAATAATTCTAATTAAAACATAAAATTACAATAATTATTAATGATTCGTGATGTTATAAGTCAAAGGTGATGTATATATACCATATAAAATAAATTATTTTCATAGCATTGCAATATGTCTCAATGAAGGGAATTTAGATAAACTCTTTTATAATGAACATAACATTGAAATGAGAATTAATGAATGAATAAATCATGACTATAAATTTTATATACACATATAATAAGTGTAAATGAATAATATGATAAAAAAATTCATTATACATGTAATCAGAGAATATCAATGTAATATAAAGAAGTATTATAATCCAATAAAAAGAAACTGAGTTATGAAATTAATTACCACTTGGAAACCTTGATATATAACACAATTGGACAAAATAATTCAAATATTAACTTAAAATACCATCTATTATAAATTAATAATGATATTAATAGTTATAGGGGAATCATATACACCATATATAATGAATTACATTCATAACATTGTAAGATTACTCAATGAATAGAAATTAAAATTAAGTACCTTACAATGATCATAACATTGAAGTAAGGTTTAATCAATGAATAGATTATATTAATCAACTGTAAAACCAAAATAAGAAAATCATAATTACAATATATGATAATGATACATCACTATGAAAATAATCCTATAATATCAAAGACAACAATTAAGTAATATAACCCAATCAAAATATAGAGGGTTGTGAAATTATTTATAACTTGGTAATTTGTAATTAGAATCCTCTAGGATGAAATAATTCAGATTGAAATATAAAATACTATTAATTAGGATGTATTAATGATATTACATGTGAAATGAGAATTTTATGAACCATATAATATTAATTGGGAGAATTTTATAAAAATGTTCCTCAACGAAGGGAAATTGAGAGAGAATCCCTTACATCATGTTTGAATCATCATGTACATTTTTTATATTCCCTAATAATATAATTAATTTATTTATATAATTTTTAATAAATTTTTCATATTTTTATATTTCATTTATTATAGATATTACAATGTCAAATATGATTACATAATATATTATGTTTATGTCAGATGATTCGATGATATTTATCTTATATGCCAAAAATGAATTTTGTACGTTAACCATGGTCAAAGAGATCATTTTTTCAAAATCACAAGAATAATAATAATGATATAATTATCCTATATATATATCAATTATAATTTTATAACCAATAAATAAATACTATTTTTAGAAATTATGGATGTTGTGATACTGGAGAAGGTAGGTCATACATATGAATGAGTAACATTTCCATTGTTTAATGATCATTATTAAAATATGTTACGTAATATATTATATTTACTAAAATATTATAAAAACATTAAAAAATATTATTCGTTTAAATATACTTATATATATCATCTATGTGGTTTGGTGATGAAAAGAGTGTCACGTTGATTCTTAAAGGCGGTAGTCCACAAGTACACAAATGATGTTATTATCTTTCAACGAGTAATATGGTAAGAAATAGAATAAAAGTTGTATTTTTAGAATGATAATGATGAAGTTAATATAATAAATATTTAATTTATATCTCATGTATTTATTAAATATATCCTTATTACATCCCTTTAAAGTATTAGTGAAAAAAAAATCACATCTCTTTGTGAGGAGGTAGTCGGTTATACACTTGAGTAATATTATCATATCCAATAAAAAAAGGAAAGTAAAATGATCTATATCAAATACTTTATCCCTAGGTTTAATTATTTTATAAATATTATATGTACACCTTATATCAATCATCATACCCACCCATGATAGGTTTTGATGGAAAACATTTCATGTTTTTCATGATCCAGTAGCCCTCCGTACTCATGATAAATGTTATCATTTCCCATTTAAGGGAAGAAGATACATATATAGTTCAAGTACATAAAATAATAAAATATCATTATATATTATACTATGGTGTTATTTTATAATCCTAAAATTGAAATTTTATGAATGATTTATAATACTAAATAATAAAATAGACATTGTTATGAATTTAACAAATTCTCAGACAACCTATTCAGGATTACACATAAATTTTTCCTAGAATGGATTTTTCACTAGAAAAAGGCTTATAGGATTATGGTATTTATGTTTTAAATTTATTTATTATTTTATTTTATGAAAAAAATTGGTTTTATCGTATGAAGAAGAGGTAATAGTGGGTAAACTTTTATAATTGAGGTGTGTGGAACACTTGCATTTCTTAATATGAAAAAAGTGAATCCACATTTTTCACATTCCAAATGGATCGAAATGGAGTATTATAGTAATTTATAAATTATAAGGTCTATATAGTTCCATGAAATATATTTTAGATATTTTATTTGTTAATTTTAACCCTTATCATTTTAGTTATAATCCCGGATAAACCCATTTTAAACTTAACCAAGGTAAATAATTTTTTATGTTTTACTATTAATTATGGTAAAATATTACAATGAATTTATTAGATAAAATAAAATAAATAGTTTCAAAATCATGAATCCATATTTACAATTCCCATTCACAAAATTGGAAAAATATAATTTAAAATTAATCCCACAAACATGATGAGAAAGTGGGTTTTCAAAGATAAAATGCTTAAAGGTTTACAATGTTATATAAAAAATCAATAAGAAAATTGTTATAATGAAATATAACAATTAATTTTTAATATTATTTAAATAAATTTACTTTAAATCATATTAAACATATAAATTATCTTTATAATTATTTTTAACTAAAATATATTTTTTATTTTAAATTCCTTATCATCACTATTCATCAAAAAATGATACGTTCTATAAAAATCCAATAAATTCACCCTATGATATTTTTTATATTCTGATTTAAAAAAATAAGTTCATTTTTTAAAATATTTTTTCTAAAAGTAGTAAATATTACTTATAAATTATGTCTACATAGAAAAACTAAACCAACTTTTAGAGTAAATATAGTTTTTCAAAAATTATTTCTTTTTCTTTTAATTGATTCTTATTTTATATAAAACAAGTATATATAAAATAAATGTGTGACCACATGTGTAAAAGAGTTACATTTTATAATTAAAATAGTACTATTTATACCATGTAATTTAAAAACTATGACATAGTGGTAGACTATTGTACAATTCATTTAGAATTAGTGTTTCATGTTCTGGAAACCATTAAAGAGATTGAATTTGAAAAAACTATTTTGGGGGTTGTTAAGCTCACTGTTGGATGTATCATACACTATTTAATAAAATGACCTTATTTTTTAATTTTGGGGTGTTAATTATCCAAGCCATAAATAAATTACATCATTGAAATTGAGTCTTAATCTCAGTAATAAAGGTTTTATCATTTGAATTTACTATTATTCAAATTCCACAACATGAGAAGAGTTAATAAAAAATATCCCTAACAATATATAAAAGAAGTACTAAGGTAATTTATAATAACACATTACTATGATTCCATGTTGGATAACATTTTTTGGAAATAAAAACATAGACATGGAAGATAATACTACATCCCAATGATTAATTGAGAGTGATAAGGACCCTTTATCACATGAAACCGGGGGGATCTAGATAAGTTTAATGAACAATGATACATAAATATGAGATGAGTTAACGTACTATTATATTTATTGCATATGAATATAATAGTATTTTTTTCAAGATGCATTTCCTAATGTTGAGGAATTATATTACTATCTAGGAATATAAGGAAATATACGTACTTGATATCATTATATCTTATAGGAACAATTTCATCCATTGGTAATGCCTTGAAAAATTTCTAATTCATCACTTCATTATGAAATTAATATCCAAAAATTTATTTTTCGAGCCTAAATCACTAAAATTCACTTTTAACGGATCATAATATGTGGAAAATATTGAAACATGTTTCTATCTATATCTAACTATTTTCCAACACCAATATAGTTTTCATAAGTTATCCAATATAATACATTAATATTTAATCCTAAACATTAACACCACTGGTTCATCATTAATATTTATTCATCAAAACATTTATTTAGGAATAATGACATATTAACTTAGAAATCACATGGACATTTGGTAGGCACAACACCCTTGTTATCTTTTAGTTGTTGGTTCTATCCCTGCAAGGATCACTGGATCAAATGATAAGTACTTTTTCAAAAAAAACCCATATTATTCCTTTAATTTTACCAAAGTGTGATAACCCATAATTACTAAAATGTCAATGATAATAAAATACATAAAGGTTACCAATACCTTTAATTTTTTTTGATAAAATAAATATGCATTCTTCCTTAAATGTATTTGAAAATTATAAACCAACAGGTTTTATTCCCATAAATGTTGAAATATATCATTAATTAAGTTATATTCATACCAAAAAAATTTTCAAAAGTGGCGTTTAATACTAGGAACTTATAATCAACCTTAAACTCATAGACCCATGATGGAATTGATAACTCTCAAGTTATTAAAGACATCACTACTTCTAAAATTTAACATAATCTATATATGTTTTATCATTATTATGAGAAAAATACAATAAGTAAAAATAGTTTTATAATTTAAATCTCGAATACCAATACATATACACATCATCTATTTTATTTCCATATAGGCTATTCAATGATCTGGGGTTTTACATTTAGAAGATGGAATTGACTTAGATAATGAATAGGTTCCCAAAATTTAAGATATTGAACTTTAAATATATCCCTAGGATGATATTTATATTCTCTCATCATACCATCCATTTCCCATGGAAATTATTTGATTTATATCCTTTCTTTCCAAACATAAATCATTTTTACCTTACTTTGAAACACATTCTTGGGTGTCGCTTTCCACATTTCTCACATGAATGTAATTGATCCTTCTTTTATCGATTGTCTCCACCACTTGAAATATTAGCAAACTATCTCCCTCTATTCTTTAGAGAGTCTGTGAGTTTATTAAGGTATAGGGTTTTAATCATATTCCAGGAAAACTGATTAGGTTTAATCATGATATCTTTCACTCATATCATCTTCCCGTTATGGTTTCTCATAGTCACTATATATTTCTTCATGTTCAATGTTAACATGATTATTTTAGGTCCAAACCAATTTGGGTTCCCCCTCATCCCTTGAATGGGGGGTTATAAAAAATAGATGAAAATGAAGGCCTTCGGGCCATTCAGGCCAGGTCCTAACCTGTCACGACCCGTCCTCGGGGCCCGTGCTGTGACTACCCCAAACCCGCCTTCCATAGGCCAGGGGCTGGCGACTAGCACCAAGGCGTAAATCCCATTAAAAAGCGAAGGCATTGCCTTTGTAAAGTAAACAAGCACCACCGAGTAAGCAAGCGGAAAAGTAAACACTAAGTAAAACAGAGTACAACTGTATGTGCGGAAAAGTAAGTGGGCCAGTATACAAACACAAAACTGAATGTAAAGTACAACTCGAAAGGGAAAATAACAACTATAAAGTAAAAGCCGCTGCACCGAGCTGTCCATTGGAAATCCCACTTGAAGGGTGGGTATAGATAGCTCCACTGCTCCTCGGGTCCCGCCGTCCGCTCTGATCACGTCCCGCCCAGTGGTCCACCTCCAAGTATCGTCCTGCTCTGCAAGCCTCAACCACGATCAACGCTGTCCGTCGTCTGCAACCAACATAACGTAGTGCGGGCATAGCCCGTGCAGAGGTGAGTATAAGCTACTCAGTAGGGACCCTGATACCCCTGAAGGTCTCCCAAAATCCACAAAGGATAAACCACAAAGGAAAGATACAAACACGAAGTAACAACCGACACTACTTAGGTATATGCCCATACATATACCTAAGTCATCAATTCCAATATGCTCCAACCTCTGATCCCAAGTACAACTCAGTCCACATAGGAATGTATACGTATTCCACACAGGAAAGCAAAACGTAATCCACACAGGATAGTACAACACAATCCACACAGGAAAGAAAACAAGATTCATCTCACATAGGTATACTTCTTCGAAAGACGATAGAGATGATCACTGATCCATATAAGTCGTCGGACCCACAAAGGATCAATAGGTACTAACCCCCACAAAGACCCACACAGGATCTGTAGGTGCTGGTTCACACAGGACCGCTGAGCGCTGACCCACACAGGATCGGACCCACACAGGATCGGTAGCACTGATCCACACAGGATCGCTGAGTGCTGTAGTCGTCGTCGTCGAATCCACTGAGAATCTCTGCACAGCCGTCGTCGCAGTCACAGGAGTAGTTGCAGCCAGCTCTAGGGTTCCTGCACACAGCAAGCTGGTTCGGGAGGGTCCGCTCCACGAGCCGAGAGGCTAATACATCAACTGTCACACAGTCCAGAGTTGATGCATCAAAAAGTTCCGTATCATCAACAGGAACTCAACGCAACAGACGGCGCGTCAATCAGACGCCTGATCTGAGAGTTATTGGCTTTTTCGTATGAGGGGCCTGGTTGGTTTTTAAGGAAAAACCAACCCAACCATACTCCCCATGCGTCCAAACCTCGGGCGGAGTATGCCAAAAGATTCGTCTCACTAAGAGGAACTCAAAAAAGCTGACGGCACGTCAATCGGACGTTCGTAGCTCAAGATATGAGTGTTTCCACTCCGAGGGCCCGGTTGGTTTCGTTTACAAACCAACCGGGCTGAACTCAATGTAATCCGAAACCTTGAGTACGATATACCAAAACGACCAACTCGATCTAAGGATCGCATCGCTGCTGACGGCGCATCGTTTGGAGGTCCATAGCCCGAGTTACAAGCATTTAAACCCAAACAGTTCGGTATTGGGGATTTCGGGCCCGGGCCGACCCGGCCAGAGACCCCCCGGCTGGCCCGAACCGGTTCGACCCACCCCGGACAGGGTCGGCCCGACCCGGCACGGCCTGGACAGGCTGGGCTTGGCCCGGCCCGGCGCGACATGGTGACATTGGGCTTGATTCTTGGAGAGGCTTCCAACGTATCCCAGTGGTAGGGAATCAAATTCCTCATTGTTCATCTGACGATGGCTTACCGTCGATTGGGGATTTTAACGGCTTACCACTGGATGGGGTCCCAATATCTTACCACTGGATGGGGATGTCAATGGCTTACCACTGAATGGGTTTGACAAAGACTTACCATTGAATGGGGTCACAACGACATACTGCTGTATGGGGTTACAACAGCTTAGCACTGGACGAATTCACAATAGCTTACTATGGGTTGGGGTTGAACTTAATGGATTCTTCCAACATACCCTATCTTGGAGACAAGGATTAAAGGCCACGTAGTTTAGGATGAGGTGGGAAGTGATGTGAAGTTGGCCAGGACTGCTGGGTGTTGGGCTTGAACCTCATGGAGGATTCTTATGTACCATTCCTTGGAAAGGATCAAAGTCCATGTAGTTTGGGATAGCGTTGAAAATATGATGTGAAGGGGGGGGGGATGACCAATGGGTGGTGGGATTGAACCTCAGAGAGGTTTCCTACAAACCTAGCCTTGGAAAGGATAAACGACGCCGTAGTTCAGGTGGGGTTGGGGAACTGATGTCAAGGGTGTTTGAATGACCAATGGATGGTGGGCTTGAAGCTCAGGGAGGATTCATACATACCATACCTGGGAAAGGATCAAAGACCAAATAGTTCTGGTGGGGTAATTTGGCTGTTACACTCTGAGGCAACCCAAGGTGTTGGTGAATCGACGTGAAGGGAGCCTGGTCCAATGGAGGTTGGGCTTGAACCTCAGGGAGGATTCCTACGTACCTTACCATGGAAAGGATCAAAGTCCACATAGTTCAGATTGGGGTTGGTAAACCGTTGTGAAGATGGTCGGGACCAATGAATGATGGGCTTGATCCTTAGGGAGTCATCCTACGTACCTTACCTTGGCAAGGATCAAATACCTCATAGTTCGGGACATCAGTTTGGGGATTACCCGCTAGGATTTCCAGAGAGGATGTCATGGTCGATTCTTGGTCTATGACCACGTGAGTCATGATCGGTGTGAGAAAAAAGATACATCAAAGACTTGTAGATCACATCACATAAGGTGCATCCATGGGAAGTGGAATAGGGGCTTATGTGCAGTTAGTAGCCCAAATTGGAAACTGGGGCTTACGCCTGATTAGTAGCTTAAGGTTAAGGAGGTTTGGACTTACTCCATGATGGAGGCATAGATGGTGACAAGGACTAGTGGGAGAGGGAATTGGCACTCAGTAATATAGGAGGAGTAGGGGTGCTACGTTCTACATGAAAAGCAAGGGTCTTACTCCATGGTGATTTTCCTTTCCCCACATATAGGCACCACTCCAATTAAGGGGATCTCATTCCATGTGGGTAATGATCTCACTCCCATAGAGACTAGTGGATGTGCATAATTTCCTAGGTGGGGGAACCCCATGTATGACGCCCGGGGAATGGTCCCAATTTAATGTCATGTGATGAGGATGACGGTGCTTGGCAGTTTAACCTCATTCATCTCGGACAAGGTATGATTTCTTTGCATCCCTAGGACTTAAAAAATCGATACCCACCCACCCTTGATAGAAGGAAGGAATTGGAAATTCCGTGGTTGGGGGGTCGAGAGGTGATCCCATTAGGGGTCCATGTTAGCGTGGCTACACGAAGAAGCAATAGTTGTTAGTGTGACTATACGAAAAAGCATGAGGCGAGGAAACACAATGTGAAACGCTTCCCAAGGGACTTTGAAGCAACATTGTACGAGCCTAGTAGTTCATACGGGAAAACGATGTGTGCGTATATGTTTTTGGCATGGGAGGTGCCCAAAAATGATGTCCAGAATAGAGACATCAAACACGTGCACACCAGGAGGGAGGATTGTGTGCAAAATGGAATAGTTGTGCAGAAAACTCCAGGTCAGCGTGCAATTGAGACACTTGCATGGAAATGAACAGGTCAACGTGCAATTAAGGAGGTTTGGTGTGCACAGGGGGATGTGGGTTTTCACGGAATTAGATGATATTATGCGCATGGAATATAGTTTGTGCTCAATTGGATGGGATTGTGTGAAAGGAACAAGGGTTGCGCGCAATTGGAAGGGATTACAAACAAGGAATAATGTTTGTGTGCAATTGGAATGGAATGCGCGCAATCTAAATGAATTGCATGAAATTGTAAGTGACTGAGAACAGGGGAAAAAACATGAAAGGGAATAAGATGAGGGTTAAGCTCGAGTCGTATTGCAAGAATGTGGACCCCTGGGTGACCTCTCATGAAAAATCTCGCACCCGAAAGCCGACTTTGGCACTCAGAAGTAGTGGATTCTGAGAAGAAGAGGCGGTTTAGATTCTTCATCCATCCGAAGTTAAAGGGGCGCCCTTCTATTTATTGGAGATCAGGGTCATCAGATCCACACAAAAACTGGACTGCATGAAATATTGTATGCCTGTGTCAGCAGCGCGATAGTTCCCCCATGTGGGTGAAGCCACGCAAAAATTTCCACGACTGTGGTCGGCAGCTTGAATGTTCTGCCACACAGCGGTGGCCATGCAAAATGTTCTGCGACCACGGTCAGCGGTACAAAAGTTTTCACGCCTATACAAAAACCATCCTCTGATCCCACAATTTTCCATGGGGGAGATATTTTTTTCACGCACAACTGAGAATTTTTCACACGGCCCTTCCGAAACCCTCGGAATGGATCACATAGTCAAATTTGGTCTTCGCTTTGTCACACTAAAACCTCCTTCAGCCCTTCATCATTTTTCGGCATCTACAATGGGTTTTTATCAATGTAAAGAAACATAGTGAAATATTCAATTGATTCCCCTCCCTCGTATACATGAAATTATATTTATATACAAATATATTTCTAAAATCATCCAACACTCATTAAAATAAACCCAATATATAAAAGATATTGGGATTCAATATATAATACACTAAATTTTATGGGATTATAAGATATCTGGATCATACAATATGAATTGTTATTTGATGATATATAAGGGAAGAATGTATGTAAGCCAGAGTTCTTATAAATCAAATGAGTACTCTAATATGGTATCATTGTGTAATATGTTTGTTTTAAGGGTTATTTTGGTGTCTTGTGTTAGTGGTTGGGTAAAAAATTGTTAGTTATCATAATGAGTTTTTAATAGGATGATTATTTTGATAGAATTTTTATATATAATTATATATATATACTATATTATTTATGGTACCACATAAAAAAAATTTAAATAATAAATGTTGTATTGGAATGTATGGTTAGGTATAAAAGGTGAGATTAATAAGAACAGTTGTTTAAACAGAGGATTGATGTGTCAATTTATGGAATTAATACTATCTAGGTTATGAGAATGGTTTTTGGATGTTTTTTAAAATAATTGATAGGAAAATGGTTTGGTATAGGTTGGGTTTATGGGGTTTGGGAAGAGAGATGGAATTTTTGGGAGAAAATTTGGGGAAAATCGTTGTATTTTTTTATAATACTTTTATTTTTAGAATTGAAAAATCATGATTTTGGATGGGTAATTCATACAATTATTTGGTTTGGTCTATATTTATAGAGTTTAATTAATTTTAACCAAAAAATTAAAAAAATAGTTGGTTAATGTTTTGAAAATAGTAAGCCATTTGGTTTTATAGAATCACCATATTATTTTTTAAACATGTTATTAATTTTAAGATAGTTTTACTAAGATGAGAAGAAGGGTTTTCCATAAAATAATTTTATCCATGCTCATGTTTTTAGTTTTTCAAAATAATTATTGGATATAGTATGGGTTATAATGGGCATGGTAAGTGACATGATTTTATGAATATAATAGAACTCAAGTTTTATTAAAAACATTATGTGTTGATTTATAGGGAATATGGAGAGTATAAATATAGAGGGTGTTCTCAAGTGACCTACATGGTGTTTCCCCATGAATTTTAGTTCTATGGTTATAGCATGCTATATTCTCATGCCTTTCTTTTTCAATTCTAGACCATGTCATGCTACTCCCATGCCCTTACATTCCTTTGCACACCCACACACTTTTTCACTCGAGATCCCATACCCATGATAGCCACAAAATAATTCTCATGACCACACCACCCACAAGCGCATATTAAGAAACCCTTATATCACACACCCACAAATTATACCTGGGAAGCATAGGTGTTTATGAGAGAAAAAAGGCACAGATGCATGTTTTATCCTATAATGGGACCCTACCCTCTCCATTTGAACAAAGGTTCACACCATTCTCTATTTATGTACATAGATCTAGAACATTACATACGAAAGAATAACTTTTTATACTCAAAATTTGAAAATTAAAACTATGGTTATTTTTAAATAATAACCTCGGAAAAGTAATTACATCTAGGGATATTTGAGTCATCCATAGTTTTTGACTCCCAAACTTTTATAAAAATTCTGTTTTAACTATGACTCTCCCAAAGAAAGGGTGAAGTAACCCTATGGATATTGCATTCCTAGAAATAAGTTTAATCCATGTGGTTCTCAAGAATAATTTATTGGAATTAATCCTAGATAAATTTATTTTCATAAATATATCCAATTTAACAGCAAAAAAAATAAGTTCGTAGATTAATTGAATACTCATTCTCAATTTTTAGTGGTGTTTTTCATAATTATTGCATGATCAATTGAATATTAATGACTTGTGATCATGTGAATTTAACATAAATTATTTACTATATTTTCAGTATTATCAAATTTTCAGATGTTTTTTCGATAATTTTTGTATGCAGGACCTGTATAAAAAGGAGGGGTGGCTGCTTTCTGCTATTCAGAATTCTGGGAAAACCATATTCCAATAGGATAAAAATGTGTATATAGGATAGTGTTAAAAAATCATATGTATACCAGTAGTTTAACAAAAAATTGGAAGAACTCTATACCAACAATTCTTTAACCATGGAATTTTTTTACTAATCATATATACCAACATTTAAAAAACTATTAGTATATATATATACCAATGGTTGTAAAGAAATCATCAGTATACTACAATTTTTAGTGCCCTATACAAACAATTGATGCATTATCATTGGCATTGTCCTATCACCATACCAGACTACCAAACTCTTTGGAAAACCATTGGTATAGGGTATACAAATAGTTTTCCTACCTGTAACAATAGTTTTAATCCAATGGTACGTCTAGACATTCTAGAAGTGTTTTGAGGATCCCTTGTAGGTTTCCATTTATTATATTTAGACCTAGATAATCCCATTGGGATGACTCTATCTTACTACATGATCTGAATTACCATATTTTATGAATTCATTAACATTAAGTACTAGGGGAATACATTGTAGGATCCCTTTCATATATACCATTCCTTGGATCCCATGTAGGATTCATATGCATCTAACATTTGTTTGAGGGTCTCATGCATGAATCATTTTCCTATGTACTATTTCTAGGATCCTGACTAGTATGCCCTTATTTACATTCCCTTAGATGATATAATGTAGGGTTAATCACATTTCATTCATTTATGTGGATCAATATTAGGATGACTATATTGAGTTATGACTTGAGGAAACGAGTAGGTTCCTTGATGTTTGAGAGAACTTGAGATGGAACAACTGTAATGAGGATAGATTGTAGAAGGTGTCACCATTGAACCCCTGATGAACTTGTAAGCCTATGAGGATATTGAATTAATGGTTGGTATAGGTGCTTGTCCACCCTCACTCATTACACTATAGTTTCACCCGTTGACTTCAGATTCTATGATAATTACAAGAGCTGTTTCCTAGTTGGGGGATGATGATCCTAATGTGATGTGTCTTCCCTTATTGTTGGGATTCCCAGACATATTTCCAAGGATTCAACTTATGGTCCACGGTATTTTATATTTATTTATACACCCATATATGAAACCAATAATCTATATGTTGAGTCTATATATTTTACAGTTATATTATTGGTATTTCAATAGGTTCTTCATGGGATCATACTGTTGTGCATATGACTAGGAAATATGGTCATGATATCTCTATTAATGATACCCATGAATGATTATGATCTCCTAAGTTATTAGGATGATTATTATCTCATATATTTTGTATGAGATAAGGATGATTATATAATAAATTACTTTATTATACTCCTAGATGGTTGCACTATCCCGAGTGGTAGAGATGATTATACTCTCATTGACTGGTTAATTGACCATGGATTTTGGAGTGATGTTTGACCTCATTGGATACTAATAGATGATTATTATTTCCCATATGATGGGTATAATTATGTTCTCTATGTTAGGAGACATCAAGGGGTTGGCATTATAAATCACCAATGAGCTCGCCTTACTGTTCTCTAATGGGTAATACCCTTAGTGTTCATCTAAATCTCAATGTTGTGATTGCCTATAGACTTGGACCTATGGATGCTGCATTGGATGTGATTTATATGAAATATAGAAAAATTTCATCTTGATCTAGTCCATTCACAAGATTTCTAGATGTAATTCCCTAGAATACATCATTATTATATTGATTATAGGTAGGTATGCGTGAACTTAGTATTTGGACGAGTATCCACATGTGGTGATGTAGCATTCCAGGAATCATTTTGGCACTATAAAAATAATGCAATGTTTATTTCGGATACAGACCCATATATCGACTTTATTATACACAACATTAGTGGTACACCATCCATCTCAATTCCCTTTCATAGGTTCTAAATGCAATGAAGATTACATACCCTAGTATCGACTACTGATGATTTTATGTTATTTCATTCATCTAAATGATGTATATTCATATTTATGTATATATGTATATGTATGGGAATATATATATATATAAGTATAAATGATGTGACATTACCAAATTAGTTGAGATAACAGACCCAAGGACCATGTGTGGATTCAAATAATTTTATTTACATATATTTTCACTCGTGTCTCATCTTGAATAATAAAATTCCATTAGCACGAACTTAAAGAAGAAATTTATGGGGATATAATTATGGTGGCCAATAGAGATTATTTACCACCCTTTTACATGATCCTTGGTGTGGTAAAAACCATTTTTCTACTTTTCCAATTAAGAAAAATGCTTGGTGGTAAGTGATGTGGACCAATATTACATGATTGAGTGGAGATTCTCTTGTGGTTCCATATGATTGGTATGATTTAGTTCGATAGTGTTTGGAGACCGGGTATGTGACATTGTCTCGATGTTAGTAGTAGATCCCTATACATTTAATTTAGATTATTTTTTACTCATTCATGTATGGTTGTCTTAGTGGATGACTAGTGATGCTTTTATTACTTGGATGTTCAATATTTTACAAAATTTCATTTATTTTGAAAAAAAAATCTATTTGAGTTTATTTATTTCTTGCACAATGTGTTTATTACTCTCTAGTTGTTTTCTCTCTATTTGTGAAATTTTTTCGATGATATGAAAGAATATTATCTCCATGAACATACCATAGTCCCTTGACTCTATTCAGTATCTTCCTACATTTGGAGAGGTTCACTTGATGACTTATAAGGAACCATATCCTAGCATTGATATAGTGGCATCTAGTTTGGGAGTTTACAATGTGTTAATAGAGGTGTTCATTTTCCTATTTATTTTTTTATTTTAGATATTGTAGATAAGAGTATTTATAATGTGTCAAAACTCTGATGGATATTTGACTGGTACAATGAGAACACTTTTTTAGTAATAAATCCTAGTTTCTAGGTTCATGGGTTAACTGTTCTAATATGTGATGTTATAGTTGTATATGGTTTTTTTCTTTTTGCGACACACATGTTTGGTGGATGTTATAATATATTATCGTTTTATGGATCTTTTTCTATTGGAAATAGGATAGGTATTAATTATTACTCTTAGACGACATAGGCAAGAGGCATATAATGCATAAAATTAGACATGTATGTTTAAAATGTTATAGGCTTTCTACAGTGTGATTTTACTAGTGCTATGGGCCAATTGGGTAAATTTCATCAAAATAAAAAATGTTATTTTCTTGTATAAGTTTTTGGTGTATTTATACTCAATTGAACCTACTTTAAAATATATTTTTTCATTTAATGGAATGTACGTTCGATTTATGATGATGTGTTTTTGGTGAGGCTGATTACTGTGTCCTCATGTCCATGTTGTCCCCCAACCCCAGTAAGTCAATAGGTGACCTGATTCCTATGTGTTATACCCATAATAGTGATTTGTTTCTTAGGTACTATTATTTAATGTATAAGTAATAATCTAGATAGTGTTTTACTGTATAGAATGGATTTATATTTTACTTAATTGGCCTCATTTATGTGTATCTAGTCATATCTTTGAGTATGATGTTGAATGATACTAGGATGTTTCTCATGAACTGGACCTCAAGGGGGTATTATCGTATACATATTACTGATGATTTTTAGTTATGTATCACTTCTAAGTTATTATAAATACCACCATGGAGTTATTTCATGTGAAGAATATCATTGAGGACCAGGGCCATTATAGGTCGTGTTGAATGATTTGACCCTCAAATAATAGTTTTCATATTACATCCCTTAGATAAGTTGGATATATTGGTCTAGGTGGTCGGACCTTGTAAACTATTTGTGATAATTAATTTGTAGGGATATGTGGTAGACCTAGAAGCCCTTATTTTTGACTCATAACCTTCTATATTGATGTTAATTTTGATCAAGGGAAACCTATGTGAGAGAGGTTGGACAAATATATGAACACATTCTTAGGAATTTTTCATTAATATATGGTTGTTTGGGATCTATTAAAGATGGATTCCCATATATTCCAGTATATTATTTTATATTCCTTTTGCTTCTAACAAATCACCTAGGGTGCTCTTGTATTAAGACTTATTTCAATGGTAATGACTTTTTGGGTTCCTAGCTCAGTTGACCAGTGTTTCTTCAATTGAAAAGGTAGTTAAATAACTAGTACATACTCATGGTTGGAATGGATCATGGTGAATGATGTTCATATAAATAAAATTTTCCACATAAGAGGTGATTGATTTTGAATATGAGTTATTGGGGAACTTATGGATCGATGAGAATTATGTGATATATTGTATTGTTAGTCTGGTTTTAATAGAAGAAGACACATGAGAGTATGAGTCATGTGATAAGGAACACTTCAGTTAAGCATGGTAATTATTAATTTGTATTTTAGTTATTGTTTGTTAGCATGATTAGGACCAATGATTTCATTACCTTTAATGGTAATGGTTTCACAATAATTTATTTTTTTATTCAAAGAAAAGTAGAGAGTAAAAGGAAGACAAGGCCCACATGGAAAGACCAAATAGGAGAGAATAATAAATGGGAATAAAATGGTGGAGAGAAAGGGAATCTACTCTAGTAATATTGACTCCTTCCAGGTTCAAAATTTTCATGTCATGAAAGAATAAACACTCCAGAACAAGGATGTACATCGAGGCTAGGTAGTCTGCAGCCTTGTTACCCTCCCGCTAGGTATAAGTATCTTTGATATCCCCACCAATAATTCCCCAAAATTTTCTAATGATATTAGATATTTCATAAGGAACTATACCCCCATGAATGGTATTATGATATAGAATGTTTTCTATTAAAGCTTTAGTGATATCAAAATTCCTCTTCATGAAATCATTGATGCTAGTGAGCATGTCAATAGCCTCTGTATAGAGCGTGTGACCCTGTCGTAGAATTATAGAAAAGGAAATAATGACCAACCCAAAAATATCAGTAACTACACCCCCCTCCATGGATCATGTTAGAGACACAAGATCCATCACAATTGAGCTTTAAGCCCCTCGATGGAGGGTTCTAGTAGACCCAATTTTCTGGATGATGGATACTCTCATGAGAGGAGAGACGGGAGACTGGAATGAACCTATGAAAGTATCAAACCTCAATCAAGTTACCCATATCAATAATGATATCAATGAGAAATTGTATTATCCAGTATATAATAACACATCCATTTGAGGCCATTTCCTCATAAATCCACTTATTTCTCTTCATAACCACCAGAAACCATCATGTAACATCACTGTCTGGGACACTCTTTCAATGCCTCAATCACCCAATCCATGGTACTAGAAAACAAGGAAGGGATGATCATCCATAGCTAGAAGTTATACATTAGTTAATTCCCTAAAATAATACCACACCTCATGATCCCATTCATTATCATGGAAATGGTTCACTAAGATTTCTTCATTATTCCTCTTGTAAAAAACACATCTAGAAACAATAATAATCCCACACTATTTAACATTTTAATCCATAGGAACAACTTCATTTCAGATCCTCTTGGATATGAAGTTATACTTCATGGGAATGTCCTTGTCCTATAGGGTATTATTCCATGAATTCACTAGATCCTGCATGGTAAGGGTTTGATGACAATCCCTTCATCATGATGGAGCCATATGAGGAAGGATTAAAGACACACTTATCAAATTCATAGGATTGAACAATGAAAAATTCCCATTCATGGTCGAGGTGAAATCAAGAGTGGAGTGGGTTTGAGATATTATTGACTATTTTTTGACCTGTAAGTTAATGTTTAGAGACATTCTATTAGGTTCTTATTAAGTTAAAATTAGCCTATTTGATGTGAGTGTGCATCAGAACGAATTGTACATGACCATTAAAGAAATATTAGTATAATCTTTATTGGATATTCTAATAATATGTATTGAAAACTTCTTTCGTATGATGAGAGATAATTATCTCAACAATGAGAAACATTTAATTTTAAATATGTTTCTCAGTTAGTTATGAAACATATTTATGTTTCTTTCATGGTGTGATATAAAAAAAGCCATATAATAGGGAGTGCACCATTGAACATTTTATGGTGGAGAACCTTGTTTTCAATTAAAATTAGGTATTTTACAAGGGCCGTGGATTTCAATGTTTAGTTTTGAGTTGACATTAATGGTATTCCTTTGGAGGGTAGTATGAGATCAGTTATAGTTAAGTGTCTTCTTTATAGTAGACATTTGTTTTTTCTATTATACTGTTCATTGAACAGTTCAGTTAGATTTTATATATAGATGCTCTATTTGATATAATATAAGATAGTGGTTTAACGAAGGCTTCTTAGGGTTGGGAATGATAATGGTGGGAATAATTTAAGGACTCCTATTTTTCTGAACTAAAATGTTGAGTAGAAATATTAATTTTTTTTTATTTTATGATTGTATGTTATAAAGTGTTTCCTTGAAGATGATGTCACACATTTTTTTGATCCCTCCATCACTCTCAAAAAATAGTTTTTTCTAAAGGATAGTATTTTGGTTAGATTATTATCCATTCAAATTTCCCCAAAATAATTTATATACTGTATTTAATAAATTAAATATTAATTTATTTTAAAAGGGTCATTTGGGAATTTAATATTCATGGATAATAATATTTAGATTCTATCTCTATTTTTGAGTTTTAAATGGGGAGCTTTTCCTAGTGGGTGCATAAAATTAATTTGGGCAATGGGTTTGGTCTAGGCCCACATTTGTTTTTTTTCTTATTTCCCCTTTTCTTTTCTACTATTATGATTTTCCTTATCCTCTATACTTTCACATATGGACCCTATGACTCTTATAATTAGTGAAATATATCTAGAAAAATATTAAGTTAGATGGTTAAATAGAGAGAGAGATAGGATGAGATGTACCACTATGAAGCTCGGGATACACCATATCATTATTCGTTGGGCATGGATCACCGAAACAATTGATGCGTTGGTGAATTCTACCAAAAGGTAGGATATTTTTAGGATTTTTCACCAAACACCATATATTATAATTTTTATTTTCTTTATCACCATTCATTCCTTCATAGTACCCCTTGTTGGATGATATGATGTTTTTGGGGGAGAATCATGAGTTCTTGGTAATTTGAGAGTTTTTTTATGGGAGAACCCGTCTGCATGGCACATGGCTTTAAGAACCCAAACCATGTGATCATTATATTAAAAAAATATGACATTATAAAAGTAAATTCTATATATGGTTTACATAATCCATGTATAAGGATTCAGTCATGTAACTGAGTACTCATACATAAAACCCATATAGGGGAACATGATCATGTAGATTACACGATGAGACCCTATTTGGGAGGAATGTGGTGTAAAGGTACATGTCCAAGACATATAAATGTGAATTCCATGGTAGATACATTATTGGGTACCCTATTAAGGGTACACACTGTTTATAGTATTTAAAAGACATATAATTACGCTTTTACATTCCATGTCTAGAAAATGTACGTGCCTAGGTTGGGTTGAGATGGTATGTTCCATGTACTAGAGATGTCACTCCATATACTCCTCTCTTTCTACCATTTATGGGTTTTAGTATTTTTATATTATTTATTCACATGTTTCATAATTGGACCCACGATTATTAAATTTTAATTATCTTTATACATCAATCTTTATTGTGAAACCCATGAGGTGATTTGAGAACTCCAATGTTGAAATTTTATATTTTCAAAAATAAAATTGTTCATCCTCCAATAATCGAATCTAGCTACATCCTGAGTGTGATACATGATTTGAGATGAGCCTTGAGATATCTCTATTGACTATTTCATCATAAACCTTCAATTGAGGATATATACTTTAAGAAATTATCCATTATTTCCTATTAGTTCTTGGGGGTAGTTTCTCCTGAGCATCCCCTATAAGATCCATCTTATTACGTTTTGAACCTGATGATCAAATGTAGGATGAATATATTTTACCAATAGTTCTATGTTTTCCCTATGAGATCCCATTATTTACATTATATTATTGGAGAATCCCATGTAGTATCCCTTAGTTGTTTACCATTCTGAGGATCCCTTGTTAGATGACTCAACGTCTTAAATTTCTTTGGAGGGTCCCATGTATGATGACCTTTCCTATATACAAGTATGAGGATCCAGAGTAGTA
This sequence comes from Viscum album, assembly GCA_963277665.1. Classification (NCBI taxonomy): domain Eukaryota; kingdom Viridiplantae; phylum Streptophyta; class Magnoliopsida; order Santalales; family Viscaceae; genus Viscum; species Viscum album. Next base: position 868,003,976 of record OY728131.1, on the reverse strand, counting down.
TGAATCTATTTACATTCCTTGAGAAGATCCTATGTTGGATTAGAAAATCTACCTTCACTATTTTGGATTTAGAGTAGGATTGGACTCTTGTGTTATGACTTTAGGGGCCTAGTGTGGGCCCTGTTGTTTGAATAACACTAAGATAGTAATTCCTATTTGGGTACAGATGGTAGGAGCTGTCAACATATAACCCATTCCAAATTGGTATATCTATGAGTTTGTGGTTTTATTGGTGGGTTTAGAAGTTTTACAACTTTCACTCATAAAATTATACATTATCCTATTTAAAACTAATATAGTGATGATTTCTAGAGGTGCATCTTGGTTCATGGTAGGTGATCCTAAAGTGAGGTTCCTTCCTTTCTCATTGGGATGCCCTAACATATTTCATGTGATCTGGATTCTGAACCATGTTATTTTCATATTAAATTGTACTCCCAGAGATTCTACATGGGATATTGTTATTGATCCTACATATTTGAATATTATATTATTGGATTTCCAATGGTGCTTACTAGGATCTAGCCGTTGAGTCTAGGGAAATGATAGACTGACTTGGATTCAATAATAATTAATACCACAGATGAACATGTTGTCATAAGTTACGAGGATGATTACACTCTTTGGTGGTTGATATGTGATGAGGATGATTACAGCATCATTTATCTAATTATAATCATGGGAAATTAAGCTCTCTCAAACGATGGGGATGATTATGTTCTCCCCGATAAATTACTTGACTTCGGTGTTGAGCATAATTTTTTAATTTTTCTGCTACTCGTGGATGATTATGCTGTCCTGAGTGATGGGGATGATTTTTACCTCCTTGTTTAGCGACCTCAAGGGGTTGGAATAACAACTCCCTAATGATCTCTCTTTATGGATTACCTATAGGTTAGACCCTTATAGTTAATCATAGTCATAATGTCAAGCCCGCCTACTAATGAGAGACCCAGGGATCAGACATTGTATTGGATTTACAAGTCAAGAGAGGCAATGAGTATTGTTCTATTCCATTAAAAATATTTCTATTTGTACTTCCTTGGAATCCATCATTATTATAGCTATTGTAGGTGAGTATGGGTGAAACCATGGATAGGAAAAGTATACACCTATGGTCAAGTAGCTTTTAAAGGGACCGTTCCATAACTGTTCTAAGTAGGTATTTCCAATTGGGTTCATATACCTAGAAAACAACTTAATGATAAATATCCTGATTTGTATGAAAACCATCTCAATTACCTTGTAAAAGATATCTATGTGATCAGAATTATAGACCTAAGAATCAATTATATAAGGTATTTTGTTATTTCAATCACATAAATCACATGTATTAAAATATATATATATATATATATGTTTATGTGTGTGTGTGTGTATGAAAATATAAATATATATTCATATAAATATAAGAATACATGACGGAACACTTCCCAGTTGATCGAGATCCTAAACCCATGGGTTCACTATGGTTTTAATGTATTTTATTTACTTATATTTTTAGTTGTGTGTTTTCTTGGATGATAATTTTCATGAGAATGGACTTATGGAATCATTTTATAGTATCACCATTAGGGTGCTCTACAATGATTATTTCTCACCCCTATACATGCACCTTAGTGTGTGTGCATACCTCATGTCAGTGATTTAGGTTTATCATAGCTGCATTGTGGGTATGTTTGAGGCACAATGTTTCTTGATTAATTGGACCTAATACTTTGGATTGTTATAATCAGGATGATGGAGTTTGATAGTGTTTGTAGCCCTAATTTGTGGTTTTTGATTGGAGATAGTTTTAGATCTCTATTCTTTTACTTTAGTTTTCTTTTTTACTCATGTATGTATGGATCCCCTAGTGGGTGAATGGGGTTGTAAGTTTGACTTGAATGTTAATGAGTTTAAATAATTTCATTTATTATTACATAATGTTCCATTTTAGTGTTTTAATTTATTCCACACTCTATTTATTTTTATTGGGATGTTATTTAGTCATTTTAATTATTGTTTACAATGATATGAGTGCTTAGTCTATCTATAGACAAATCATAGTCCTTCACTAATATCCAGAAACCATTAGAGTATAGATTGGTGTTCTTGAGGTCTCATATGTAATTGGATCGAAGAACCGCTTTGGTGGCAACTCGGATAGGAGGTTACATAGGTAGTGTCTCGACATCAGCCAACACATTCCTTTAGTTTCTTTAATGATCATCACATGAACTAAGAAATACAAATGTTTATGAAAAATCCATAATAGTCTTCTAATGATCTCCCCTTTACATCACATGTTAAAAAATTTATGACATCCTCAATGAAATAAATGTACTCCTTATATAGTACAAAAAATATCATCCTCTTTGTTTTTATCAATAATACCAAAATATTATAGATATATATGTGTTAGTTGAATTTAACTTATTCTCCAATTTCCTAATCATAAATGAAGTGGCCCTTATAATAGTCCATCTAACCCAGTATTCTTTAATATTTCATTATTAAATTGACTTATTCTTTTCTATTTTTTAATCTTAATTACATCTTATATCCTATTGAATGAAGGATAATACCAAATAATTTCTTATTAAAGATCCTTTAGTTAATACATTCTATCTCTATGTGGGACAACCGAATGTATAAAAATTGAGATATATAACCAAGATTAACTAATATTGGAATAAAACTCCATTCAAGTGAGACCATTCTCGAAACACATTTTTTGAGTTAAAAAACATATTTATCATGAACAATATGTAGTATACAAACATCTAGACCTTCACTTCAATGGAATACTAGTTAAAGTCATAAACAATTAGTCTTGTCTCATATTTTCATAATCCCCCATATAATAATTGAATTTAATATAATCATAACATGGTAAGTAAGTGTTATTTTCATACCTCATATTACATTTTTAAAAATATTCCATAGTATATAGATTCCATAAAATTTAATAAAATGATATATTCTGCCCATGTTTTCTCCCCGCAATGAATACACTCAACTTCCAATATTTTATGTTGTTCAACATACTTTATAAAGGATATTTCTGTTATGTTATCATGTAGTGAAAACCTCATACTATTACATAAATTCTATTTATATTATTTCCAATAAAAAAGAGTTTTAGGGAATAATGAGGGCCTTTTAACCATATAAATTTCACTATAGATATGTGATTCCTCTTATCATTGATAATATGTTTCATGAAACATAAAAATGTGGAGTTCAATTATTATTATCAACAAAATTTAAATATTGTGTACTTTTATTCACCTCATGAATTTTTTCTTCATGTGAGGGATTCCAATCCACATATTATTTTTGTGAAACCATACTTATATTTTATCCAATGGAGAACACTATGAAGTTTGTGATTTCTCTTTATATTTAAAATACACTTACTCTTTAGGTCGTATCTATATGAATTTTTTTAAATGATGTATTGATTTTTTACAACTTTCACATAAGTCACCATTTATCTTCAAGCGGTCTATAATTGGTATCTTTCCTTTTACACTGTGTTATTGATATAATAAAGTTCAAAACTAATCCTAATTTCTCCCCAATGTACACTAATGTTAGTTTTATTCTTACATACACTTTTACTCAACTTGTATTCTCCCCTCTATTATTTCCCCATATTTGATTCTATCAATTTTTATAGATTTGATATATTATTTCAAAATTCCAATGAAACATTCCCCAGAATCCAATAAAACCAACAAGAACCTATGACCCAAATCTTATTTTTAGAGTAGTCTAACCACATTTCAAAATTTTTGTACCTTGTTGTTATTTAATATAACTACAAACCATTTGGATGATTGATCGAGAAAACATTATCCATAGAAATTATCACATCCACCCTTGATGATAAGGTATATTTTCTTACTATGTTTAAGAAAATAAAATTACAAAAAATTATATTATAATCTAATAGTAAGATTTATAATAATACTAGTATATTAATTAGATTCTATGTTATAAGATTTTCTCTTCCTGAATGAAGTTTCCACTTAATTAGTGGATGATCACATTCTATTATTACTACTAACATGTGTTTTCCTCGAGCCGTGGATTTTATTGGAAATATGTGTGCCAACATATTTATTTTCAATTACATGGGAAGGCTTATATCGTGTGGATTATAGACTTATAATCCCTACATCAAAATCAATGTACAATATGTTTGGGAGTTTTTATCATTCTCAAAAGATATTAGGATATATTTCTAATTATATTTTATCTTCTTTATTTTCTATTCATGTGTTTGTCTTAATTCATATAATGAAATGGAAATATCTTTTATTCCTTGTACCTTAACCTCCAATCAAGAATTTTAAACATCCATAGAATCTTTTCACAATTCATTATTTGCAAGAAAGTATTTAACAAATATTGTTTGCGAGGCCCCTCTCTCATAGAAATGCCTTTTAATTACTTTTCAATGAGTGTTATATTTCATTATGAAGTTATTATGATTTATACCTTTATTATAATAGACATGTGAGATCAAAATACATTCCGAACCAAATTTGTAGTGTGATCTAAAATTCAGGAATTTTTTTTCTACCTATTATTTATCCCCATGATTTTCTCATGATGGTACTAATATTACAATTTTCAACATATTTAGGAACATTATTTAGTTGATATTTAATATTATAATGGATATCACCAAGTGAAAAAAATTATCAAAGCTTGAAAAATAAATATTATAAGAGTAAAAATAAGTAGATTTATTACAACTTATACTACTCAGATTACATTTTCTTTGAGGTGTATTTATCATTATATTTTTCCAATCATTGACAACCTCATTGCCTCCATTTTATTACTATTTTTATGAGAAAAGGTAAAAAAATCCATATTTTTATCTTTAAGAGTATATTACATTTCCTCTTTAAAGGGAATCTCAAAACATTCCATAAATCAACACATAATATTTTATTTTAAAAAAAATCTGGGAAAACCATGGATCATTAGAATGAACTACAACATTGAGATCCAAATTGTAGAATTGAAGGACTGATTTATTATAATTTATAGTAGAGGGTTAATCATAGGTTAACTCCTTTTATAAATAATAATTTTTTAATTTAGAAACTCAAAATTGTGAATGTTCTTAGTGCACTCAATGATATATCACATCACTACCCTTGTGTGTATTAACATTTCAGAAGGGGGAATCACAAAATATTTACAATGTTTCGATAAAATTTATAATCCATAAAATGTTTTCTAAAACCATCAACATGGATTTGGTATTATATAATTTCAATATACTATACAGAATATTGTTTCCACAAGTGTGTGAGTTTTTGTACATGATAATCACATTTATTTTCTTGTAATTGGTTATACTCTCTTGTAGATGATCCTACAGTCATGTCTGGTTGTCCCCCCCCATCCATCAAATATTTTTCCGTTATTTTCAATATACCCAAACACCTTATTTAATATCTTATTTGTTTTAAAACTCAGTAAAACTTCTCTAATATTTTCTCTAATGGTAGAATGATTTTTAGTATCTCCTGGTTAATTCTACACCACTCTTGAATAATATTCTCCCATGATTTTATAGGATCTGGTTGACTCATGTACAGTTCTTAAATATCATCAATAAATCCATTAATATATTATATTTTACTAGAAAAAATATCAAGATATTGATTAATATATTTCTTCCTCAACTATTTAATTACTAGGGAATTATGGGATTATTCTTAATTAAATTACACCCATATTTGAACTCTTTCACATCCTTCAAATTCTATATAGTATCGGGAAATTCAAAATTCATTTACAAGATGATATTATTTAAGATTTAACATGTATTAAAATTTATTAAATTAAAATCTATAACTTTTTATCTTTCTAGTTAAATATTTATAATCAGAAAACAATATCATTAGAATATTAGTCTCAATATTAGAAATATGCCAACTCTATAATAATCAAATGTAAGTGTGATCTACCAAATTAAACCTGATAATGAAAATATGGATTTATTCCCACATTAAATATCACAGAATGTTCTCCCAAATTATCAATTTATGTCACTTTATTAATCAATCTATTACCTTCTTTTAATCTCCAAAAATTCAATTTCACTAAAATCATTCAAAATCTATATGTTCATAAATATTTTCATTGTGGGCATCCAACATACTATTTGGATCTCATCAATGAATTTTATTCATTTATATAGAATTTAAATTGAATTATTAGGATCAAAATTAAAGGCTCAAACTCTTCTAAAGATGTACAGACATCTCCATAAATAACTACATGATCAAAAGTCTTATGACGATGTCATATGACTGAAAAAGTAATTATAATTGACTGTAAAGAATTATGCTCAATGATAATTTCATTCAATAAATATATTTTAATTTATCATAATTAAACCTCAACATTACTACAATAACCCAATTAGACATAAAAGAAACACTAATATGTAGATCATTATATATATATATATATAATATTCTATTGCAATTGAATATTATTGAATTCCATCTAATAACAATTGATTTGGAGATTTGATTCTTAAAATATTGTATCATGATCAATTTTATACATCATGATTAATGAATCCATTACAAAAATAATTATAATAATTTTATTATTATTATTTATAACATAATGATTTTTTAAACTTGATACTAGATCTAGTAGATAATGGACGATAAGTTAAATTCAATGGATCGATTTTGTGGATCGACTTTGTGAAGTGACAAAATATTCTCAATCAACTTCATGTGAAAATAAATGAATTCTAATATAGACTATTCAATGTTGTAAATAAATATATAAATGTATCAACAATATTATGGAAAATTATACTATATTTAATGAAATTTATATTCAATTCCTTAAATCTTCATATCGATAATGCTAAGAAAATATGTGACCACATAGATTGACCAGATATACAAACATTGAACCATGAAAATTGACTATGATCATGTCAGGTGATCATATGTTTTATTAGCATAGAAATTCTATTTATGGTCCAAAAAAACAATGTAATCCCCAAAAAATAATTATCCTTCCACAATCTAATCAAAACATTCTCTAATATGTTGTAGACAATTTTTTTAAATCCGCCAAGACATTATATAATTATACTTGAAGATCAACACATCAATCATCAAATTGAAATCATGAAAAATTAATCTATAATATTCCACCTATATTCACCACATTCCTTAATATATTAAATTTTTTCTTACATTGTGAAAATAAATATATTAGATTATACGTTTCCAAGAATGAATGAATTAAATTAGAAATGAAAAATTAAAATCAAATGTAGAAATAAATCATGGTTTAATAATTAATTATAAATTAATATTCCATTATTGTGATACCACTTTAATGTTAAAGGGGATTTTGGACAATGTTATACCCACACCCAACAATGGGGGGTTTTCAATTTCTTTATAATTCTCCTTAAACCTTGAAATCTAGAATTTGATGATTCTCTAATACAGGATCCCTCAAATAAATTTTTTTAATATTAATTACCACTTTTCTTGGAATTAATTTTTATTGTCGAATTTGTTGACCAATATTTTTGTACCATTTTTCAAAGAAGAAATAATGTATATTATCCCGATAGTTGTTTCCAAACAAGTTTCATGCATATCTAAATATCATGGATGAAACTTTTCATAATAGAATAAAAGACTATTATCCTTGAATTGTTCACATTTATCACAACTATAATTCTATCATGACTCGAGTGAATCGATCTAGTTCTCATAGAAAATTAAAATAGAATAGGAGGATCATCATTCTATATTCATGAAAGCATTTTATAGAAATTTCTCCCTTGGGTTGAATGAATTCTCAATAGATGATTTATTATTCCCAAGAATATCATACCTTAAAATTTATATAATTGAGTTTATATAGATTGGTTAAATAATTAGTTATTTTATATAAGAACTTATACAGTCTATTAATATTAATAGAATCCCATGAATATTAATTATAATAACAATATTGAAAACAAAAAAATAATTCCTTTACAGGTGTTGAATTTGAAAAATATTTAAATTTGCTTTCTTAAATAAACAAATTAATATTTATTAGAATTATAATAAGTATATAATCCCCCCACATCCCTTAACTCCAATATCCTATCCTCCTTGGTTTTTATCATACCATTAAAAATCATTTTTTATTTAAATAAATCAAGATCAGTGAATTATTTATTCAATAAATATAATATAATATTAATTAATCTGAAGAATAAAAATTTATGAAATATTCATATAATATATATATTATTTTAAATAACTATTGACCAAGTATATGGGATCAACCTAATGTGCATAATTATTATTCAATATATCTTCAGAATAATATTATTTATAATTTTAAATTCAGATAGAATTTAATTGAGGTTTTGTATACACATTGTGTGTTACCCTATATGAATCTTTCTTAGGGAAAATAAACTAACTAGCCTAATGTTACGGATTCATGTCTAGAAGAACATAAAAAACCCATACATAATGGATTTAATGTCACAAAAACAACAACTTCCTAAAAATTCCCACCATCTAATATAATCTCTTTCTCACAATATCTCATTAAGTGAGTTACATACTTCTGTCCTAAATCTATATAGTTGATTTTCATTCCCAGAAAATATTGAAATGAACTCATTGATTAAAATAGAATGGACATTAAATGAATTTGATCATTAAATTTCAATAATATGCTTTGAGATATCTACATCGTTTAACTATGATCAGATAAATCCTTTTTAGTCATATTCATTAATATAATATCATTTTTGACACACCAAATATATCTTACTTAATCATGATCTTATGTCATAATAGTTTCTGTCAATACATAAAATTTCTTGACTCATAATATAAATTAATAATAATATTTAGTCAAAGGACCAGTACACACATCCACATATAATAATATCTAATTAAACATATAACATTTGACGTTATTATGGGTGGGTCTATTAGAATAACCTCCACTCATGGATATTAACAACTGTGAAAATAATGACAATGTGTCTCAAAGTATTATAATACAAAAAACATGATATTCTATATACTATATGACTTTTAGAATTATTTTTCAATGTATAGAATATATATTTAACAATTTTTTCAAACAACATCAATTTTCATTTCATATCAGGGAAGCTCTGTGAAATTTCATTGTAGAATATACCCAACATAAATTATTATATTATTGTTATGTATAATAACCCTCACCATTTGATTATATATTAATTAATATTAATTACATCAAATATATAGGTAATATAATGAAAATTTATGTTGTTTATGGAACCAACTCCAATGATATGTTCATTGGACATGTTGATATGTACATAGTAAAGTGATGGAGAATATGGTTACTGTAGATAGGGAAACAATATTAGAAAATTTTTAACAATGAATTAAATTCGACATAATTGTGCGAATATGATAAGGGTAATCATGAAATACATGGATATGATATTGGATAGATTTAAAAATAATACATTAATAAAGAATATTTTTGGGATGTGGACCTATTGAGTGGATTATAAGTTATTAGATCACTAGAATAAGAACTCATAGATGACCAGAAGTGTGTGTAAATGTTTTTTTATTCAATTTAAAGATATAGGAGGTTTGAAATGTAATGAAATAATAAAAGGTAAATATTTTATAATTTATAAGTAGGTATATAGAAGAAAATGTGTTATTTTAAAGGAATGAGATGTTTCTAGAAGTTCGAGTTCATATTAAAATATGGGAAAGGAATTAAAGAATATTTATCTCATAAGGGTCAATTTGGAGCCACTATAATTATATTTATTTCTAATTATTTTAAATATTTTATATAAATTTTAAATTCTATGACACATTATGTGTTTAAAGGTAACCAGGGTTGAGTTGAATAATAAATCGACACATTCATTGTTTACCAGTTTTGGTCTAAGATCATATCAAGCATTGGGTAAGAGTCACTTGGATGGAATCTCATGAATTTAAAAAATTTATGAGATATCCCAAATTCCATAGGATACCTTTTATATAATTTATAAGATTTATTTATATGACCCAGATTGGGTGAAAATGTGTTATTTCAACGGAAAATGCACGACATTTATGGATTATTTCTATGATTAGGAGAGAGTATAAGATTAATTTTCATGGAAAATGGAAGAATCATATGAGTTATTTATAAGGAAAAATATATATTTTAATAATCATTTAAATAACTAGTATAAAATTAAATAATCATTTCATTTAACTCGCAATAACATTAGAGTCATTCACTTGGATGTTTGGAGTGATGGATCAGCCAAAAACATTAAACATGTCATTTTATTGAGACTAAAATATGATTAAAATTTTTCTATTTGAGAATACAGAGATTCAAGAAGAAGTTAAATGGAACTTTTTTGAGGATTTAAAAGTTTTTTGTTTACTAATATCATTTCTTGACTTAATTCTATACACCATAGAGGCTTCATGTATGGAAGTAAACGATGTCAGTAGATCTCAATAATAAAATGACCTATTTATCATAGTGGAAAATTAGGGAATTAGAGGAGAATAAATGGATAATATTTTAATAAGGAAAAATATATTAAATTTAATGTGTTTTAATAATTAAAATTTATTCAATTGTCTTATGAGATATTATAGTGAATATATTTGAATAAGAGTATATATCAGTATAGATCTCCTAAGGTTTCCATATTAAAACTATAGAAAAATATAATATATTATTTTTGTGTATGTTAATTAATATCATATAGAATAAACAAGGTGGGTTATAATACTTGATATATAAAAAATAAATATGAGTCATTAGATGATAAAAAATTAATAGACACAAATTTATAGTGACAAAATCATGGGATTATGTGGACAAGTAGACAAAAGTAATATTGAAGACCAGATTTTCCTAAGAAAATAATGATTCTATAAAAAAATTAAAAGATTTAGTTTAGAATAAGATGATTAATCGTAACACCCCAAGCTTCCACAATACATTTCTCTTTGAATAATACAGTAGCGTGTGTTGTACGCAACTTCGAGTTCTAACACAACACAACCAATCAAACTAGTCATTATGAATACTGATATCAAATTTTTGAAATTTTATACGTTTTATCTTTCAAAATGGACTTAATTTTTGGATTCATAATATCAAAATTACATTCGGGTGAATTTTTGGTACTTTTCTGATAACTTTCCTATTTTGATGAATAGTGTAAATCAATAAATTTTAATTAAAAACAAATTTTTTAGTTGAAATAATTAATAGTGATAAATTATGAATTTGGGTGATTTTAAAGTATAACTAAAAAATATTTTTACTATTTAATCTAATTTTTGACATTGGACATAATTTCACATTTAAACTGGACATAAGCATGTTCCAATATTTTGGTAGTTACTATTTCATAAAAACACATTTTTGTTTTGACAACGAAAATTAATTTTAAAATATTTTCTGCCACTTCTATGTTTTTAATTTAGAAAAAATGATTCAATATTTAGAATCAGGAGTTCCAAATTATTTAAAAAGTTTACTTTTATTTTTATACATTTGGAATTATTATTCCAGTAAATATTTTATTTACAATGGTTAAAGGGTAAATCGGTTAAATATGGGTAAAATAATAATTTTATAATAATATTAAATTATCCTAAAACGAGTCCTAACCCTATTGGTGGATAAATTTCCGACCATGGGCATCTTTGGGTCTATTTTGGGACCCCATGGAGCCACATGTAAGTGATAATGACACTTTATATTAATTAAGTTAAAGTAAATACAAAAATGACATAATCATATATCTTTTAGAAAAACAATTTTTACGTAGAATTATATATGTTATATTTTTGACTATAAATATTAATTAGAAAGGAAAAAAGATTTTATAGATAATTCTATTTTATTTATATTTCTTAGACATTAAATAATTTAATTTATTTTTGACACAATGATGATGTAGTAATTACATAATTAATGAAATATTAAAATAATTGATATTATAAAAACTCAAATAAATGTAATTTGCGACTTTTTATGAATTCCATAATTTTATAGGTTAATATAACATATTATGATTTATTATATGAATTTTTTTAGAAGTAATAATGCTGTTATGAATTTATCAAAAACAAAACACCCAATAGTGTCAAAATTGGAAAAAAAAGAGTTTTTAATAAATATTCCTAAAAATATAAATCTCATCCAAAGGGCTTATATAATGATATATTTATCATTAATGGACAACTTGGGGGTCGCTTGGAAGTATATAGTAAGTATATTAACTATATAATATAAAATTACAAAGAGACTTGGTAAATGTCAAACTATTTAACTAAGAGTTAAATTAAAAAGATAAAGTTACTATAGTGACCCAAACCTGTCTAAAACCTATTAGTTGTGTGATTTTAGACACATCCCTACCTTAGTCTAGTAATAAGTCACTTTGGAACCATTAGAAACCGAATATAGAAATATTATAAAATAATATTTCTCGCTTTTCCTAAGATGCCTCTCACCCCTCTTATAAAAGAGCACTCCCCCTTCTCAATAATTCACTCCATCAAAGCTATTTTTCTCAGCCAAAACCTGCCATAATACTCTCTGAACTGTCATCCCTTCATCCTAGAGTCATTTTTTTAGCAAAAAGCTAACCTAAGGAGATCTTTTGATGAAATCAAAAGGAAGAACCCGAAGAAATGGTAAATATCTCACCACCTCTTTCAAGTTCTATTTTTATTCCACTTCATATTTCTTTGTTAATTCAATTATAAAATAATAACTCCAGTATCTTCTATATAATATGATGTTATTATAAATATGGTACAACCAAATTCATTATTCTATTCATCCCTTGAATGACATTTAACTATACGTGCATACGTACGACTTACCGTCTCCACGTCGTGGTGTAATTGTAATTCATTACATGATTATCTGGATGGGTATAATAATGATGTGTATTGGATGTAAATAATAAATATTAAAATATAATTATTCTGTATATATGATATAAAATCTAGTTATATATTATTTTTACATCAAAAGTGTTATATTGTCGCTCGTGCGTACATACGGATTATCTTCTCCACGAACGCGATGAGATTCATTCCCCATCGTATCCATTCAAGACTAATTTTAATTATATGATAAAAAATAATGTTTAATGACGTGATATAATTCTGGATTTGAATACGATACATCCCATCCATAACAAATATGACTCACATAACAAAGAATATAAAGGAAAATGAATTCATTCACACCCGAAACGACGATAATACTAAGATATTAATAACAAAAAAATGTTAAAAAATCATATTTGATATCATATTAATGTATTTGAATTTTGTATAAATTAATAACAATTATTTCACCATTATAAAAGAAGGTAACTTACCCTCAACCAAGGAAAAGTACAAGGTAAGGGTTTATTTCACAATCTCTTCATTATCTGAGGTTGTTTATATGTAATTATCTACAAGGACCTCTTTATCATCCACATATATGTTTATTAAATATGTATTTCAAATCATTCTTACTATTTTATAGACTATTGGTTAATGTAATTTATACCCTTGTTTGACTTTTTATAATATGTTTATAAAGATATCTTTCCGTCGTTTTCCAAAAAATGTCCTTTTTAACCTTTTCAACACAATTAAGGAAAGAATATCTTTTTTGACTTATACGGTGGGTGCGGAGATTTTCCACCATTATAAAATCATCGAATATTCCCTTACAAGCTTATCAAAATATTTTTAAAGTAAATGTTTTTTATAATTATGTGACTTTTAAATGATTTATAAAAAAGATATATTTCTATTAAATAGTTTTTGATTTCATCTATGTCAAAATCCTTTGATGAATTTAAAGCTTATTTTAAGTTGATTTATTATGATACAAAACATCCATATTGTATTGAATGTTTTGTGATATGTTTGACTATGGATTTGTTATTGGTATACCATTCATGGTTTATGGAGAAATTATTGGAATTTTCTATGCTAGTTTTAATACAAATGTTTATGTTATGTTTAACCTGTTCATATGAGGAATGCATGAGACTTAGTAAGTGATGGGTGTAGCCCACTATAGCTCCTAGATGCATCAGTTTTTCTCATGAGTCAAACTAGTGTCTTAGAACAAGGTCTTGAAATGATCATATTTGTAGTCTTGACACAAGTCCTTGACTATGTGGTTATGATAGTATGGAATTAAGCATTCCATCATTATGAATGTGGTTATTAATATAGCATGTGATTATGCGACTAGTAGATTATCCATGTGAATAAGTAAATGGAATTATTTCATTTTATTTTTTCCATGTTGTAATGAAGTTCAAGTTTAAATGTATTTTGTTTTAGTTATACATTGACTTAATTGTTTATGCTTATTTATGAACGTTTCCGCTATATTGTTATCCTTACTAATCATCTAAGATCACCCCTTTCTATGTTTTATTTTTCCCAGGATGTGAAGAGGTATTTTATGACTGACCTGTATGGATAGTCTGAGGGGATATGATTGTGAACTATGGAGACTATGTTGTAGTAGTTTTCATTTTACGATGTAATGTAAGACTTATGAATATATCAACTGTTTCCAAGGCTACTAAACTAATCGGTCTTTCGAGATTTGATATTCTGTGATCATGCCAATGTTATGTAATAATGCATCAACTCTGGGTAACTAGGGTTTGGGTGTTACAGTTGGTATCAGAGGATGTTTAGTAGAAACCATGGAATCTAGATTTAGATAATCCTTGATTAGAGAACATAGCCCTAATATAGACTTTGAGGATTAGTATAGAAGAACTTCCTAAAATTTTGTTATTGTAGAGATTTTGTGAGATTTCCAAGCAATACAATCTTTTCTGGATACGAGCCGGTAGAGGCGACTCTCTCATAGTTGTACCTAAGGTTAAAACCCGAAAACACCACTTTGAGCAACACTCGATTGGGAACTGGTGCACGACAACGGGCCTTGCTGCACTCTTGGTTACATCACTCCTGGGGGATATGCTTTGGATAATTCTAATTTTCTTTACAAACCATTATGAAGGGTTTATTATTATATACTTCTTAAAAGAAAAGATTTTTTATGATTATGGATTGTATCCATAAACTGTTTAATTTATTTTAAGTGTTTTAGAAGTTTGGAATTATGTATTTCGATTCATTAACTAATCTAGATTATTCCATTGTTTAGAAATGGCTCCTAGTGGAAGAAATGGAAACTATATCGATGAACACACTCCATGTAGGGATTTCCCTCCTGCTCAAGATAATTATAGTGGAGCTGGTGATACAACCAGTGCTGATCATCTTATCACCATAATGGGACGACTCACTCAGGTTATGAATAATAACCTTACCTGTATGGAGCACCCTGATCTGCAGCGTGGAGGATCAATGTTAGATCGCTTCATGAGGAAACAACCACCAACATTATATGGGGGTGTAAATCAACTAGTAGCTGAGCAATGGATAAAATATTTTGCGAAAATATTATATGCCTTGGGGAGTAGTGAAAGGGAAAAAGTTATCATTGTAGTTTACCACCTCATTGGCGATGTTGATCAATGGTGGTCATTGATTCAAAACATGAAGGAAGATGATGAAGTATCAAAAATGGAATGGAGGGATTTTAAAGTTGTTTTCATAGAAAAATACTTTTCTCATGACCATCGAGCAGATATGGAAAGACAATTTCTGAGTCTGAGGAAAAAGGAGGATGAGAACATCGCAAAGTATGAGGCTAACTTTACATGGTTGGTGAGGCATGCTAAAAATTATATACGTAACCCATTAAGTAAGATTGATCATTTCTTTGATGGGTTTAAACTATTTTTCCATCAAGCATTAGTCCCACAATACTTCATGTTGTACGAAGATATTGTCTCATGTGCTATCAATACAGAAAAATAATTCTCTATGTTTTATGACTTAAAAAAAAGAGGAAAAAAGATCTGTTGATCACTCTTCAAATGGAAATATGGGGATCAAGGGAAAATTTTATTATCCATCCTACAGTAAATGTGGGAAGAAACACCCTGGTACTTGCTTGATGGGAATGTGAGTCTGTTATATGTGTGGTGAAAAGGCCACCAATCTCGTGATTGAAAGGGGAATAAAGAAGCTACTGATGTCCAATTCTACAATTTCAGGGAGATGGGAAATTATGAAAATGAATTTCCTAAGAGTCTAGAGAACGTTCCTCAAAAAGGCCAAGGTATCAATTCCAAGATTATGCTATCATTACTGTTGAGGTAGATGCTCCAAAAGACGTGGTGGTAGGTAATTTAATGGTTTACTCAAGTTTAGAAAATGCATTATTTGATTCTAGACCATCAAATTATTTCACATATTCCTAGTTTTCATAGAAAATTAGATATTACCAATTTTATTTAAGAAGGGAGTTGTCTGCTAAAACTCATAATGGATGTATCATCGCAACAATGTTTTGTGAATCCGTACCCATTAGAGAATATAAATGTTCTTTTTCTTCTGATCTCATAATCATGCCCATGATTGAATTTGATATAATCCTCGGAATGGATTGGCTTTTAGACCATGATGTGAATATTTATTGTATGATGAAGAAGGTTATGATTTTTGATGATGATGATAAATAACACCATATCTTTAGAGCAGAATCATCACCCCCTGATTCTTACCAAGATCCACCCCTATTAGCTCAACTAAATTTAATTATCAGGGAGGAATATAATTAAATAACTATGGGTGAGGAATGTAATGTTCAAATTGATGATGTACCTATTATGAAAGAATATGTATATTTTTTTTTGTAAGATTTTGCCGGACATCCTCTAGAACGAGAAATTGAGTTTTCCATTGATTTAATTCTTGGTTCAAGGCCTATATCGAAGACCCCTTATAGAATGGCCACTGTGGAATTAGTTGACTAAAGAGACAGCTATAGTAATTGAGTAATAGTGGATTTATTCACCCTATTGTTTCTCCATGGGGAGCCCCTTTCCTTTTTTATGAAGAAATATGGATCTATGAGGTTATGATTCGACTATAGGGAAATCAGTGCTAAACAATAAAGAACAAGTATCCCATACCTTGCATTGTTGATTTATTTTACCAACTGAATGGAGCTCAATACTTTTCAAAGATTGACCTTCGATCTAGATACCATTAGTTGTGTGTGAAGAATGAATACATTCCGAAGACAGTATTTGGAACCAGGTATGGGCATTACGAGTTTACAGTAATGCCTTTTTGGCTGACTAATGCACCCTTTGTTTTCATGGATCTAATGAACATGGTTTTCAAAAAATATCTTGATGAATTTGTAGTGTTATTTATTGATTATATCTTGGTGCATTCCAAAATCTATGAAGATCATGAAAATAACTTGTGGATTATCTAGAAGTCTCTTAGAAGACACGAATTATATGGGAAGTTTAGCAAGTGTGAATTCTGGCATTAGGAGATCTCTTTTCTTGGCCATATTCTCTATAAGGATGGAATCTCTGTTGATCCTTCTATGACCAAGGCAATCCAACAATGTCTAGAATCGACAAGTATAAATTAAGTATGTAGTTTTATTGTTTTAACAGGTTATTATCGGCATTTCGCCTAGAGCATTTCCCGATTGGCTAACCCATTAACAAAGCTCACACGTAAAGGGGATAATTTTTTTTGGAAAAAAGAGTGTGATGAATGTTTTGAAGAACTGAAGTGAAGATTAGTCAATGCTTCTATATTGACTCTACCATCATGGAATGATGGGTTCAGTATTTATATTGATGCTCAAAGAAAGGATTTGGTTGTTTCCTTATGTATAATGATAGAGTTATTGCATATGCATCACGACAACTAAAAATTCATGAGAAAAACTAACCTACTGATGATCTTGAGTTAGAAGATGTAATATTTTCTT
Organism: Viscum album; assembly: GCA_963277665.1. Classification (NCBI taxonomy): domain Eukaryota; kingdom Viridiplantae; phylum Streptophyta; class Magnoliopsida; order Santalales; family Viscaceae; genus Viscum; species Viscum album. The sequence continues at coordinate 867,986,021 of OY728131.1, read as the reverse complement.
GGAATATTTGGAGACACTACCTCTATGGTGAAAAATGTGAGATTTATACTGATCACAAGATTTTGAAATAAATTTTCTCACAGAAAGAACTCAACATGAGGGAAAGGATATGGCTTGAATTACTCAAGGATTATGATTGCACAATACACTACCACCCGGGGAAGGCAAATAAGGCGGAAAATGCTTTGAGTAGAAAGGATCATGGAGTTTTGAATAAGATGATAGTTGAAAAGGATCTTATAAACATGGATCTAGTAAGGATGGATATAATAATCACCATGTAAGGTGAAACACCAATAAATTCTCAAATGGTTGCAAAACCATCATTACTAGAAATGATAAAGAATTCTCAGGCAGATGATGAAGAGTTTAAAAAGAAGAATAAAGCTATGAATGATTGGATATTGAGTGACATTGTGTATAAATATGGAATTTTGAAATTTGGCAAGAGACATTGTGTTCCCAATATACCTGATCTCAAAAGGGAATTGTTGGCTGATGCTCATAGTTCCAATTTCTCTATACACCCCATGAGCACCAAGATGTATAGAGATTTTAAGGAACATTTTTGGAGGGACAACATGAAGAGGGATATTGCTGATTTTTTGTCAAGATGTATTTTTTTCAACAAGTAAAATCTTGAAGGCAACAACCTAGAGAAATAATGTAACCTCTTCCCATACCCGAGTGGAAATGTGATAATATCATGATGGACTTTGTCATGGGACTATCAAAGACTCCTAGAAGGAATGATGCAATATGGGTCATTATTGATTTTCATACCAAGTCAGCACATTTTCTTTCTATAAAAAAGGATTTACCACTTGATCATCTAAAAACACTATATATTAATAATGTTGTGAGACTTCATGGAGTACCTCAATCGATTGTTTCTAATCGCGATCCACGTTTTACCTCAAGATTGTAGATAAGTATTCAGAAAGCCCTGGATACTGAAATTTGTTTGAGCACTGCCGACCACCCCCAAATTGATAGACAATCAGAATGGACTATTTAAACCATAGAAGTCATGTTGAGATCATGATCACTTGACTTTCAAGGTATGTGGGATAAATATTTACCTATGGTTGAATTTTCTTATAACAATGTCTTCCATTCATGAATTAGAATGGAACTATATAAAGCGTTATACGGAATGATATGTCGCACACCAACCTGTTCGGATGATGTTGGTGAAAGACAACTCGTACGCCCAAAACTGGTTGAAGAAACAATGTAAAAGGTGAAGGTAATCCAAAACCACATCAAAGCAGCTCAACGTAGGCAGAGATCTATGATGAAAACCAAAGGAATGATTTGGAATTTTAGGGAGGAGATCATGTTTTCATGATTGTGTCTCCATGGAAGGGAGTTATATGTTTTTGTAAGAAAGGTCAATTGAGTCCTAGGTATATAGGACCTTTCGAAATTCAAGAACGAATTGGGGTTGTAGCTTACTGTTTTCTAATGACACCATGTCTCTCCAAAGTTCACGATGTGTTCCACGTATCACTGTTGAGAAAATACATACCTGACCCAACACATGTACTCACTTATGAGGACGTAGAACTAGAACCCGATCAATCTTATTACAAAGATCCCATTAGGATTCTTGATACCAGAGAACATGTGCTATGAAACTGGACGACTAGTCTGGTAAAAGTTATATGGAGAAACCATAAGATGGAAGAGGCAATGTGGGAACCCGAGGAACTTATGATGAAGTACCAACCATGTCTGTTTATATAGTAATAGTCTAGAAGTTTCAAGGATGAAAATATTTGAAGGAGGGGAGAATGTAACACACCAAGCTTCCATAGTTCACTTCTCTTTGAATAATACAATAGCGTGTTTTGTACGCAACTTCGAGTTCTAACACACCACAACCAATCAAACTAGCCGTTATGAATAGTAATACCTACATTTTTAAATTTTATAAATTTTACCATTCAAAATGGACTTCATTTTTGGATTCGGAATATCAAAAATAGCTTAGGTTGAATTTTTGGTACTTTTCTGATTACTTTAATATTTTGATGAATAGTGAAAATTACTAAATTTTAATTAAAATCAACTTTTTTAATCGAAATAACTAATTGTGATAAATTATGAATTCGAGTGATTTTAAAGTATAATTAGATTATATTTTTACCATTTAATCCAATGTTGGTCATTGGACATAATTTCACATTTAAACTGGACATAAGCAAGTGTCAATTTTTTGATATTTATTATTTCATAAAAAGACGCTATTTGTTTTGACAATGGGAATTAATTTTAAATTAATTTCTGGCACTTTTGTGTTTCAAATTTAGAAAAATGGATTCCGTATTTATAATCAGGAGGTCATAATTGTGTAAATAGGTAAATTTTATTTTTTGACATTTGGAATAATTACTTCGGTTAATATTTCATTTAACATGGTGAATCGTTAATTCCAGTAAATAAGGGTAAAAAATAATATTATAATAAAATTAAATTACCCAAAACTGTGTCCTAACCCTATTAGTAGATATATGTCCGACCATGTGCATATTTTTGCCGATTTTGGGACCCCATGGAGCCACTTTTAAGTGATAATGTCACTTTATAATAATTAAGTTAAAGTAAATACAAAAATGACATAAGCATATATCTTTTAGGGAAAAAATATTTACATAGGGGTATATATGATATATTTTTGAATATAAATATTCATTAGAAATATAAAAATATTTCCCACAAAATTATGTTTTATTTATGTTTTTTAAACATTATATAATATAATTTATTTTTGTCACAATGATGATGCAGTAATTACTTAATTAATGAAATATTAAAATAATTGACATTATAAAAACCCAAATAAATATAATTTGAGACTTTTTATGAGTTACACTAATTTTTTATGTTAATATGATATATTAGTATTGATTATATGAATATTTTTATAAGTAATAATTCTGTTATGAATTTATCAAAACAAAATACCAAATAGTCTCAAAATTGACATAAAAGTGTTTTTAAAACAAATATTATATTATTAATTGATATTCTATTATTCAAAATCCATGGTTTGGCCAGAGGACATATATAATGATAGGTGTATCATTAATGGACCACTTGTGGGTCTCTTGAAAGTATATAGTAAGTTTATTAACTATATAATATAAAAATACAGAGAGACATGGTAAATGTCAAACTATTTAAGTAATAGTAAAATCAAAAAGATAATGTTAATATAGTGACCCATAACTATATAAAACCTATTGGATGAGTGATTTTTGACCCATCCCTGCCTTATCCTAGATGTAAGTCACTTTGGAGCCATTAGAAATATAATGTGAATTTATTATAAAATAATATTTCTAGCTTTCCGTAAGGTGCCCGTCACCCCTCTTATAAAAGGGCACTCCCCCTTCTTAATAATTCAGATTTTCAAAGCAATTTGGCTCAGCCAACCCCTCCTAAAATACTCTCTCAACTGTCCTACCTTCATCCTAGAGGCATTATTTTAGTCAGAAAGCCAACCTAATGAGCCCTTTTTAACAAATCAAAAGGAAGAATCTGAAAAAGAGTTAATATCTCACCACCTCTTTCAAGTTCTTTTCTTCTTCCACTTCTTCTTTCTTTGTTATTTATATTCTGAAATAATAACTCTATTATCTTCTATAAACTGTGATGTTATTCTAAATATGTTCAACCAAATTCATTATACTATCCATCCTTTTAATGACATGTCACCATACGTTCGTACGTACGGCTTACCGTCTCCACGTCGTGGTGTAATTGTTATCCAATACATGATTATTTGGATGGTTATAATAATGATGTTTATTTGATGTAAATAATAAATATAAAATGATAATGATTCAATATATATTATATACTATCCAATTATATAATATTTTAATATCAATATAGTGATATTGTCACTCGTGCGTACGTACAGATTACAGTCTCCACGAACTCGTTGAGATTAATTACCCATCATATACATTGAAGAATAATTTTAATTATATGATTAAAAATAATTTATAAATACTTTATATCCTTCTTGGATATGAATAAGATACATCCCATCCATAAAAAATATGAATCAAATAACAATGAATATTAAGGAAAATGAATCCGTTAACACCCAAAATGATAATAATACTAAGATATTATTAAAAAACAATGTTAAAAGATCATATATGATATCATAAAAATGTATATGATTATTGTATGGATTAATAAAAATTATTTCATGATTATAGATGATTTTAACCTACCCTCGACCAAGTAATAGTACATGGTAAGGGTTTATTTCACAATCTCTTCATTATTTGAGGTTATTTATATGTAATTATCTACTAGTAACTCTTCATCATCCACATCCATGTTTCTTAAAAATGTATTTCAAACCATTCTTACTATTTTATACACTATGCGTTAAAGTCATTTATACCCTTTTTTGACTTTTTATAACATTTTTATAAAGGAATATTTCTGTTGTTCTCCAAGGAAGGTCCTTTTTATCCTTTTCGACAAAATTAATGTACGAATTTCTTTTTTAACTTATAGGGAGGGTGCGACTATTTTCCGCTGTTATAAAATCGTTGAAGCTTCCCTTTCTAATTAATAAGAATATTTTCAATGAAAATTTTTTCTTTTATAATTAAGCAGATTTTAAATGATTCCAAAAAAAGAGATATTTCTATCAAATTGTTTTGATTTCATCAATGTCAGCATCCTTTGATGGATTTTAAGCATATTTGATGTCTATTTATTATGATACTAAACTTCCATATTTTATTGAATGTTTTGTTATTTGCTTGACTGGGATGTGTTATGTTTATACCATTCATTTTTTATCAAGAAAGTATTGACATTTCGTATGCTAGTTTTAATAAGAAAGTTTATGTTATGTTTAACCTGTTCATATGAGGAAAGTATTCGACTTAGTATGTGATGGGTGGTGCAAGATATAGTTCCTCGATGTATCGGTAGGTCTCATGAGACAAACTTGTGTCTTGGAACAAGGCCTTGAAAAAATCTTATTTGTAGTCTTGTCATAAGGCCTTGACTATGTGGTTATGATAGTATGGCCTTATGCATTCCATCATTATGAAAGTGGTTATTGATATTGCATGTGATTATACGACAAGTAGAATATCCATGTGAATAAGTAAATGACATTTTTTATTTTATTTTCCCCCTATTATTCTGAAGATCAAGTTTAAAAAGCTTATGTTTTAGTTTTACATTGCCTTAAATTTTATGATTATTTATGATAGTTTCCATAATATTTTTATCCTTACTGAGCATCTGAGCTCACCCCTTTCTTGGTTTTATTTTTCCCAGGATTTGAAGAATTATTTTATGTCTGACCTACAGGAATAGCCTAAACGGATACGAGTGTGGAATATGTAGAATATTTTGTTTTAGTTTTCATTTTATTATGTAATGTAAGACTTATGAATATATCTAGTGTTTCAAAGGCTAATAAACTAATCGGTCTTCCGAGATTTGACCTTTTGTGATCATGCCAGTGTTATGTAATAATGCACCAACTCTGGGTAACTGGGGTCGGGGTGTTACATTAATTATATATAGTAGCTTCTAAATATTATCACATCCATATAGGGTTCTTGAGAAATTAAAATCTCTATAAGTGTAAGTGTTTTTATTTGATATCATGTAACAAACATAGGTGAAAAAATATTATTCCAGTGAGAAAAAATCATCATATACATAAGGAAATGATTCTTAAATGATTATTGAAGGTAAATTATCCATCCATTTTACGTAGGTGCTGATCCAATAATACCATGTGGGAAAAAACAAAATATTATTGAACATATCTTTAAATCATCTACATATATTTTAATATTCACATCCTTCATCCATTTTATATTGTTTAAGGATAGACCCTCATGATTACAAACAATTTTAGGCACATTCCAATATAAGGGGAATATAATAATAAGTTTTAGTGTCCATTTTTTCAGGAGTGACTAAAACATAACTATTTTAAGGGATTTGATCCTTAGATTGGTTTGACCGTGGTAAAAAATTTATCCACACAAATAATACAATAAGAAATTTTGGAACAATGTAACATTCTTAATGTGTGTAGTCATTGTATGCATCCCAAATGAGGAACCAAGTAAAATTAAATTATCTTGTGCGTTATTGCCTTTTAAAAATATACATTTTGTGTTTTTGGGGGAATTAATTCAATAAAAAAATGTTTAACAAACTTTTTTCTAACATTGGAACAATATCCTAAACGAAATCCAGTGGGGAAAATAATTGGTACAGTATTGGGAGACACCACAATTCACTCCCACAATAAATTTGTATCAGATTACAACAACACACATTAATGTTCAAGACTTTTAATTAATCTAGAACCATATAATGGTATATAGGGAATCTATATATAGGATCAAACCATTGAATATGAACATGGGACATGTGTTCCACCTAAATGGTGTAGATAAATGAAAACTTTGTGAAATAGAGTTTTTATATATATATTTTTAGAATAAAATGTAATTTATATAACCTTATAGAAAAATTTAATGAATATATATATATATTGTGTGGTTAAAAGAATTATTATTTATTACTAGGGGATACAAAATTGAAAGAGTATAATTGATATGGTACATAGAACTTGTCTTGAATTCTATACATGGAATCTATAAAAGAGAGAGGATGTGGTAGATAAGATGTTAGAATAATGAATGAGAATCTAAAATTATATATAACCATAATACATAATGGTATGAAAATTGTGAGACATATAGAATCTATGTTCCAAGGTATATAGTGGGATAAGTGTTGAGGTGATACTCATTAATACAATAATGTAAAAACATTTAAGGACCTATGTATAGGGGTAGTGACTGTGAGGATGAGATAAGAAGATAATGGTAATATGGATAATTGGAGGATATTATGATCAATAAAATATCATTTATAGAGATTATAAGATATATTGAACCCATATTTATGATCTATATTCGTTCAATATAAATGCAATATTATAAAATAAAAAAGGGAACACACTGGACATCCAAATTGTTTTTTATTTAAAATAGAAAAAAAGTATAAACAAAAATTTGTAAATTAATGAGGGAAATAATCTTGTGAAGCAGTTTCTCAAGTATGATCAATTGTGGATCACTATATAATGGGGTTCTTTTTCTGACATCATACTCAAAATATATATAAATAAGTGCACATGTAGATTTAATTTTTAAATTATAAATAGGGGTGAATATTAGTTAAAATTGATCTAAAAACCTAAGCGGTAGTTATCCTTGAGTGGAGTAAACTTAAAAACATTAAACATGATTATTGTGGTGTATTTTTACTAATGTGGAGTTTCCATGAGATTCCCATGACACTTAGATTAACAAATATTCTGTGAACCAAGTAAAAATATTTGTTTGATTTATTTACATATAAACATGGGTCAGTGTGTTGGGATGCTAATTAATCATATAGAATAAATATAGTAATTGTAGTACTACAAATATATAATAGTAACTACAATGAATCGACTGAATTCATTCTATCTCAATTTCGATTTGACTTTCTACATGTCTTAGAAAAATTCTATATTTCTATATTTTAGAAACAAGTTCCAAGCTAATCAACTTTATATTTTCGGATTGATTTATTTAGTGTATAAAAGAAAAAAAATCATGATTTTCTTTTAAAAAATATAGTATGTCCATTCCATATATCTAATATTTGATACCATTAATGTAAATTGTTTCAAAAATATAAAACATAACATATCAAAATGAGTCTTAATATATATATATATGAATTAAATTCATTATTAGAAAATTTAATATACATAAAAATATCCCAAAAGTATTACATAAATCCAAATATCATATAAAATAACAAAATTTAGATGATACTATGAATTTATGGTGATGAGAATCCAATGAAAATAGACATATAAGAGTCACCTAAAGTACAGAGCAAACAAATCATAATGAACGAATCTGTATGTGATAAGTATGTGATCTAATTTTATTCTCTTTAATATACTGAAAATGATATAAATATATACTATATCCAAGTGGATCCTTTCCCTTAACAACATTATATAAAACTATGTCTACATACAAACCAATGTGATTACAACGGGTGTTAGTATAAGCCTCATAAGATAGCTCCAAAAGTTAAATACAAATACTTTTATAAATACATTCATGATATTATCATTCTTAATAAACATAATAAAATATAATTTTTTAATAAAAAATATCAATAAAAATTAATCATCTTATAGTTCACTTCAAGAAATTCATTAGCTATCAATATATAAATGAAAATCTCATAGCTATAAATAATCATGAATGAAACAAATACTCATTACATATATAGTTTAATTAAACATGATTATATAGACACCAGTGGGTAAATGTTATATATATATATATGATCCCTATACCTACCCATTAAATACAATCATTCCACTAATCAGGTTGTAATATAAACATAATATAAAACACTCATTATAAAATTATCCCAAAAATAAAATAATTAGTCCACAATATCTAGACTTGAATATATATCTAGATTGGGAATGGTTTTCCTGAGTAGAGTCATGAATTATCAATTTAATCATCAATTGATGCACATTAGACACCCAAGGATTCCCATGAAAATTTTAAAATCAATGTTTCATTAAAATAAATACAGAGTTTTATTTCTAAAAAACGCAAAATTTTAAAAAATAACATCTCACCAATATAAACCTACCATAGAAACATCCCTTTACATAAATAACCAAATTCAAAATAATAAAATTTTAAAGTTGTAAATATGATAAAAATGACATCATTATAAGGTTGTAAATCAATTAATGACCTATTTATTCCCTGGGAAAATACTTAAACCATCAAAATAAATAATAAAACCATGATATATTTCATTTATAATCCATACTAAAACCTTCCAACAAGTTAAATTAAATTATTTTATTCTAAAATTATCCCAATCCAATAAGGGAAAACATATCATTATTCCTGAGATGGCCCACCATAATGCCCGAAGGGTGTTCCTAGTCCCCATTTGCTTGAAAATAATTTCCATGGATTATTAAAAATAATTTGGGAATGGTTTCACTAAAGAAGTAATTCCATAATAAAATAAGATAATTTTATGAACCCTATCTTATCTATCCATACAATTGAAAGCCATGATTCCAATTAGAATTTATTTTAATGTTATAAAAACCAAAACTTGAATTATGTAAATAATAAATATTAACAAGGACATGACATAAAAATAAACTAATCCAATCCTTAATCATTACTATATTAGAATCCAAATTTGAACATGAACCAAATGATCCAGAATAAGGAAAGAGGTAGTTCGGGAAAAAAATGATTTTTGAAACAGTATATAAAACAACAATCCTCACCCATTTTATTGGGAATAGGTTGTGGGTGTTTTGAGGACATATGGTACATACTCAAGGCACAACAAGATATAACAAAATTCCAATGGGTTCATAAGAAAATTTGGGGTTGATTTTACCTTTACAAAGAAAACAACCAAACCAAGATAACCATAAGAAACAACCTATTTATGATGCATGATTGAAATGAAAAACTAATAAAATTATAACCAACATACATCACAACCAAACTGCATCCATTAAACATATATTGGTAAAAAGTGGAAACCAAAACCAATAACTCAAAGGCAAACAAGACATCTAGTAGAAACTCCCAAAAAGCCCTAAGATCCATCCAAACAATCCATGCCCAGGGTATCATGATGAATCTCTAAAAAACTAGGACACCTTTATTTACCCGTGTCTTGATATATTATATCTACAAATGCACAAATGTGACCAAGATGGGGGTTATTATTAAAACTATTATTATTTCACTAATTAATTTTCAAATCAGACAAAAAAGATAAAAAAAATCTAACATTTATGTAAAATATATCAAATAAATTTAAATATGATTTTATGAAAACCTAACCCATTTCTAATAAAAATATTTTCCATGGAAGGCAAGCCAACAAGTCTTTAAAACTATTTTACAATCCATTTGTCACAACCCATTACATTCCACACAATCACACACGCATTAATAGATGATAATTTACTACACAAGAGATGTCTCTCGATGATCTACAATGTCATCGTAAGGTAACAATATACTAAGTTCCCAAATGGCACATTCCCCATCCACATGGTCACATTATTGAAAAAGAACACACTGAAACCATTTATGGAAAATTACATGCCAAACCGATTCAATAAAATAATAATTTTATTGAAAAAAATTCAACAAACCATTTCCTCAAATCCAAATTAATCAAAAAAATTTAAATAATCATTTTAATATCATTTAACCAATTACACTATCCATAAACAACCAATTTTCAGAATTTAAAAAACCATAAAAATAGGGTTTCCATGAATAATTGCACATCAATTTCATAAATCAATTAATGAAATTTAAAAATATAAATCCAATCCTTCAAGTTTTATATAATAGTTGTTGAGAGTGAATCCACCTACCACTAAAATTTGTATGAAAATGAATAATTAGAGATGACATAAAAAATCATATTGAAACTCAAAAAAGTACCTTAGATATTTATCCATACAACCAAAAAAACTATATCTCCCCATGATTGTAGTTATAAAATATGAAACTATCTCCAACACATGAGATCCTTGAATCCAAGAGAGGGAATGAGAGGAAATCTTGGGAAAACAACCAATAATGAGATCTTACTGAGGAATCCAGCCTCTAAAGTAGTTTGATTCAAAAAAAAATGACACACCAAGATCAATAGGAAGGGTCTATACCAATTTTGTAAGGAGTTGAATTCATGATAGGTTTATATTATAGGAAAAAAATCCATTAAGGGGTAAACTAAATGAGATCCAAAATTTTCATATATTTTATAATGATGCATGGTTAGAAAACCATACAATAAACATGTAGTATTAACCACCTCCAAACCCCCTTGTGTTGTTTTTTCACATGATTAGACAAACCATTCACAAACCATGTTAAACCCCTCTAACCAACATTGCATGTTTTCTCCAAGGAGGCCACATATTGTGGTCATGATATGAACCTAGCCATATTCCTACCCAGTTCCCACTATTTTAGTTTCATTGTTTCCTAGGAGGTGTTCCCTAATTTCTAATAAACATTTTCAAACCATGAACATACATGAAAGATCCAGCAAAATTCCAAATAACCTTAAAACCACCCAAAAATCAACCATGTAAATTTATATTCGTATGATATAAAATTTAAGGCTTCATAACATGAAACTGGGGTCTTTCCATTACCCCCACCATTTGTAATTACTCCGTCAAAATGTACAAATACATCATTTTCTTGAAATACATTGGGTTTTTATCTACAATTTCATTGTACCTCTCTCTTATTTCGTCCGGAATTTGACCATGTTTCCATGAAACCTACACTATACCAATGATTTTCCCCTAAAATACATTTACTTTCCTAACCACAATCAGTATAAGGACATGAAACAATATAGTCTTTGGATCTAGGTTAATGTGGTCCCATAAAATTATACTGTTACTATCTGTTTTATACTTCTAAAAATGAGTTACATGGAAAACATTATGTACTAAACTCGACCTTTTTTCCCACACCAAATGATATGACACCTCACCAACCCATTAAATAATCTCAAAATGGCTTATTTATCAAGGATATAACATTCCCACCTTCCCAAATAGATTATTTTAGTTCCATGGATACATCCATAGAAATAAAATATCACTATCCTCAAATGAAAACATCTAACGACAATGGTCCGTATATGATTTATGATGACTCGGAGATATCTCCATTCTAGTTTTGACCAATTGAATTAAATATATTATCAATTAAACAAGTCTTTGTACAAGATATATCTCACCTTTCTCCACCCATAAAAGTGGGGAACAACAAGGATTCACTTAAAATTCTTATAACAGATCCATATGTATTGATTTAAGGTAACTACTATTATATGAGACCTCCATTAAGCGTATGAACTCTTCCTATGAGCCCCAAAAATCTATTATAGAAGCCCTAAGAATGTATACTAATGTCTGTATCATCATTTTGGATTTTCCATCCATTATAGAATGATATCCCATTTTAATTGTCAACTAAGTCAGAATGAATTTGAATATGGATTTTCAAAAAATAAGATGTAAAAAATGAAATTATATTGATACATTTGAAATTTATATGCCTTGCCTCTTTAACACTTATCAGATATAGATCTGGGATATGTTCTCCACCGTATGATAATCACAAATAGGGATGAAATGATATGAATTTATGAATAAAACCAAGTCACCAATATGGAATCGTACTTCCAAGACATTATATGGAGATCTATCACAAAATCAATGATTATCTACTCCCACTTTCACATGGGAATTGGTAAAGACTGCAACATAACCATTGGAAACTAGTTCTCTACCTTAACCAATTAATTTGTGTGGAATATCATAACAAAATCAGAAAAATTTATTTTCATTACAACCCATGAAAATACATATTACATTAACTTTTACCTATTTTTATTCCATGATTAACAACACATCAATAATGGGATAAATCATGAAGAAGTTGTTCTTGAAACCCCAATAATACAATAATATAATCTTGAAAACACAATAATAAAATCCCATCCACCTTCCATCTGTCAATGTTATCCCCACCATTGTGCTTTGACATCATAAAAACTCATTCCAAACTATATGTATTTACCACTTTACACTTCTAAAATTAATTGGGAAAAATTGAAACAGAAAATAAAACTACAACATTGACTTTTTCTTCACAATCCAAATGCATTTTGGCTATCACCAACATCAACCACCACTGATCTGAATTGTGTTTTTACAATAGATTCTATGAAATCTAACTAAATGAATTCATCCCCAAATATCAATTATTCAAACATTACTTCATGTTAATGAAAAACATTTGAAGGTACTCCAATTATCTTCTTTGAATTTGGTTTAAATATATGTGTCAGAAAATGAGTTTCAGACACTTATGATCCATAAACACCATAACAATTCTACCAAAGAGTTAATGAAAGTATGTCTTCAATGTATTGACTAAAAAATATAATTCTTGATCACATGATGGGTATTTATTCTTAGGTTACCATAACACCCTTGATCTATGAAAAACAAAACGATCTCTCTATATCAGAACCCATAACATCCCCAATCCTAAAGCATCACAATACACCCCATAGACTAGTCCTGATTCTGGCTGTACTGATATAATTTTTTATATACGGTAAATTTTAAACTCTTGACAATGCATATAACAATCACTATTACATTTAAATAGAACAGCATTCCTTTTCTATGTTGTCATCAGTGAATGTAGTCATGAAAATTCATGAAAAAAAGTCAATAATTAGCTATACTAAGGAAACTATGTATCAAAAAAATTATTTGGCGGTTTTCAAGATATCATAGACTGTATCTTTTTTGGATCTATTGAAAAACCCTTTTCGAAAATTAAATTTCCAAGAAACCATACCTATAGTATAAAAAATTCACACATTTAAATATTGGCATATAGATAATGATCCCTCAAAATTACAGATATTTAATCCAAGTGTTTCTCATGATCATCCTTTTTCAATGAATAAAAAAAATATTTCATCTAAAAACACCACTAAAAATAATCTTTATTCTTATTGAAATAACCAATTTATCAATTTCATAATGACAACTATTTAATTCCAATGACCAAAATGGGTAACCACGTTCTCGTAATTTCTATATCTTCCCCTAAAATATTTCATTGCATTATCTTCCTTCTAAACAATCAATTGGTGATATCATTATTGGAATTCAATTTTTGATATCCGTTGGGATACACTATATTGGATTAATTGGAAATCAATTAAGAGAAGAGGGTATATATTTTTTATCATAACATGGTTGAGTTTAGGATAATCTATATAAATCCATAGATATTCATCCACCATTTTCAAGAAGAAGGTTGGTACCGCTGACTATGATGTACTAGGCTAAATAAAACCATTTCACTCCATATCTTCTTTCTATAATTTCAATATTTTTATTTCTATTGGTTCCATCTATTAAGAAAATACTGAGATGATACTGGTTTCTAGTATGATATGAATCACAAACTCCACTTCTCTTGGGGGACGAAACCTTGAGAAATTACCCATAAAAAACCTAACACAAATCCACAATTGATGCAAACTTTCTTTTCTCAATCTCAACCACGGATTCAATGGTCAAATATGCCAACTGGTTGAAGATTTTTCCATCCACGGGATCGAACAAGCCTAATTAACATGCCATTACATTTTAGAATACACTAAAGAGATTCTCAATGCCAACATCCATTGTCAAACAAACCATTCAGGTTTTACAATTGATGTGATAATTGAAAATTCTCAACCAATCTATACCCATGATTATTTCCTACAAATCCATCTCAATCACATTGAAATCCCATCCCCATTGATTGATATATAACATGATTTTCACATTATGTATTTACATTCTCTTTAACAAAGAGGAGTTTGATGTTTCCAAACAAATGAAATATTCAAAACATAAAAACCAAAATGATAAATATAATGAGAAGAAATAAATGAATTAGAATCACCAACATGAAAGAAATATTTCATAAGTGTTGAATTCAAAATAATTAAACCTTTGACCACTGATGGTCCATATTTATTGTAACATCCCAAGTAAGTAATGAATAATAGATATTTTTATCTATGTATATTAATAAATTAGATAGTGTTTTAGAGGCTTAAAATGAAAATAAATCCAATCTTAAGCATGGAATACACTAATATTTTTAAAAGATTGATTTACTTCCTTTTAATGGAAAACCATTTTTAAAGATATCTTTTGACAATTTTATAAGCTATGTTGTCAAAATATACTTATTATTTATGATTGTGACATCAAAATTTACTTTGTGTGAATTTTTGGTATTTTTTAGACGATGTTCATTTTTTAATGAATAGTGAAAAATACTGCATTTTACATCAAAACTGATTTTTAATTTAATTTATTTATATGATTATATTATCTTTTGAATTGGTTTTGAAGTGGAATTAGAATATATTTTTACCTTTTAATCCAATGGTGGTCATTGGAATCAATTTCACTTTGAAATTGGACTTAAACTGGTGTCAATCTTTTGATACTTATTGTTTCATTAAAACACGCTATTTGTCATGACATCGGGAATTAATTATTAAATTAATTAATGTGACTTATATGATTTGATTTTTTTAAAATAGACATCATTTTTGAATTCGGAATATGAAATATATCTTAGGGTGAAGTTTTGGTATTTTTCTGAAAAACATCAATTTTTGATGAATAGTGAAACCACTAAGTGGTACTTATAAAAACTGATTTTTCCGTTTAAATGAAATTTTTCCATCATTGTGTTTTGAATTTCAAAAATCTGACATACATGGTTGTCATTAATAAGTAAAATGTGGTTCAATGGGATTAAAATAATTTTTTGGTGAATAGTAACTTATTAAGTTCTTAATCGCGATTAGTGGTAATTAGTGTTGTTTAAGGTAAAAATAATGTTTTAATAGTATGAGATGAGCTTGAAACATGTCCTACCCTCATTGGATGTGTCATGGCCGACCAGGACAAGCCATGGGTCAACTTGGGGACCCCATGGAGCCACTTTGGTTGGGAAATGACATAAATAACTTTTTATTTAATGTTAAAGTAAAAATGACACAAACATGAGTTATTTTACTAAACAAAATTTTACATGAAGTTATACAAGTCATATTTTTTATTATAAATATTAATTGGAAAGATAAAAAGATTTCCTACATCATAGGAATTTTTTTATAATTTTTAGATATTAAATAAATTATATTATTTATGACATTATGATGATGCAGCGATGACCTCATTATTTAACGATTTAAATAAAATGGAATGATAATGTAAAATCTAAGACCTTCACGTGGCCAAAACCAATTGGATGAGTGGATTTAGAACCCTTACCACCTTATCCTTGATTTATATCAATGTGGGAACTTTTTAATCCGAAACTCATTTTAAAATAAAGTAACTTATCTTTACTTTCCAAGAGTTCCCCCTCCTCTCCTCTTATAAAAGGCCCCCACCTCTACCTCCTTACCCACACTCCCAAAGCCTTTGGCTCGGCCAACCCCTGCCCATTTTTTCTCTCCACATACCTCTATTACTCCTTTAAGCCTCAATTTGGGCATAAGCCTTACCATGGAAGCCTTTGAGCTCAAACCAAAGAGAGTTACCCGATTTTAAGGTAATGTCTTCTTTAAAGTCCTTTTGTTTTATTTTGCTTCTCCAACCCCCTAAAATCTTTTTATTCTTTTATTTTGTAACAAATACAGTATCCTCAATATACTAGGATTTTTTTATAATAAGTATTCGAGCTACACTTACACAAACCTACATCTAATGGTTAACGAACATATTGTTTCCGTGGATGGCGAATTTATGCCTCCCGAAACGATGATTGTTCAACATTTTTTTAACACCTTCAAAGGTGGACATTAAGATGTCACTATATTTATATATGATATATAATATTTTTATGTTTTCCTTAAGCTTCTGTTTATTTCTTTTTGGTCATACCTTTATGGTTTCCATTATGGGTAAACGCGATATCTTCATTTAAGGAAGTGCGGACTACCGCCCCCTCAAAGTGATTTGATTTGTTAAATACCATATGTGGGACGTATAAAGGATGGAACTATGATATTATATATTATATTATACTGGAATTATAAAATACCTTTATATCATTACAATTCCATTCTATAAAATACGAAATAGAAATGAAAGTAGCGTTCATGCGTACGTACGGCTTACCGTCTCCATGAACGGTGCATTTCATTTCTTACCTCTAAATGATTATGTAATATTATAAATGCATGTATATACTGGATATATATGATATATATGATATATACATCATGATTAAATTCTGGATATAATGGATATATGAACAACTTGTAATTATAAAGGGTTTATTTTTGACTCAAGTACTCATGATCGTTAAAACGACCGTTATTAACTTAAATAATTACATAGTGTTCATGACATGGCAATAAGTGATATAAAAGGAATAATGAACTTGAAAAAGGTTCTAAAACAAGTAGAAATTAACTCAAGTTTATTATTCAGGACATTAAAGAGCGACCGAGTCAAGTTGGACCCGAGGTATGGGACTTCATCTCAATCTCCTTTCATTGAGGCATATTTTGTTCTACAAACAACCTTCTTTTATACGGTGTATAAACCCCTTTGACTTTTACGTTTATCCAAAAGGAATATTTTTATACGAAGCGTTTTACTAAACGACAAAAGGGAATGTTTTTGTCGTACGTATGCGGCGACAATGACTTCTCCGCCGCTGTGACCGTTATTTGAGTTTCGGCTTCCTCTACAAGCCATAACTTTTTTAAAAGAAAAAAAAATAACATGTTTTAATTTTCATTTATTTTGGTATTGCAAATGGTTTTCATAATTTTTTTATATCAATGTGTTGTATTTATATCTTGTGATTGAAAGGTGGAAATGTTATCTTTCCTTTATGCATGTTTTATGTGATACGATTATGTTGAGGTTCTTGGGAATTATTATGAAGACGGGTGGTTCCGTGATAAACTAAGGGAGAATGAGCCCAATATAGCTCTCCAATGCATTGGGTAACCCGAAGGAGTGTAATGTTAAGGTTTCTCCAAATAGATTTAGGGAATATAATGTGATGGGTATTCCAAACGTAACCAAGAGGGTTACTCCCTACGTAAGAATGTTATGAATGTCTCATGTTACCTTTATGTCTTATGATTTCTATGATTTATTAATGATTTGATGAGGTATGTTGAAGTGCTTATGTTTTATGGGTAAAGTGTGATTTCTTTCTTATGTATATATGTACCCATGTTTCCTTTCCATATATTTTTATATCCCTTACTGAGCTTTTATGCTCATCCCAAGTTTTTTTGAAATGTTTTTCACAGGTAAAGGGAAAGGTACATGATATGATGATAGTGTCAAGGAAGTGTCAAGAAAGAATCCATGTTTTATTTTAAATATGTTTCCATTGATGGGAATGAAGAATAATATCTTTATGTAACCACTTTGTTTATATGTGGAATGTAATGAAAGTTTTATGATCTAATTCTCTAAAACTCTAAACCCAAAAATATCGTCAATGGGTAATCATGTAATAACTCAAGATTAAGTAAGGTTTAAGGCTGGGGCCTTATATTTGGTATCAAAGGTCGGTTTAGATAACTTTAGGAGTTATAATTCTATTAAATGATTATCCAAAAATATTTTTTTTGAAATGATATAGCATTTGATGATTACCATGTTGCTTCATCTAAGACATGTTTGTTCAGAATGGTTTTCCGCAGAGGAAATAGGGAAGCAGTGCTAGGAAGGCATACAGAAGGAAATAACCTTCCGAATCAGCATCCTGAGATGGTCGGAACTGGAACTGAACAGTTTGTTGCAGTAATGGCGCAGTTGACTCAAGCGATAAATGGTGGTGGTATCCATGCACGAGATCAGCTAGATCAACCGCAGAGGAACATGTCAGTGGTGGAACATTTCATGAGGCAACATCCCCCATCATTCAGAGGATCATCTGACCCTGTGTTCGCTGAAGGGTGGATTAAAGCACTGGAGAATATTTTTGATGTCATGGGGTGTTCAGACAATCAAAAGGTTAGTCTTGCTATTTACCGTTTGGAGGGTGAGGCAGATCACTGGTGGTCTATGGTTAAAAATATCAGGGATGCTGATGAGATTGATGCTCTCGACTTGGATGAATTCAAAGGTATGTTTCATGAGAAGTATTTTCCTAAGGCTGTTCGACTTAGGATGGAAAAGCAATTCTTGGAGTTGAGGCAAGAGGAAGACTCAGTGGCTACCTATGAAGAAAGGTTCACTCGATTGGCAAGGTATGCTCCAAATTTTATCCGAGACCTTGATAGTAAAATCAATCATTTTTACTCAGGATTAAAGCCAAAATATAGAAGGGCATTAGCTTCTCGTGAGTTTAAAAGTTATGAAAAGCTTGTTCGATGTGCTGAGAAGGTGGAAATGGAGTTTGTCGATGATCAAGTGTTCTATAACAACCAACAGAAGAAGAGACCGAGGTAGCAGGAGAAAGGTAAGAATTCTTCAAAAAAGTCTGATGGTAAGAAAACTAAGTTTCCAGTTTGTGATAAATGTGGAAAAATGCATGCTGGGGAATGTCTTCTAAATTCTAGAAAGTGCTACTGATGTGGTAAGATGGGACATAAGGCTCGTGATTGCACTGAAAAGGTTCAAGGTGAAGGTAAGACCAAATTTGATTTACAGTTAGTGAAATGTTATAAGTGCAATGAGATGGGTCATTATGCAAATGAGTGTCCGACAAAGAGCTTGAGTGATGGGAAGCAGTTAGACTACAAGAAGAAAGGGGTGGTGAAATCCTTTGCAACTACTTCAGCAGATGTCGGGTCGTCAAATGAAGTTGTATCGGGTACTTTGTTTTTTTCAGATTATTCCAGTGTGTTGTTTGATTCGGGGTCTACACATTCTTTCATCTTTGAAACCTTTTCTAGTAAAATGGGAATACCATCTCAAGAAATGACTCCTGAACTTTTGGTAAAAACACCTGGGGGGAATGTTGAGGCAATAGGAATTTATAAGAAACTTCCTATCCTTATCTGTGGAAAGAACCTACTTGCAAACCTTATTGTTCTACCTCTAGTAGAGTTTGATGTTATCCTGGGTATGGATTGGCTCTCTATTTACCATGCCAAGATTGATTGTAGAGCTAAAGAAGTTTCTTTTCAGAAAGACTTTCAGTTTGTGTACAAGAATGAACCCTTACTATTGATAACTTATCAAGAGGCCAAGAAACATGTAAAAGATGGAAATGAATGTTACCTTGAACACATCGTTGAAAATAAATGAACTGTTCAGATTAATGATGTGCCAGTGGTAAATGAGTATCCTAATGTTTTTCTTGATGAGTTTCCTGGAATAATACCAGATCGGGAAGTTGAGTTTACCGTTTACTTAGTTCCTAATGCTAAGCCAATTTCAAAACCCCCTTATCGAATGGCTCAAATTGAACTGTCAGAGTTGAAGGAGCAATCGCAAGATTTATTAGAGAAAGGTTTCATTCGACCTATAACATCACCATGGGGTGCTCCTATTTTATTTGTTAAAAAGAAAGATGGTTCTATGAGACTTTGCATTGATTGTAGGGCCTTGAATAATATCACTGTTAAGAACAAATATCCTTTGCCTCATATCGATGATTTGTTTGATCAGCTCCAGGGAGCTCAGTTTTTTTCAAAGATTGACTTGAGATCGGGGTACCATCAGCTGAAGGTAAAGGAGGTAGATATTACGAAGACCGCGTTCCGTACGAGATATGGCCATTATGAATTTGTAGTAATGCCTTTTGGGATAACCAATGCACCTGCTGTATTCATGGACTTAATGAATAGAATTTTCCATGAGTTCTTGGATAAGATTGTGGTGGTTTTCATTGATGATATTTTGGTGTTTTATAAAAGTAAAGAAGAGCATGAAAGTCATTTAAGGGTCAATTTTCAAAGCTTAAAAGAAAATAAATTGTATGGGAAATACAGAAAATGTGAGTTTTGGTTGCAACAAATTTTTTTCCTTGGTCACATTGTTTCAAAAGATGGCAAAACCTTTGATCCTGAAAAAACAAAAGTTGTTGAAGAATGGCCAAGACCCACAAATGTAACGGAGATTCGTAGCTTCCTTGGTTTGGAAGGCTATTATCGAAGGTTTGTTATAAATTTTTCACGGTTATCTAGTCCAATGACTAAGCTAAATCAGAAGGGTGTTAAGTTTATCTGGACAAAAGAATGTGATGATTGTTTTCAGGAATTTAACAGAAGATTGGTGAATGCTCCAGTTTTGGCACTACCTTCCAGCAATGGTGAGTTTGTTATCTACAGTGATGATTCATTGAATGGACTTGGTTGCGTCCTAATGTATAATGATCAGGTAATTGCTTATGCTTCACGACAGTTGAAAACTCATGAGGTAAATTACCGTACACATGATTTGGAATTAGCTGCTGTTGTTTTTGCTTTAAAAATTTGGAGGCATCATTTTTATGGAGTAAAGTGTGAAATATATACCGATCACAAAAGTTTAATGTATATATTCACTCAGAAAGAATTGAACATGAGACAAAGGAGATGGCTAGAATTAATCAAGGATTACGATTGTACAATTCATTACCATCCGGGAAAAGAAAATAAAGTGGCTGATGATTTGAGTCGAAAAAGTAATCCTTCATTAGAAATGTTGCGTTTGGAACGCGATCCTTTGGTTAAGGATTTGATGAACTTTGGCATTAAAGTTGTTGGTGAAGGAAGTTCTTATGTTTTGTTTCAGGTATCAGTGAGATCATCTCTATCAGATAGAATCAAGCAAGCACAGAAGCAAGACAGTGAGTTGTAGAAAAAGGTAGAGCTGGTTCAGAAAGGTAAGTTGCCTAAATTCAACATTGATAATGATTGCGTTTTGATATTTGGGAAGATATTGTGTGTGCCTTGTGATTCACAGTTGAAGAGAGAGTTGTTATGTGAAGCTCATAGTTCTCCGTTTTCACTTCATCCTGGCAGTACTAAGATGTACAGAGATCTGCGGGAGTATTACTGGTGGGATGGAATGAAAAGAGATATTGCTGATTTTACTTTGAAGTGTTTGACATGTCAACAGGTTAAAGTAGAGCGGCAGTTACCGAAAGGGATTCTTCAGCCTTTACCGATGCCAGAGTGGAAATGGGAGAATATATCCATGGACTTTGTTGTTGGATTTCCGAAGACATCTCGAGGTAATAATGCAATCTGGGTTGTTGTTGATCGCTTGACCAAATCTGCTCATTTCCTTGCTATATGAGATAATTTTTACCTTGATCAACTTTCCCGTTTTTATCTTAAAGAGATAGTCAGGTTACATGGAGTTCCTCTCTCCATTGTATCTGATCGTGATCCCAGGTTCACTTCTAACTTTTGGAAAGGCCTTCAGAAGTCGTTGGGTACTGAATTAAATTTTAGTACAACTTTTCATCCTCAATCAGACGGGCAGTCAGAATGAACAATTCAGAAATTGGAGGATATGCTACGTTCTTGCTCTATGGATTATCAGGGAAGTTGGGACCAACATCTTTCTTTGGTTGAATTTTCATATAATAATAGTTTTCATTCCAGTATACAGATGGCACCATTTCAGGCATTATATGGGAAGCGGTGTCGAACTCCAGCTTTCTGGGATGAAGTGGGTGAAAGGAATTTGATGGTACCAGAATTGGTAGAAGAGATGGTAGAAAAAGTTCAGCTTATTCAGAAGCACATGAGAACAGCTCAGAGAAGGCAGAAGAGTTATGCGGATAACCGGAGGAAGGATCTATCTTTCGAGGTAGGTGATCATGTTTTTTCAAGGTTTCTCCTTGGAATGGTGTGATGAGATTTGGTA
This sequence comes from Viscum album, assembly GCA_963277665.1. Lineage (NCBI taxonomy): Eukaryota > Viridiplantae > Streptophyta > Magnoliopsida > Santalales > Viscaceae > Viscum > Viscum album. Next base: position 867,963,454 of record OY728131.1, on the reverse strand, counting down.
CGAAAGGAAAGATGAGTCCAAGGTTTATTGGACCATATGAAATTCTGGAGAGAGTTGGATTAGTTGCATACCGGGTGGCTTTACCTCCGAGTTTATCTCATGTACACAATGTTTTTCATGATTCGATGTTGAGAAAGTATATGCCAGATCCATCTCAGTTTTTGAGTCCAGAGGTAGTTCAGCTGGAAGAGAACCTATCTTATGAGGAACAACCGATCTAGATTCATGACCACAGGGAGCAAGTGTTACAGAATAAGGTGATTAATCCGGTAAAGGTTTTGTGGAAAAACCACATGATGGAAGAGGCAACATGGGAATCTGAAATTGCAATGAGGGATAAGTACCCCCATTTATTCGATAAGTAAAGAAATTGCAGGGAAACAATTTTCTAAAGGGGGTAAGGATGTTACATCCCAAGTAAGTAATGAATAATAGATATTTTTATCTATGTCTATTAATGAATTAGATAGTGTTTTAGAGGCTTAAAATGAAAATAAATCCAATCTTAAGCATGAAATACACTAATATTTTTAAAAGATTGTTTTACTGCCTTTTAATGGAAAACAATTTTTAAAGATATATTTTGACAATTTTATAAGATATGTTTTCAAAATAAACTTATTCTTTATGATTGGCACATCAAAATTTACTTTGTGGGAATTTTTGGTATTTTTCAGTCAATGTTCATTTTTTTAATGAATAGTGAAAAATAACGCATTTTACATCAAAACTGCTTTTTAATATAATTTATTTATATGATTAAATTATCTTTTGAATTTGTTTTGAAGTGTAATTAGAATATATTTTTACCATTTAATCCAATGGTGGTCATTGGAATCAATTTCACTTTGAAATTGGACTTAAACGGGTGTCAATCTTTTGATACTTATTGTTTCATAAAAACACGCTATTTGTCATGACAGCGGGAATTAATTATTAAATTAATTAATGTTACTTATATGATTTGATTTTTTTAAAATAGACATCATTTTTGAATTTGGAATATCATATATATCTTAGGGTGATGTTTTGATATTTTTCTGAAAAACTTCAATTTTTGATGAATAGTGAAACCACTAAGTGGTACTTATAAAAACTGATTTTTCCATTTAAATGAAATTTTTCCATCATTGTGTTTTTAATTTCAAAAATCCGACATACATGGTTGTCATTAAGAAGTAAAATGTGGTTCAATTGGATTAAAATAATTTTTTGGTGAATAGTAACTTATTTAGTTCTTAATCGCGATTTGTGGTAATTAGTGTAGTTTAAGGTAAAAATAATGTTTTAATAGTATGAGATGAGCTTGACACATGTCCTACCCTCATTGGATGTGTCATGGACGACTATGAAAAGCCATGGGTCAACTTGGGGACCCCATGGAGCCACATTGGTTGGGAAATGACATAAATAACTTTTTATTTCATGTTAAAGTAAAAATGACACAAACATGAGTTATTTTACTAAAACAATTTTTACATGGGGTTATACAAGTCATATTTTTTATTATAGATATTAATTGGAAATCTAAAAATATTTCCTACATCATGTAATTTTTTTAATAATTTTTAGACATTAAATAAAGTATATTATTTATGACATCATGATGATGCAGCGATGACCTCATTATTTAACGATTTAAATAAAATGGAAAGATAATGTAAAATCTATGACCTACACATGGAAAAAACCAATTGGATGAGTAGATTTAGAACCCTTATCACCTTATCCTCGAATTATATCAATGTGGGTCCTTTTGAATCCGAAACTCAATTTAAAATAAATTAACTTATCTTTACTTTCCCAGAGTGCCCCTCCTCTCCTCTTATAAAAGGCCCCCACCTCTACCTCCTTACCCACACTCCCAAAGCCTTTGGCTCGGCCAACCCCTGCCCATTTTGGCTCTACACATCCCTATATTACTCCTTTAAGCCTCACTTTGGGCATAAGTCTTCCCAAGAAAGCCTTTGAGCTCAAACCAAAGAGAGTTACCCGATTTTAAGGTAATGTCTTCTTTTGAGTCCTTTTGTTTTATTTTGCTTCTCCAACCCCCTAAAATAATTTTATTTTTTTCTTTTGTAACAAATCCAGTATCCTAAATATACTAGGATGTTTTTATAATAATTATTCGAGCTACACTTACACAAACCTACATCTAATGGTTAACGAACATACTGTTTCCGTGGATGGCGAATTTATGCCTCCCAAAACGATGATTGTTCAACATTCTTTTAAAACCTTCAAAGGTGTACATTAAGATGTAACTATATTTATATATGATATATAATATTTTTATGTTTTCCTTAAGCTTCTGTTTTTTCTTTTTTGTCATACCTTTATGGTTTCCATTATGGGTAAACGCGATATCTTCATTTAAGGAAGTGCGGACTACCTCCCCCTCAAAGTGATTTGATTCGTTAAATACCATATGTGGGACGTATAAAGGATAGAACTATGATATTATATATGATATTATACTGGAATTATAATATATCTTTATATCATTATGATTCCATTCTATAATATACGAAATAGAAATGAAAGTAGCGTTAATGCGTACGTACGGCTTACCGTCTCCATGAACGGTGCATTTCATTTATTACCTCTAAATGATTATGTAATATTATAAATGCATGTATATACTGGATATATATGGTATATATGATATATACATCATGATTAAATTCTGGATATAATGGATACATGAGAAACTTGTAATTATAAAGTGTTTATTTTTGACTCAAGTAGTAATGATCCTTAAAACGACCGTTATTAACTTAAATAATTACATAGTGTTCATGACATGGAAATAAGTGATATAAAAGGAATAATGAACTTGAAAAAGGTTCTTAAACAAGTAGAAATTAACTCAAGTTTATTATTCATGACATTAAAGAACGACCGAGTCAAGTCGGACCCGAGGTATGGGACTTCGTCTCAATCTCTTTTCATTGATGAATATTCTGTTTTATACACAACCTTCTTTTATACGGTGTATAAACCCCTTTGACTTTTACATTTATCCAAAAGGAATATTTTTATACGAAGCGTTTTACTAAATGACAAAAGGGAATGTTTTTGTCGTACGTATGTGGTGACAATGACTTCTCTGTCGCTGTGACCGTCATTTGAGTTTCGGCTTCCTCTACAAGCCATACCTTTTTTTAAAAGAAAAATAAATACCATGTTTTAATTTTCTATTATTTTGGTATTGAAAATTGTTTTCATAATGTTTTTATATCGATGTGTTGTATTAATATCTTGTGATTGAAAGGTGGAAATGTTATGTTTCCTTTATGCATGTTTTATGTGATACGAATATGTTGAGGTTCTTGGGTATTATTATGAAGACGGGTGGTTCCATGATAAACTAAGGGTGGGTGAGCCCGATATAGCTCTCCAATGCATTGGGTAACACGAAGGAGTGTAACGTTAAGGTTTCTCCGAAGCGATTTTGGTAATATACTGTGATGGGTATTCCAAACGTAACCAAGAGGGTTACTCCCTACGTAAGAATGTTATGAATGTCTCTAGTTACCTTTATGTCTTATGATTTCTATGATTAATTCATGATTTGATGAGGCATGTTGAAGTGATTATGTTTTATAGTTAAAGTATGATTTCTTTCTTATGTATATATGTACCCATGCTTCCTTTCCATATATTTTCATATCCCTTACTGAGGTTTTATGCTCATCCCAAATTTTTTTGAAATGTTTTTCACAGGTCAAGGGAAAGGTACATGATATGATGATAGTGTCAAGGAAGTGTCAAAAAAGAATCCATGTTTTATTTTAAATATCTTTCCATTGATGGGAATGAAGAATTATATCTTTATGTAATCACTTTGTTTATATGTGGAATGTAATGCAAGTTTGATGATCTAATTCTCTAAAACTCTAAACCCGAAAAGATCCTCAATGTGTAATCCTGTAATAACTCAATATTAAGTAAGGTTTAAGGCTGGGGCCTTATATTTATAACCCACAATCAGTTTCTCAACTCCATAAAATCTCTTACGTACTACACATTTTCCATTATTTCATTATTGATATTGAAATGGTTGAAGAGTCATGGTATTACTAGAATCACCAAGCAGTATTTTGAAAATAACACTAAATATTTCCCATCTGGTTGCAATTGTGAAATGCTCTTGGTGGTTATATAATCTCACTTGTTGTGATCAATGGTAACACTTTGAAAACATCCAGTCTTACTATTCAATTTAGGAGGATGATTGACTAATCCCATCATCTAATTAGAAGTGATTTATCTATCATGGAAATAGGTGTCCCTATTATTCGTATTCCCAACATTTTATTTCCCACTACTTCATATAGGTAACAAAATGCTTCATCTAGCTATAGATACTAAGAAATCCCTTCTTGAAACTATTTTTCTATTAATTATATATGTATAATACAACATACAAAAAATGATAATCATTAATATAACCATTATTCTTTACCCTGAAAATAAACATGTGCATCCAAGGATTCACATCCCACAACTTCTGGTGAAAAGATAAATATATTCAAAATTTTAGTTGCATATTCTATTACTAGGAGATTCTCTTGATTAAATGTGAAACATTTCACAATCATATTAATTTGGAACATGTGGGGATATAAATATTTGTTAAACCATTTTTAAAAATCCTCCCACACTATACCATGGTATGATTTATCCTAGACTACTAATTACCACTTTTGCCATGTTAGATACATCTTAATGTACATTTTCAACTTCACTTTCATCTTATCTAGTTTACCTAGAAAATCTAATTTTTTATTAAAACTATTCATGAAGACCTCTACATTCTCTAGTATAGAATCATCCCAAAGGATGAGTGGATTTTTCTTTTCGAACTTTATGAAATTACCAACTTTACAAGAATCATACATTTTTACCTCTATACATGGCCTAAAAACCTTGTACAATACTCTGAACTAGCTGTTGGATCACATGTGGAGTAAGTAAAACCACTTTCTTAGTAGCCTTTTGGTTTCAACATCGCCTACCGGGTTCCATTTTCTATAAAAAACACCATTATGTCCCACTATCTTGAAACTGAAAGAATATGAATTTAAAATATACCAATTCAGACATATCAAATAAGTCTTTCCAAAATTAAATATTTTACATTTTCAAACAATTTTTAAAAATTCTCCATACTTTTCAAAACCATTAAATTTTCAAATGTTTTTCAAAATCATCGATCTTTCAAAAAAAGTAAAATCATTACTCAAAACGAATTATGCACTCCTAGTGGGATGTACATTATAATAATTCATGTCATGATCAAATAATTTATTAACCAATTAAAAAGTGGTAATAACTCCAAGGAGTGTCTTAAAAAATCATGTACAAAAATTCCCTAGAAAATTGATGTTCATTACATGTTTGTTAGCAAGTCCTATTTATGCACTAAATTTATACTTCCAATGAATCTTCTCCTTGATACCCATAAAACACTTGGACTAAACTAGATTGATTTTCCACTCACGGACCGAGAAAATATATATTATTTTTATCATCCCTCACCTCACTGCTTGTATTGGGAATATGTTGTGCGTGTTACTAGGGAAAAGGTGATATACCCAATACCCCAAATGCTATAAATAAATGGAAATGGATTCTTAAAAAGTTGGAGGATGATTTTACCTTTGAAAATAACACATACAAACAAAAATAAACATATTAAACAACCAATATATTATTCAAGGGTAAAATGAAGTATAACTCAATGTATAACTATTAGAGATCAATACTAAACTCTAATGATGAACCATATCTATGTACAATGATGAAACCAAAATCAGAAATTCAAAGACAACAAAAAATATATTTGAACCTCAAAAAATGATCAAATATCCAACTCCAAAATCCTTAATAAAGGTATCAAGATTCTTCAGTAAAGAACTGGGATACACTTCCATTATATGCATCACATTATATGATATCTGAAAACACACCAATGTTTTCAAGTAGCGTGTGAGTATAATACTCTGTAGAATTTACCCAATCATATCCCAAATCCTTAAACTATGATTGGACAAGATGGAAAACACACACACACATAAATATAAAATTTAAATAATATTTTAATTAATATATATCAAAAACCATACCATTTTTTAGGAAAAATATTTTCATTGAACGATACACAATAAATATTTCACCAATTTTACAATTCACTTGAAATAACCCATTACATTCAATAAAATCACACATTAATGCCCAGTTAATATTTCCATACTCATGAGTGCTCTTTGGTCAATTTAAAATTTCATTACATGGTAACCATATAACATGTACCCCAATAGATCATACCCCTTCCACATTAGCCTGTTAATGAAAATGAACATACACCAACTGTTTATGCCAAATACCATGCTAAAATAATTATAAAAAATCATCACTAAAAAATAACTTTTATTGGAAAAATTTCTACAATACTTTTACATAATTCAATGAAAAATTTCCATTTTGAGATAATCATTTTAAATCCATGTATCCAACTATACATTTTACAAACAACCAATTTTCACAATTTCACATAGCATCACTAAATAGGGTTTCCATCAAGCTTTTCAAATTAATTTCAAAATTAAATTCAACAAATTAAAACAATTTCAAATTAGTATATAAATTTCTAACTATGATGAGTCTATATATAAGTGAGATAACTCTAAAAAAATTTAAATTAAAGACTAACACAAACCCTTAGAAAAATTGATTGATGCTCCAGAAAATTACCATAGTTATTGTTCCCAACCATCAAAACAACTCTATCTCACATTTATTGGAATTAGAAAACTTGAATATATCCTAAATATACTAGATCCATAAATCTAAGGATATAAAGAATAATAATTATATAAAAAAACAAAGAACATGAACAAACCAACGAATCTAACTTCCAACATTCTTATATTTTCCAAAGTATTTATATAAGATCAAGAGGAAAGGTATATACAGCCTATAGATGGAGTCTAATTAGTTTTAGGGTTAGATTAATGGTAAAACAATCCATTAACAAGTTAAAATGACTGAGATAAACAATTATTGGATCTTGTTATTAACGATGCATGGTTAGGCAAACCATGCGCTAAATGCTTCCCCAAAACTCCAATTATATTTTTAGATATCATGGTTTAAAAAATTCATCACCAACCATGATAAATCCATCAATAAAAAATTTAAAGGGTTCTCTTATTATTGGCATGGTTTTTCCAAACTATGTACATAATAATTCACATACTGAGAACCCACTATTTCAGTTGCACAGTTTCCTAAGTGTTGTTTCAAAATTTCAATGAACCATGGTCAAACTATTCAACTATGGAAAGGATCAAAAAACATTACAAATATCATCCTAAAATCTGAATACTCAACACAAATACATTATATAATTAAAATAAATAAATAAAGGTTTGATTACTAAAAACCAAAGGTGCTATATATTATAGAGATATAATACAAGACATAAAAAACTAAAAAAAAATACTAGCCATATCAATGTGACACAAGGGTAAAATTATATACATTTCAAATACCCCAAACCCCAATCAATGTTTTCATGATTAACTGGTACATTTTTATAGAACCTTACCTTTTCCCATGTATGTCAAAATAAGGTTCACATAAACCCATATGTTTTATATAGGGTGTAAAAACCCAAATACCTATAGGATTTAACCACAAAACATATGAAATACCTTCACAACATAATCCATGTCATTATAGTTTAAAATTAACATATAAAATAATCAAAATAAATATTTTTCGATAACAAGTAATAAATTTTTTATTTTAAATGCTTATGTTTCATGTGTAACCACACAACGAGAAGAATTTTTGGTAAATAAAAACAATAGTAGAGAACAAGTTTCAGAGTAGAAATTATCATTGGTAGAATCCATGGGATAATGGATGAAGTTCTTAGTGTCTCTATACAATCATCATATATTATATTTAGTTTCCTAGGGGTGAGCCATGTCAAACTGGTGAAAAAAATCAAAGGGATGGTCAAGTATGAAACATGGATCTCTACTGAAGCACCATGAACCTGTAATATTATTGTCATTACATAAATTTATCCAATCTAGTCTCCCTCCCCATCACCTGAGGGACACCCCTATGAATTTTAAATTATTTCATTTTCTATTTTAACCAACATATACAAATATATAAATCACTAAAACCTTGAAATTATTTATTATTACAATCTTTAATAAATCTCAAGATTTAATTTCCAACTTCTGATTAGATAAATTCCATTTAAAATCATGAAAATAAGGTTTAAAAATTTTATAAGTGACATTGTGGGAGACAAATTAAACCGATACATTTAAAACCATTCAGAATGATAGATTTCATTTTTTTCAAAATTAAACCAAATAAAAAATAATATATTAAACAATACACATTAATACAAACATAATACAACTTGAAATTTCATTAAAATAGATTATACACACATATTTTTAAATATAAATTAATTTTCATTGGGAAAACTACTAGAAATTTATTGAATTTTCTAATAATAGTTTTTTCAATGAAAATAATTAATATTTGATCCCAAAAACACAATAGATATCACTATTATCAATTATAAAACATAAAAACTAGGATTTTAATAATTGTTAATCTAGTATAGGAATAAAATAGAATAAATAAGGGTAGAAAGGGAATGAGATGAAGAATGTGGAAGAGAATAGGCAGTTGGAGTTATCATAGAGTTTGATGATGAAAATAAAGCTTGTATCAAAGTATGGAGTGTAAAAATTGGGGGTTGACCATTGGTTTCATGGAGGAATATACCAATGAGTTGAGGAATTAAAAATAGACTATTCTATAAAAATCCAAAAATTTGATTTTTTTTTCAAAAATATACACATTTTCATGGTTGAGGTGCATTGGAAAAGAGATCATAAATTTTGTTTATGAAAATCACTACCTTTTCGGGGAACCCCTCTAAAAACATTAAATTATTTCATCAACTAAAATGAACGTATATGGATTTGTAAAAAAAAATTTACCTGAAAATTATATTTTGGATGTGATAATTCTCCCCACTATATAACTTTTTCCCCTTGAATATCCATATAAATATGGATAAACTCAAAAGATATAAGGACATTTATCACTTATATATGAATCAAACTCCAATATTTACTTTTAAACCCTAATTTTTTTCCCTGGAATCTAAACCACGAGATTAAACATCCCTAGTAGTGATTTATCTTGAGAATCAATAATATGGGTTAGTTAGTTAACCTTATATGAATGTGGATTTATTTTTACCTCCTCTCAATTTTGAAACCGAGAGGGATACAAATTTCAATTATGTAATTAAAATAAATTTAATTAATTATGAATTAATGTCACATGAGGAGAAAATTATAATTGATATATAATCTTTTTGATCATGTTAGTAATTACAAGGAGCCCCACATACCTTAAAAGTACCTTCCCATATTTTTCAAATCCACCGACGACCCAAAAAAAGTTAAAACATAAAAAAATATTAGACAAGCACTGATAATTATAGGGTTTTGGCGATGATTACAAGAATATTAATTCTGGAGAACAAGTTGAATCCTTTCTCTCCTCTCCAGAACAATACTCATTCCCAACATGTATGTTTCCCTATCCTTAGTCCAATAGTGTAGAGATCAGAATATCTGAACATTGGAGTATTTGAAAGAAAACTTCTTATAGATTATTTATAAATCATATTATTATACATCTCTATATGTGATATATGGTTATCCCATGATCAATTGAAGTTCAATACATAAGAATAAGGCATTTATTTAAGTATATAGGTTACCGACTCTTTCTACCCATCCATTTATAAGTTGAAATACATTCCTAACTTTAATTGATATTCCATTGATAACTGATATCATTTATATAATTGAGATTCAAAATAAATAACTCTAATATATATGATATAAAAAAGAATCCCATATAGTTTTGTGATTTCATTTTCATACAACATCCCAAACTCCTCCAACTTGGTGCTATATTTGAATGGTAAGAGGGGACATATTTTGGGATGCCAATTAATAAATAAATAGATACCATTATTTATGTGAATTTAATAGTGAAATCTAATTGTGTAATCTATGGATATATCATCCATTTTCTTGTTTTTAATTAGAAGGGGTTGATGCATACTGGATGCTTTCTACTACCCTTCCTTTACCCATTGACAAGTTTATCATCATAAGAAAAAATTTACAATAATTTTTTTAAACAAGGACAATATTATTGATGTTTAATATCATCATACACATTATTAGTGACTAGGTAAACTACCCATTGATTAATGGGACACCAATTCATGACTACCTTCCTAATGGAATTATAAAACTTATTTAATTTCCTAAAAAATATGAATACCTAAATAGATAGATATCAGTCATTAGTGGTGTCCCTACTATAAATAATTCTACCATTATGTTGAATTTGTATCTCATTTGTTTCTATTGATGAATAATATTATGAATATATTTAATTTTAAAATAATAGATAAAATTACACATTTAAATTAATTCACCTCCAAGTGAAACAAAACAGAGAGTCTTATAATGTCACACTACATGATATATTTCAAATAGACATCTGAGTGTAATTTGTGAATATAATTGTTAGTAAATTTATTCCTCTTTTCTAACAGAAAATTAATTTCAACATCATATACTTGGAATTTATTCAACCTTAATGACCCTATGAGGTTCACATAATTTTGAGGAAAGATATAATTGGTGATTTTTTATAGGTATAAACTATTAAATTCACATCAAAGATCTAGTGTTTTTATCACATGATATCATTTAGGATTACTTAAAACTAAAGGACGTGGTTCATGCAGTTCTTTTCATAGTGGTGTATCTAGAATGATCCATACACCACCATGTGATCATCCATTATAAGTACACATCACAACCTCTTTATTAAGGAAATAAAGTTTTCCCCCAACATTTACTAGATTTATGGAGGATTATAATTGATTTTTTTGTTATCTATAGATATATCTCATCAAAAGAAGCTTTTCATTCAGTGTTGCATACATAGTTTACTCTATTATGAGTGAGAGATGTCAGAGAATATTCTTTTTTTAAGAAATAAATTATCAATAATCATTAGTAAATCACTTGTTCTAAGAATATATATACCCTAAAGGCACTATATGGTTCTTTTAATGAAATAAAAAACCTCACCTTCAGAGGATCAACTGAAAAACCTTGTTCCAATAAAAAATGTCCCAAGAACATGAACTGTATAATATGGGTGTTACTATTTGATATATTTTTTAAAGGATTGTGATTCAAATAATATTCTTTGATATTTTAATAGGAAAATATATCATCAATGGACACCATATAAAATTAATTTATGTATTTTTGTAATAATAGATTTATTTGGTCCATAAAGACTATAAGATCATTTTTTATGACAAATAAAATAAAAAAATATTTTAAATGACTATTTATACATCTAAATTTTTTAGGTGTATATGACTCTATCAACATAACTTGATGATACCTTATTCAATTAACAATCATTGAAAATCACCTTTTCCCTTTCATATAGTTTGATACTATGAGAATTCAACAGTTTTGTTTATGTCTACAACACCAGATAAATTTAAAATTTAACATCCTATTTTGGAGGATGCACATAATTTTTTGTGACACTTTATTTACATCATGATTAATTGTTGAAAATTTGATTCCTAAAATCAATTTATCAGATTTAATCAAGGGAGAAGATATGTGGAACTCTTTACTAATAAATTTAAGAAGAAGGGGCTTGGCATGGTTGAATCATGGGTCCCATTCCCAGTGGAATATACAATACCTCCAATAAAAAAATGTAAAATAATTATTTAGTGATACAAATTGATACCTTCTTTTAATATGGTCATCTAATCCATCCTATGAATAATATCAGATATTTATATCTCAAAAATTAAGAAGTCCCAAATTAAAACCAATTTATATACAGAAAGTGGGTGTGATTGAAATAAGAAACCATTAACCTTCTTCTTCCAATTATGACTTGATATTTATATTATATAAATCTTCTGATTAGATGGATTATTTAATAAATTCACAATACGATTAGATATAAATGAGTGAAAGGAACCTGTATATAGTAATTTAATTAAAATATATGATTCAAAAGTATCATAACTTTCACTATAGTATGGTTTTCTTTTATCTATTGGGGAATTTTCTATATAATATGAAACTATATTATTTTATAATCAGCCTAAGTCTAACATCTAGGTAAATAAAGAATATTAAATTTTCATATTTATTAATATTTATGAAAAAAATATTAATATCACTTTAAAGGGGATGCTATGTTCGATGGTGTACTCAACATGCAACCCCGAGATTCTTTGAAATCATACCTTGGACACTAATAATATAATAATATTATTTTAAATGGTAGTCAACGCCTAGCCATTGTAATGAAGGGAATGAAAAGAACTAACTAAAAAATGATTATATATGTTATTAAAATATTTTTACATTTATCCAATAAATGTTAGGGGCTTAAAATTCGAATGAATCGAATTTAAAGCATAAATCTTCTAATTTTCTTTAAAAGGTCGATTAACCGCCTTTTGATGGAGAATCCTTTTTAAATATACTTTTTTACAATTTTATATGTTATATTTGATGAAATAAAATCCTTCTACAGAATCTAGACATTAAAATTTACTTTGTGTAATTTTATTTTTATTTTTCCGATAATGTTCATTTTTTAATGAATAGTGAAAATGTTGTATTTTAATTCCAAACATTATTTTATTCTAATTTATTTATTTGGTTAGTTTATATTTTTAATTTGGTGTAAAGTGTATTTCAAATATATTTTTACTATTTTATCCAATGGTGGTAATTGGAATTAATTTCACTTTGAAATTCGACATAAACTAGTTTCAATCTTTTGAAAGATATTATTTCTTAGAAACACGCTATTGGTTTTGACAGCGGGAATTAATTATAAAATTTATTAATATAACATCTATGTTTTTAATTTGGTAATATTTACATCATTTTTTAATTTGGAATATAAAATATATCGTAAGGTGAATTTTTGAAAATTTTCTGAAAAACATCAATTTTTTATGAATAGTGAAACCACTAAGTGGTAGTTAAAAAAACTGATTTTTCGTTTAAATGAAATTATACAAATTCTATGAACTGAATTTAAAAAATCCAAAAAACATGGCTGTCATTATTATGTAAAATGTGATTTAATGAGATGAAAATATATTTTTGGTGATTAGTAACTTTTGAGTTTTATTAACCGCGATTAGAGGTAATTAGGGTAATTTAAGGTACAAATGATATTATAAAAATATTAAAAAATATTTTTACAGTTGTCCTACCCTCATTGGATGAGTCATGGAGGACCAATACAATCCATTGGTAAATTTTTGGTACCCCATGGAGCCAGTTGTGTAAGATAATGAAATTAATACCTTTTATTTAAAGTAAAAATAAAAAAGTCACAAACTTATATTGTTTTACTAAAAGAATTTTTACATGGGGATATACAAGTTATTGTTTCTACTATAAATATTCATTAGAAATATAAAAAAATTTCTTAAAAAATTGTAATTTTCTTATAATTTTTGGACATCAAATAAATAAAATTATTTATGACACAATGATGATGTAATTTTTACCTCATTAATGAATAAATTAAATAAATAAGAAGATAAATATTAAAACAATATCCCACACGAGTCCAATACCTATTGGATGATTTTATTTAGAACTTGGTCCACCATATCCTCTACTTTAATGATTTTTTGAGCTTTAGAAACCGAATTCCATTTTATAATAAAATAATAGTTTAATGATTTCCAAAAGATCCCCTCCTCCCCGTTATAAAAAGTCCCCACATCCTACCAATTTCTCACACTTCTAAATCCATTTGGCTCATCCAAAATCTACTCAAATAAGATCCCAAGATCCCTCTCTTCATCCTAGAAGCCTTACTTTAGGCAGAAAGCTCTTCAAGAAACCATTTTGGTTCAAACCAAGAGGAGTTACCAGATTTAAAGGTAATGTCTCCTCTTATGTCCTTTTGTTTTATTTTCAATCTCCAACCCCCTAAACGCATTTTATTCCTTTCTTTTTTAACAACAACAGTATATTCAATATAATATTATGTTTTTATGAGCAGGATTTTATTTACACTTACACACACCTCTATCTAATGGTTAATGAACATACTGTTTCTTTAGATGGCGAATTATTTCTTCACGAAATGATGATTGTTCAATCTTCATTAAACACCTTTAATGGTGTCCATTATGATGTCACTATATTTTATATATGATATATATGGTATTTATGTTTTCTATATTATTCTGTATTTTATATTTAAAACATACCTTTGTGCTTTGCATGTTGTGAAAATGCGATAATTTCATATGAGGAAGTGTGGACTACCGCCCCCTCAAGTGATTTGACTCGTTCATGCAATACATGGAATGTATAAATAATGAAATTAATGAAATTATGTGAAATATATAACATATATATTATACTGTAATTATAACATATATATCTCTCATTTATTTTTAATTCCATTAATATAACAAAGAAATGAAAGTAGTGTCCATGTGTAAGTATGGCCTACCGTCTCCAGGAATGGTGAATTTCATTTTTATCTCAAAATGTTATGGAATAGTATAAAATGAATTTCTACTAGATATATATGATATTTAAATCATTAATACTATTCAGGAGATGATTTAATTATAACTATGTGGTCAATTATTTTAAAACATGTTCATTTTTGTCTCAAGTAACGATCATCGAAAAAACATATTTTATGAACTCACATAATTAACAAATTATTATAACACGATAATTTGTGATATTAATTGAATAATAAGATTTAAAGCATTTCCTTAAGAAATTATAAATTTACCAATGTTTATTATTCAAGAATATAATGAAACGAATAGGACAAGTCGGACATGAGGTAAGGGATCTGACCACTCTATTTCTTTTCAAGTACTCTCTTTTATGTCATTTTCATTATGCTCCATGTTCATTTGTTGGAGGATGTTATTTTATATTAACCATACTGTAATTGGAATTTTTATATGATGAGATACCCCCTATTACTCTCATCAATTCATTTTATGAATTTTTAAGTGGCGCTGTTAGGCATCCAAATTTTTGTATGGGGATTTCTTATCTCACTTTTAATTCTGTCTGATTTCCATTGTTCACCACTTATTTATTACATGTGGTGTATTGTGTACCACCATATATTATCATGATTTTATTTATATTCCTAGTATTTAGAGATTCATTTGGTGTTTATTATCTTTTTGTCAAATGACTATATTTATTACAATGAGGTAATAGGTTTTTATCTCACTTTTATATTCCCATGAGATTAATGCTATATTTATCACTATCTCCTTTGAGTGGTGTATGTACTGCACATTATTCTACTATTTTTGTAGTATACTTTCATTTATGGGTATTTATATCTTTATTGTATGACCCTTCTATCATGGGGGTACGTTTCGAAAGTTACCCAAATTGGTAAGGGGACCTTTCACCCTCCACTTTTTAAAAGTCTTCTTTTTGTTAGGTCTTTTAATTTACTTCTTCTTATGTTTGGATATGTTCATATATATCCTTATTGTTGTGAATGTTATGTCCAAGTGATGAGATAAAATTTGTATCTCTCATCAACTCATTTTCCGAATTTTAAAGTGACGTCGTTAGGCTGTCGAATTTCTGTAAGGGAACTTCTTGACCAAATTTTAATTCTTTGGGTAAAACCACTAACTTCTTGATTATGTCATGCTATGAATATGTGTGGATGACCTATGATTTTTTACACTTAATAACCACATATATTGGGTGTATTTATATTTTTCACACATAATTATGTAATTGATTTATCCTTAATCTAAGGATACCATCTTTGTACAAGACTTTGTCTCAATCTCCTTTCATTGAGGCATCTTTTGATTTCTACACAACATTATTTTATATGGTGTATAAAACCCATTTTAATTTTCATTTCATTCAAATAGCATATTTTCTCTATTAAGAGTTTTTACTAAATGAGGAAAAGGAATGTTTTTTTACTTAAGCGGTGACAATGACCTTTTCCGCCGCCGTGAGTATTCTTTGATCTATTGCTTCCATAACAAGCCATAATGTTTTCAAATGAAAAATAAATAACATATACACTTTTTATGTATTTTGGTATTGAAAATGGATTTTAGAATTGATTTACTATTTCAATATATTAAAATGTTATATTGTTATTACAATGTGGGAACGTTATCTGTCCTCTATGCTTAAGTTATGTGTTATGATTTTGTTTTTGTCCTTGGGAAATTATTATGAAATCTGGTGGTTTCATGATAAACTAAGGGCAGGTGAGCCTGAGATAGCTCTCCAACGCATTGGGTAACGCTAAGGAGTAAAACGCTAAGGTTTCCTTGAAGATATTTAGGGAATAAACTGTAATGGGTATTCCAAATGTAACCGTGAGGGTTAATCCATACGTATGAATGTTCGGAATGCCTCAAGTTACCTTAATGTATTATGATCTCTATGAGTTATTCATAAATCTTAAGATTTAATGAGCTATTTTAATGTTCTTATGTTTTATGAGTAAAGTATGATTTCATTGATTCTTATTTATTTATGGAATAATGTTTTATTTCTATATTTTTATATCTAGTACTGGGATTTTTAAGATCATCCCATGTTTTCGAAATGTTTTACACAGGACATAAAGTGAAATACAGTCAAGGATGGGATTATGGAAAGATACGCTATCTAAAACATGGAACTAGGCATGTTTCTTTTAAAGTGTTTTTATTTTATGAAAAAGATGGAAAATGAGTTGAAGTTTCTACTTTGTAATCCTTTGAGGTGTAATAGTTATATCCTAATTCTCTAAAACTCTAAACCCGAAATGATCATCAATGTGAATTATTTATTTAATTCAAGATTATGTAATGTTTTAAGGCTTTTTCCTCATAGTTGGTATCAAAGGGAGGTTTAGATAACTTTAGATGTTAGAGTGTTGTTTAAGAATAAGTGACAAGTTGTGTATAACCACAATTGTTAATATATTAGATTGAGTCATTGTTTTTTTGAAAGATAAAATGAGTTTGAGATAACGTGGATATGTATATCTTAGTGTTTATCTTCTTCGTTATTATATGATGTTATTAATGATATACCCACACTGACCTTTTCGATTTTAGTAAATGGATGGATCTAGCAGGCACCAAAGTGACAATGGGTTTGAAGGAAACTGTGGTGGTTCTATGATTAAGAGAATGGATGAAATGCGATATTTAATGAGAAATATCATGGTTATTCTAAACCAAATACCAGGAGTCATTATTAACCACTTGAAACTTGGTGAGTTCTCTAATGCATCGTGTATGAGAGAACCAACTCGATGTGGAAGTTCAAGTAATAATTATAAAGGTAACCACTAGGGTTTATATGATCCTTACTTTTGAGGTAATTATGGGTAACTATATGTTATAATGGAAAATGAAAGGCATGAGATAAACATGAGGTTAAATTATATTATGGTTATTTTTGAATATTTTATCTATTTTTGAGGACTTTTATAAGAATGATGTAGTTTTTGAAAAAGGACAACACATAGAACGTGTGACAACCTGTCACGTTGGACAAAGCAGTGAGAATCGAACCCACAACCAAAGTGCGACAGAGATTTATCGCCTAGCATTGGACTACGTGAAGTCCCTGGTAATTATGAATTATTCATTTTAGTTAGATGATTTAATGATTTAAGAATAAGTCTATTTTGGGTTGTCTATGGAAATGATTAACCTATCAGGGAGGATATGTGATATAGGATAATTACTTTTCAATATGAGACTTTAAGAGTAACTGATGTTATTTGGAGATAAATGTTAAGATTTATATTGGAAGACTATGTGATTTCATCCTTATGAGATTTGGATTTTCATCTTTGTTTGGTTTACAATGATGAATTTTATGGACAACTGTTTATTGAATGGTCTTTGATTAACTTTGGGTTTTTTTGGAAATTTTTTGGAGATTAAGAGTAGTTTTTCTTTTTATAAAGGATTATCCTTTTGGGGATTATCTTGATCTTGTAATAACAATTTTGGTTTTGTTTAAGGTCTAAAGACATGGGAAATATATAGTTCATCTTTTATGGATTATGTGATTCTCTAAAAGTTGATTTTAGATCTCTTAATGTGAACAAGTCATCCTAAATACTCATCTTTTTGAGAAAATACGAGTTTGTGTATGAAATCTAATAAGAGATGAAAGTATAAATGACAAGTAAGTATGTTTCCTTAGGATTTAGTTAAGCTCATAAATAAATTATTCAATGAAAAGTAACTTAAAAAAAATTTCTGTTAACTTTTCCTACCGGGGAATCAAATACCGTTAAAACCATCACAAGTTTGTGATTTTATTGTTATTAACATTATCATAGACATGTTTTATATCATTCTCCATCAGAACATTATGGTTTTCTTCACCTCCATATCCATGTTTTAATGGAATCATAGTGTGGGGTAACTCAGGTGAACTTTTTTACTTCTCTTTCTTTCTTTTAATGTGATAGTTTTGCAGACTCTTTTTCCGATGTGGGGATTTCAATGATGTTTCCAAGCCCAATTTTAAAATTGCGAGGACGGAATTTCAAAAAGTGGGGAAGGATGTAACATCCTAGGTAAATAAAGAATATAAAATTTTCATATTTATTAATATTTGTGAATATAATATATATATTTCTTTAAAGGAGATGCTGTGTTCGATGGCTTACCCTACATTGAACAATGAGTTTCATTGAAATCTTACGTTGCACACTAATAATATAATAATATTATTTTAAATGGTAGTTAATGCCTAGACCTTGTAATGGGGGGAATGAAATGAACTAACTACAAAATGATTATATACATTTGTCAAATATTTTTACATTTATCAAATAAATGTTAGTGGCTTAAAATGCGAATGAATCCAATTTTATGCATAATTCATCTAATATTTTTTAAAAGGTCGATTAACCACCTTTTAATGGAGAACCCTTTTTAAATATACTTTTTGAAAATTTTATATGTTATATTTTACAAAATATAATACTTCTATAGAATCTATACATCAAAATTTACTTTGTGTAATTTTTTTGATATTTCCAATAAAGTTCATTTTTTAATGAATATTGAAAATGTGGTGTTTTAATTCAAAACCTTCTTTTATTATAATTTATTTATATGGTTATATTATCTTTTTAATTAGATTTAAAGTGTTTTTAAAATATATTTTTACCATTTAATCCAATGGTGGTCGTTGTAATTAATTTCACTTTGAAATTGGACACAAACAAGTGTCAATCTTTTGATAGATATTGTTTCTTAAAAACACGCTATTTGTTTTGACAATAGGAAATAATTATAAAATATATTAATGAAACATATATATTTTTAATTTTTTAAAATTGGAATAATTTTTTAATTTGGAATATCAAATACATCTTATGGTTAATTTTTGATATTTTTCTGGAAAATATCAGTTTTTGATGAATCGTGAGACCACTAAGTGGTAGTTAAAAAAACTAATTTTTTGTTTAAATGAAAATTTTCAACTTCTGTGAATTAAATTTCAAAAATATTAAATACATGGTTTTAATTACTATGTAAAATGTGGTTTAATGGGATGAAAATAATTTTTTGGTGAATAGTAACTTTTGAGTTTTATTAACCACAATTAGAGGTAATTAGAGTAATTTGAGGTAAAAATGATATTATAAAAATATAAATGAATATCTTCACACTTGTCCTACTCTCATTGTATGTGTCTTGGACGACCAAGATAATCCGTGGGTCAATTTTTGGGACCCCATGGAGCCACTTGTGTAAGATAATGACATTAATACCTTTTATTTAAAGTAAAAATAAAAATGTCACAAACATGTATTGTTTTACTAAAACAATTTTTACATGGGGTTATACAAGTTATCTTTTAGACTATAAATATTCATTATAAAGATAAAAATATTTCTTACAAAATGGTAATTGTTTTATAATTTTTATACATCATATAAATAAAATTATTTCATGACACAATGATGATGCAGTTTTTACGTCATTAATGAATAAATTAAATAAATACAAAGATAAAGATTAAAAAAATATCCTAAAATTTTCCAATACCTATTGATGATTTTATTTCGAACATGGGCCACCATATACTCTAATTAATAATTTTTGGATCATTAGAAACCGAATTTCATTTTGGTAATAAAATAATAGTTTCATGATTTCCAAAAGAGCCCCTCCTCTCCCTTATAAAAAGACCCCACTTCCTACCCATTTATAACACTTATCTTACCCATTGTCTCATAAAAACTCTACTCAAATAATCTCCCAAAATCCCTCTCTTCATCCTATATGACTTACCTTTGGAAGAAAGCTCTTCAAGGAACCCTTTTGGTTCAAACCAAGGAGAGTTACCCGATTTAAAAGTAATGTCTTCTCTTATGTCCTTTTGTTTTATTTTTCTTTTCCAACACCCTAATCTATTTTTATTACTTTTTTTTGTAACAACACCATTATATTCAATATAATAGGATGTTGTTAGGATAATTATTTTATTTACACTTACAGACACCTCTGTCTAATGGTTAAAGACCATACTGTTTCTGTAGATGGCGAATTACTGCCTCACGAAACGATGATTGTTCAATCTTCTTTTAACACCATTCATGGTGGCCATTATGATGTCACAATATTTTATATATGATATATATATGGTATTTATGTTTTCTATATTATTATTTATTTTATATTTAAAACATACCTTTATTCATTGCATGTTGTGCAAATGCGATAATTTCATATGAGGAAGTGTGGACTACCGCCCCCTCAAGTGATGTGACTCGTTCAAGAAATACATGGAATGTATAATGAATGAAATTAATGAAATTATTTTAACTATATAACATATATATTATACTGTAATTTTAAAATATATATCTCTCATTTAGTTTTAATTCCATTAATATGACAAAGAAATGAAAGTAGTGTTCAGGCGTATGTACGACCTACCGTCTCCATAAACGGTGCATTTCATTTTTATCTCCAAATGATATGGGATAGTATGAAATGAATTTATACTGGATATATATCATATTTTAATCATTAAACTATTCTGTAGATGATGTACTTAGAACTATGTGGACAATAATTTTCAAACAAGTTCATTTTTGACTCATGTACCGAACATCGACAAAATGTATTTTATGAACGCACATAATTAAGTAATTATTATAACATGATAATTTGTGATATGAATTGAATAATTAGATTTAAAGGAATTCATTGAGAAATTAAAAATTTACGATGTTTATTATTCAGGAATATATTGAAATGAAAAAGACAAGTCGTATGTGAGTTAAGGGATCCAACCTCCCGCTTTCTTTTCAAGTACTATCTTTTATGTAATTTCCTTTATGATCCATGTTATTATTTGGAGTATGTTATTTTATATTCACCATAATTTAATTTTTATTTTCATATGATGAGAGACCCCATCTTTCTATAATCAATTCATTTTAATAATTTTTTAGTGGCACCGTTAGGCTGCCGAATTTTTTTAAGGGGATTTCTTATCTCACTTTTAATTTTGTGAGATTTCCATTGTTCGACACTTATTTATTACATGTGGTGTATTGTGTACTTCCATATAATATCATGATTCTATTTATATTAATGTTATTCTGAGATTAATTTGTTTTTTATTTTCTTTTGGTCATACGACTAGATTTATTACAATAAGGTAACAGGCTTTTATCTCACTTTTTATTCCCATAAAATTCATTCTATATTTGTCACTATCTTCTTTTAGTGGTGTATGTACTGCCCATTATTATACTATTGGTGTAATATAATTTCTTTTATGGTTATTTACATCTTCATTGTACGACACTTCTATCATGGGGGTACATTTCAAAAGTTACCCAAATAGGTAGGGGGATCTTTCACCCTCCTGTTTTTAAAAGACTTTTTTTGTTAGGTATTTTAATTAACATCTTATTATGTGGGGATATGTTCATATATATCCTTATTGATGTAAATTTTATGTCCATGTGCTGAGATACACTTTTTATCTATCATTAACTCATTTTCTGAATTTTAATGTGACGTCGTTAGGCTGTCGAATTTCTGTAAGGAAACTTCTTAACCCAATTTATTTTTTTTGGTTTAAACCTCTACTTCTTGATTATGTCGTCAAATGAATATGTATGGATGGACTCTGATTATTTAACACGTAATAACCACATATATTGTGTGTATTTATATTTTTCACACATAATTATGTAATTGATTTTTTCCTTAATCTATGGATACCATCTTTGTACAGGACATCGTCTCAATATCCATTCATTGAGGCATATTTTTATTTCTAAATGACATTATTTTATATGGTGTATAAAACCCCTTTGAATTTCCATTTCATTCAAAGAGAATATTTTCTCTACGAAGCGTTTTTACTAAAAGACAAAAAGGAATGTTTCTTTTTTTTACGTAAGCGGTGACAACAACCTTTTCCACCACTGTGAGTATTATTTGATCTATGGATTCCATAACAAGAAATTATGTTTTCAAAAGAATAATAAATACCATATAATCTTTTTACATAATTTGGTATTGAAAATGGTTTTTAGAATTGATTTATTATTTCAATATCTTAAAATTTTATATTGTTATTGTAAATGGGGATGTTATCTTTCCTCTACGCTTACGTTATGTGTTATGATTATGTTATGGTCCTTGGGAAATGTTTATTAAATCGAGTGGTTCCCTGATAAACTAAGGGCGGGTGAGCCTGAGATATCTCTCCAATGCATTGAGTAATGTGAGGGAGTTAAAGGCTAAGGTTTCTCCGAAGAGATTTAGGGAATAAACTATTATGGGTATTCCAAATGTAACCATGAGGGTTACTCCCTATGTAAGAATGTTATGAATTCCTCAAGTTACCTTTAGGTCTTAATATTTCTATGTTTTATTCAAAAATATTATGATTTCATGAGGTATTTTAATGTTCTTATGTTTTATGAGTAAAGTATTATTTCATTGATTATTATGTATATATGGACTAATGTTTTATTTCCAGATTTTTATATCCCTTACTAAGCTTTTTATGATCATCCCATGTTTTTGAAATGTTTTCCATAGGATATTTAGTGGAATACGATCAAGGATGGAATCATGTAAAGACACACTATCTAAAACATGGAACTAGACATGTTTCTTTTTAAGGGTTTTTATTTTATGAAAATGATTGAAATTGAGTAGAAGTTTCTACTTTGTAATCCTTTGAGGTGTAATAGTTAGGTCCCAATTCTCTAAAACCATAAAATTGAAAAGATACTCAATGTGAATTTTTCATTTATTTTATGATTAGGTAATGTTTTAAGGCTGGGTCCTTATACTAAGGCCTTAATCCCTTCTGTGGTTTAGTCCTCAGTAGGCTATACCTAAAAGATGATCCACCCTTTTCCCCACACCCATGAGACAATGACAATGTTTCTTTGGATGCATATGATATATCTTTATATACTATGGAATTTGAAAAGACTATACCACTATTGATATATTTATTTTCTATAAAAACTCTTAATGTGTCCCAACCAGCCACAAGGATAGAAAATAATCAGTTTCTATTGACAAAATAGATGTTTATGGCTTAAATTTCCACAATTATAACACACATGTGTATTGATTCCCATGGGTATGGATGTGGTTTCATGACTAGTATATTGAGATCATGTGTTTCTCCACTTATAATACCCATACAACTTCATTTTATTCTCAAAAGTTCCTTGAAGTATCAACCATCCCAACAGTTATTGATTTTTTTTACACCTTTATCAGATCCTAATTAACTATCATACCCTAACCCAAATGATTAGGTAAAGGATAGAGTTTCACATGCCTTCATATACCCTTCCCCATATACATTTTATTTTTATAGAGGGAATTAGTGGAACTTTACAAAATGTTTTACCTTAGTATTAGTCAACTAATAGATAAATAAAAAACTATCAATAAATATACAAATAATAAAATAATAGAGATCAATAATCCGTAGATAACACTCTATATGATAATAGTATCGTTACATTCGGGGATAATATTATTTTTCAATAATACAATGAAGTAGATGAAAAATATCCCCCATGAGGTTTATTAATGTACTAAAATAATCGGAAAAATTAATTAACATAAGGAAAAATATAATACAATGTGTTTATTATGATAATTCAACCCTACATCCCACCACTCCAGCTCAACAAATCCCTAAATACCCATTTCCCATTTCCGGATCCATGTTTATAAAATCTAAACATGAAGCAAGATGCATTTGTTGTGTGTGAGTATTAAACCAAGTAGATTACACACAATGATTCCTTGTCTTATGGTAAGAATAAAAAAACTGTATGCCATGAAAATAATCAAAATTTATTTAAAAAAACACAATCATAAATGTGAACATATATTTTTGGTCCTTGATGACGATCTCTACCTAAATCACCTCTATTTAAGAGATAAACGAACGAATTTGGCCAATGTACTCAACCAATAAATCATTTATTCAAACCCCACATGAAGGGATATTCATGTTTTTCTTTAAGAGAAATATACATGTTTCCCAAATTCACAACATTGGTGAATTAAAAACCCATTTATCATCCCATTCCCAATTCCTTGGGGAATGCAATAACCAAACATCGTCACCCTTTCACATGAATCAATGGAAATCATTCAATTCACCCACAACCTCCCTATAATGTAGAATAGATCATGTATGGCTCAAACTGGTAATTAAAATATTGATACATAGAAACTACACATGTAACTCTCTATTATATAATAAGTAGGTACATAATAATGTAATGTTATGAAATTTCATATAGTCAACACATATCTATATGTTAATTATATCAAGAATATGAATCGTTATGCTATACACACACCACATGTGAATCATATCAATCATAGATCCCAATAGGATAAAAAATAGAATTATTACTACACCATTTAGATATTCTATATATGGTAAAGAATCCCTACCACTTGTGAACTGATGTTCTAATGTCAAAAATCTCCACGTGAGTCAAGTTGAACATAAAAAAATCCCTATATCCAACCCGAATAAATCCATTGATAACTCTAGAATCATGATCAAGTACGTAATCCCACCAAAATTATAGTAATAAATTATAGATACCTAAGAAGCACCACTACCAAAAACAGTCAAGGCCTAATTGATAAGAAGATTCTAATTCTAAAGATTCAATTTTCTCCCCAATCAATGATTAAAAATATATCACATTAGACCATCCTAAAAATGTTTTATCATATTATAAAATCAGGTTTCTATTGGTTTTATAATGGGAAGGATGATAATTAGGTTTCACCCAATGAAACATAACATGTGAGGGTGACCATATCGATCAACAACTCATCTTGCAAAGAGATGGGATAAAAGGAGTCAAAATTAAAATGAATGGATTTTGAGGGTCATCATAATAATTTGTGTGTCAAGGGAAAGGTGTATGGGAAAAAATATTTTTAAAAATATGTAATATGGCTCCCAAACACATAATTCTAGTTATAATGCTACCAGTAAGTTGGTAGCCACAACTAGCTAGCTGATATAGTTGGATATGACCATGTTTTCCTAGTAATATCTTCCATTATCCCATACACCAAGGTGTGAAAAATAGGTTATAAGAAATCCCACCAACTATAGAATTGTTTCCAACCAATTATCCCATGGGACATATAGATTTCTTTCAACAGTTCGATTCACCATCGTTCTTTCAATGGATTTCC
Organism: Viscum album; assembly: GCA_963277665.1. Classification (NCBI taxonomy): domain Eukaryota; kingdom Viridiplantae; phylum Streptophyta; class Magnoliopsida; order Santalales; family Viscaceae; genus Viscum; species Viscum album. The sequence goes on along the minus strand of OY728131.1, from coordinate 867,937,503 downwards.
ACTGGTTGGTTGATAGGCTCTAAAACCATTCTATGAAATTTGACATCACCACCAGGTGGATGACAGTACTGTATCAGCTAACCAATGATCCTTATATATACATAGTTCTATAGCGTCAATCCACTATCCTTGGATTTATAATTTATTATTTTCCTAATACCATAAACATACACTAATCTATGTAAATATATTTTCCAAAGAAATGTCAAATATTAAAAAATTCATACTACAGAAATGTGGTTCTAAAATTCACAACCTCTACATAATATTGTTTCTTAAATATAATCCCCAAATAAAGATTATTTAGTTGAAGACCTATTTAAAAATTTATGTCCTTCACCTTGTTATTCGATGCCAGTTCTGGTAAAAAATATATATAAGATTAGTGTAAAAGTTAGTATACTATATTAATATTTTATTTCAAATATAGATACGAAAAAAATCAATTGAATATTTTAGTGATATCATATGAAGGTAATATTTCAATATCAATATAAATTATAGTATAAATTATTATGAAACATGGCATAAAATATTACCTTACACCTCCTTCACTAGGATCATCGGGATTGATTTCCACACACTACACTTAGATAGGCCTTAATGATTCCATAAATTAAAAGATATATTCAGTATTATCAATTAAAACCTATATATCATGAATAACATTTCATACTTGAATTGGATAAGGATTATGGTGGAGAAACTACTTGGACTAGTCTTTATGTATTGTGGTAAAAGAAAATGCTTCCCTTGGTAGAAACATAATATGAATTGGTTTATGGTCCATGGATTGAATATTTCACACCATGGTCTTAATAAAATATATATCAATTATAGGAGTAACCTATGGAATATTATCCATGTATAACATTAGAGGGTTCACATGATTTCTTATCCTTGGAATGGTATAATAAAAAATATAATTAAAAAAACCTTTCCAAATACGTGAATTAAAATTTTAATCCTGTCAAAAAAATCAAAAATAACTCATAATTTTTTTATAAATGGTATATATGTTATTTAAAAACTATAGGAAAAAAACAAAACCATGGAAAACGTTCCCATTATTCCTGGCCTGGCTGCATGGTATTCAGCCCATGCACCTTGCCTATACGATATCTTGTCTGCTTCTACAGCTTCACCTCAAGATGAAACATATCCATTAATGAGTAATGGATGAATACCATGATAAAAAATAAACATACATGGAAACCCCATTAAACTAAAGACTCGTAAAAAGTAGTTTTTATCTAACATTCTCCAATAACATACAACCCAAGTTCCGGTAATACTATAATTTTCAACAATGGTCTTCAAAAAATAACCTAAATAATGTAGGATATTATAACTATTAATCATGATCCAAACTATGACACTCCATTTTTGTGCTTGACATATCCTACCTTAAGGGCCAAGGGATCTCTTTATCTTCACAGGATGGTAACTGGTGGTTGAGTATTAAGAAAAAACCATTGAAAATGGTTTTAACCCAAAATGAATTTTAAAATAATGTATTTTTATAACAATAAAAATAATAAGAAACATTTTATTACATATTTCATAATATAAATATACCTAAAACCAAAAAAAGGATCTTTAGGTCAAGTGTCTCTAAATGATTAGATATATAGATAAAATAACATTAAATAGAAACTATGTCATCATTAATGAAACTACATCACTTTCTTCAATATGCATTTGATTTTCTAATACTATATTAGATATACTGGGGAATTGATAATGAAAAGTGGTGGACCATAATTATTAGTGAGGGAAAAATGAATGTAAACATTACACATTACAGACAAAATAAATATCATGACAACATAAAATAGAATATTAATGTAAGAACCCGGTTCTTATTTTTGAGTTACGTGCTTCTTCATTTTCCTTTTCCTTAAGTTTTTTTGAGTAAACATGGAAAATGGGGAAATATCCTAAATTTTGGAACTACACGCCGTGTACATTTCCACACTCCGTGTACTTTTGGCCATGTTGGGATGAGTACACGGGGCGTGTAGCCATGTCGGCGACGAGGGGTGTAGGAACCGACTACACGCCATGTAGTGGTACCTTACATGCCGTGTAGTCAGTCAGCATGCTTAAACAGTAAGGCGGTGGAGTTGCCGCCAACTAGGCGATAGTACACGCCTTGTACTTGGGAGTACATGCCATGTAATCATGTCGACGGATGAACAGTGTGGCGGTGCCGCCAAATGAAAAGTTAAATGAAAGAAGAACATGCCATGTACTCAGAAGTACACGCTGTGTAATTTGTTTTTCAGCTTAAAACAGGCAGTAGCCTACTCATTTGGCAGAGGAGACACATTATCCAATTTGGAGCCAAAGGAGGAGGTCGGACCTTTGATGATCCGCCAAGGGTTCGTCTGGAATTGCTTTCCGCCTCGGACTATCTTGTTGGAACCACACGGGTAAGACCACTCTTCTCCTAGCGTGTTGCTTACCAATTCTTATCCTAACCTAAGTTATGTACTTTTTTATTGGTTTTGTTCTTCGTCAGATCTACGCTGTTATTGGGCGTTTCTGGAGTCGGCGTTTGAGTATATCATTCGTTGGTGTATATGTTAGGTGGCTTTGTGTTAATTTTTCCAACCATCGTGCATTTTGTGCGTTTTTGTGCCACGAACCCATGTTGGGGTGTCATGTGGCTGAGGCCATTTCTATATTTAATGCGTAGAATTGATTAGGTATTTAATTTTGATAATAAAATGCTGGTTGGGATCGTTGCTTGGATCCGGAACCACCCAGGGGGTGTGTTTCACTGTTTAGCCGTTTGGCCAGGATACCCGAGGGTATGCCTTAAATTTATTAATGGTAGAATTGGCTTGAGAGGAATTGCTTGTTTACTGCATTTTGATATGTTTGGCATGGCCTCATTACCTATTTAGCTTGAGGGTGTTTTTGTGATTAGCCTGTGGGCACTGCACCATTTAGCCTGAGGACTGTAGTTATTTTTCTTGAGGGAAACTTCTTTCATTCCTGAGGGCCATATACTCTGTGCCTGAGGGAGACACTACCTACGCCTGAGGTAAATATTCTGTTATGCCTAAGGGCAGATTCTTGTGTTTGATACTCCTTATCTGAGGGTAGGGGTTACTTGTCGGAAGACGTGGATTGTTTACTTAGAAATGCATTGTGGTGATTTTTAATATGTAAATGGGTTAAATGGATAATAAAATGGCAATATAAATGGTAATTAGTTACTTTTTAGTACTGCTTACTTTATTACATTTTACTACTGCACACTATTGTTGAATACTTACACGCAGTTGGACACAAGCCTTTGGTGGGTGCCTACTGAGATATATTTCTCACACCCTGTTTGGGTCACGTTTTTCGGCGCAAATAGATTATGTTGCTGCAGGAGTAGATAGGGGCAACGATCCCTATACAGGTACTTGATTATTGCTGAGGAGTAGGAGGGCATGGGACCGAGCCTAGGCCCGCGATGCCGCTGCCAGCTCTTTTTCTTATTTTGATGTACTCTATATTTTATTGTACTGTATTGATGTATAATATGTTCTGGCTGTTTTTTTAGAACTTCAAACATGTAGCATCATCACTTATATACTGTTGGTTATATCCACTGCAGTAGTTATTTTAGTTGTGTCTGTTTCCTGCTTCTGTTGTCATGTATGTTTATTTTGTATTCTATTATGCTACACTTTGACAAATGAGGGCATAGTTTCCCCACTATCAGACCCGGGCCCTCACTACTAGTCGGCAGCCTCTGGCATTTGGGGAAATGTGTTTGAGGTCCTATGGCGAACCGGCTTCTGGGTACCCATTGCGTGGCAGTCGGGTCTGGGACGTTACAAAGTGGTATCTGAGGCGTTTCTTTTCATTGAATTACTATTTACAGTCGTATTCAGGGATGGGACGGAACGATAGTTAGTAATAAGCTGTGCCCAGGGGTAGCAAACCCGTGTATAGGGAAAAGCAATTCTACCTCGTATTTTTCATTCTTTTGATTTTGCAATTTTGCAGTGGATATGTTTTCACCGTTGGGTGACACACCTGGATTGTGCTATTTATATTTTATCTGTGGGTTTTATATAGTTTCAACCCGATGAGATGAGGGTATTCCATCTCATGCGTCATATAGAAACATGCTAGAAATGACAAGCCATGCATAGTTTCCATGCCATGTAGGTGCATTAGAATTTGCATGTCGTTGTGATAGTTGTTGTTCTAAAAAATCATGTTGTTGTGATAGCTTCTTGATAAATACATGCCTTGTGATATGGTGTTTTTGTTTGAGCTTGTTTATAGAATGGACCCCAAACATTGGTTTTGGGGAGTATGGGCCCCCATTGACTAGAATTTGGTGGATCATTGACTGTTTATTGGTTATAACATAGATAAGTTGTCAAATTTTGATTTGTGGGGAGTATGGGCCCTCACGGATAGGAATTTGAAACTTAGGTGTTGGTTTTTAGTATTTTCTACATTCCGAGGAAGTTTTTGAGGCATACTGTCCGGAAAACCTAGAATACACACCGTGTAGGACCTCATACACGCTGTGTGTTCTCTTCTATTCAGGAAGAAAAATGGACTTTTTGAGTACATGCCATGTACCTTGATTACACGTCGTGTAGTCTCTTCCCGTGTCACAAACCATTTGGGCGGTGACACAAGGTAGGGAAGGGCTTGGGTAAAACACGCCGTGTAGTTTTTGTGCATGTCGTGTAGTGTTGACCCGGAGTCCAGCTGTGTAACTAACAACATGGGTCAGTGAACTCCTTGACAGAACACACCGTGTTAGTTATAGACACGTCATGTAGCGTGACCTGGGGACTCGGTGATGTAGCTAAAAACACGGGCCGGTGTCACCTCCCCCTAAACACACCGTGTACCTGTGGGAAAATCCATGTAGTCTTTTCCGAGGACAGACCGTGTGGAGTTAGCCATGTGAATGGGAAATGAGGTGTTGTACACGCCATGTATGGGTGTAACACACCGTGTAGTTGTAAGCCGAGTAGTCGGCCATGTCACATATGACATGGGAAGTTGTAAAATAACACCGTACATGCCATGTAGATATTATACATGCCATGTAGTTTTGTTGAACGGAAGCCATGTGGCTTAGCCGTGTAGAAGGACACGGGCAGGGAAGGAAAGTCAAGTACATGTCATGTAGTCATTGTACACGTCGTGTAGTCTTGTTTTTCAAACTTTGAATGCCTTCTTCCTCTTGTTTCCTTTGTGATTCCTTCACTTTTTGGTCATAATAATCTTGAATATGAGGCCTTCTTTTGACCTTGTAGTGTCATGCCACATAGACGACCGTGAGTTGTTCACCCGTAGAGCAGCGACGATTATACTCCAGAGATGGTGGGACATGGGCTACCAGTTGATCCACCACCAGAGCCAGATGCAGCGCCATCTGTTATACCGGACACAGGCACAGAGGCGCAATTCCGTGAAGGTTTTATGTAGTTTATGAAGACCTTTCAGGGAGCATCGTAGGCTGCTACATCTATGGCTCAGCTAACTTGTATCTTCCAGTAGTAGCATCCACCTACGTTTTCTTGGGATGGTGGACCGCAGGCTGCAGAGTCTTGGCTAGGATCAATGTAGACTATTTTCGAGCATATGGAGATGCCTCCAGGGAGGAGGGTAAAGCTCGCTAGTTACATGCTGCATGATTCCGCCAAGAGGTGGTGGGATGTTACCACCCAGTCAAAGCATCATAGGAACATGGCATGGGAAGACATTCAGGCAGTCTTTTATGACTTTTTCTTTTCCGAGACGCTGAGGGAAGATATATCTCGAGAGTTCATGAATATGTAACAGGGAGCTATGTTAGTGACGGACTATTATGCTCATTTTACAGAGCTTCAACGTTTTGTACCCGTGCTGGTGGGTGATGAGACGTTTAGAGCCAGACATTTTGAGGATGGTCTTCGGTACAACATTCGAGCGTTGGTGAATGTTATCAGGTTTCCTATTGTACACGCGATTGTGAACCAGGCGTTGATTACAGAGAGGAACCTGAAAGAAATTTAGTGGTGTGGGCCAGGGCGGTTCAACACCAGTTACTGGTACTATTTCTGTTGGCAAGAGGAAGAGACATATGGATTTCTCTCAGGGTGGCAGTATCAGCCAGGCAGCCTCTTCAGGTGGTACGGTCAGGTGCTACCAGTGTGGTAGAGAGGGGCACAGGAGACTGCAGGGTCCACGAGACCTAGTGGAGTGCCGAGCTTGTGGCAATATGGTTCATCTGCAGCACTTTTGATGGTCATTCCCACTAGTGGCTAGTGAGAGGGGTTCTGTGCAGACTCCTCGTGCGGGAGTAGGACTAGTGGCTTCTTACCAGTCAGGGAACTGGAATGCATCAGGGCGTGCATGCAGTGATGGTGGTCGTGGTTGTGGTAGCCAGACGCTAGGATCTCAGAGGCAACAGTGTTGGATAGCTCAGGGTAGCCAGGCTGTGTCGCAGGGCTGCAGCACTGGGCAGGCATATGCAGTGCAACAGACCCAGCAGGAGCCGGATCCCAGACCTTCTACAGTCAGAGGTACTATTCTAGTAGCTTCTGTTTTGCCTTCAGTACTTTTTGATACAGGTGCTACGCATAGTTTTATATCTGTACCCGTTGTGGAGAGCCTTGGGCTCGGTGTTTCTTCTTCTTCTGATATCATGACGCTAGATACTTTGTTGGGGACTAGAACGGATGGTGTGCATTAGTGCAAGGAGTTCCCCCTTGAGGTTGGTGGGTTTCACTTCCTTTGGGACCTCTATGACTTAAAGATGACGAGCTATGACGTCATTCTTAGGATGGACTGGTTGGTTCCCTTTCAATATTTTGTAGATTGCTACCGTCGCAGGGTGCATTTCACATCACTAGAGGGCGGAGAGTTTCTATACAAGGGGGAGTGGAATGTTCAGGCGAGTCGAGCTGGACCAGAGCATCATGTGAAAGGTGGAGTCACAGCCTAGATAGCGAGCTTATATATGGATGATCAGGGTACTTTTCAGACATATTTCCCTCCAGTTTTTGATCATTTCAGGGATGTCTTCCTGGATGACTTTTCAGGTCTACCTCCGGTGCGTGAGGTGGATTTCTCTATCGAGCTAGTGCCAGGAGCAGCACCGGTGTCCATTAATCCTATAAGATGGCCATGCCTGAGTTGCAGGAGCTCAAGAGGCAGTTAGAGGAGCTACAGGCGAAGGGTTTTATCCGACCCAGTACTTCTCCTTGGGGTTCTCCAGTCCTTCTTGTGAAAAAGGCGGACGATACCCTCATACTATTCGTCGATTATCGGAAGCTGAACCAGTTGACGGTTAAGAACCGATATCCCTTGCTGAGGATAGATGATCTATTTGATCAGCTTCATGGAGAACGAGTGTTCTTGAAGATTGACTTGAGTTCCGGATATCATCAGCTGCGCATATGACCATCTGATATACTTCTCATAGCTTTCAGGAGTTGGTATGGTCTATACGAGTACTTGGTTATGCCGTTCGGACTGACTAACGCGCTATCAATTTTCATGGCTCTGATGAATCATGTGTTCCATCCGTATGTTGATTGTTTTTTGGTAGTATTCATGGATGACATCTTGGGGTACTCTCACACTCGACACGACCATGCCACCCATCTTGAGAACGTATTGAGTACACTGAGAGAGCATCAGCTATATGCTAAGCTCTCAAAGTGCCACTTTTGGATGGACAGATTCACATCTTGGGTCATATCATCTCAGAGGCAGGAATTGCAGTAGACCCAGAGAATGTGAGAGCAGTAGTTTCCTGGGAGCAGCCTAAGAACGTATTTGAGATACATATTTTCTTAGGGATGGTTGGTTACTACAGATGCTTCATACATGACTTCTACCACTTAGAAGCACCGTTGATATGTCTGACTAAGAAGGGTGTGAAGTTCGTTTGGTCAGAATCTTGTGAGGCAGATTTTTAGGACATGAAGGGAAGGATGACATCAGCACCAATCCTGATACTCCTAGAGTAGGGGAAATTCTATACAGTTTACTGTGATGCACCAGGGATTAGGCTGGGAGCCATTTTGATGCAGGGAGACCGAGTTGTTGTGTACGAGTCTTGGCAATTGAGGCCACATGAGAGGAATTACCCGACGCATGATCTCGAGCTGGCTGCAATTGTTCATACATTACGCTGTTGGAGACACTATCTATTGGGAGAGCATTTTGTGGTTTTCACCGACCACAAAAGTCTCAAGTATATCTTTACTCAGCACGACCTAAATATGTGGTAGAGGTGGGTTGAGTACCTACAGTCCTTCGATTTTTAGCATGCCTATACACCTGGTAAAGGTAATGTAGTAACTGATGCACTGAGTAGGAAGACTGAGATACAGGCAGTGCAGTAGGCCAGTGGTGAGTGGAAGCTTATGGCTTTGTTCTTTGAGATGCATCTGGAGGTGCATGACAGTCAGGGGCAGACTTATCTTTCCTCATTAGGTTTGACTTCTACCCTCCTGGATAGAGTGAGGATGAGGCCGCTATCTGATTCAGAAGGCCTGGTTCTATGGGAGTCGGTGGCTAGTGAGGACCCTCATCCCGGTTGGACGAAAGGAGATGGTGAGGTTTTGCATTTCCATGGAAGAGTATGGGTTCCAGGGGATATACGCGAGGAGATGATGTGGGAGTTTCATGCTTCAGATTGGGTAGTTCATTCAGGGGTTACAAAGATGTACTGAGACTTGAGACGTCAGTACTGGTGGCCGGGTATGAAGAGAGAGATAGTTGGTTTTGTTACGAGGTGTTCCACCTATCATCAGGTGAAGGCAGAGCACCAGAGGCCAGATGGGCTGTTACAGCAGTTTCCCATTCCAGAGTAGAAATGGCATGATGTCGCGATGGATTTCGTGACGGAATTGCCGAGGTCACCTCGTGGTAATGATGTCGTGTGGGTTGTTGTAGATAGACTCACAAAGGTGGATCACATCTTTCTGATCAAGGAGAACATCAGTGTGGATGGGCTCAGAAGGCTGTATATCTGAGAGATCATACGTCTTCATGGGGTCCCTCGTTCTATCATTTCAGATAAGGACACCCCCTTTACGTCTCGTTTCTAGCAGAGTTTTCAGAGGGCGCTGGGTACACAAGTACTTTTGAGCATAGCATACCACCCTCAGACAGATGTCCAGTTAGAGCGGACGATATAGATGCTTGAGGACATGCTGCAGGCATGCGTCCTAGAGTTTTGGGGCTCTTGGGAGAAGCATATACCCTTAGTCGAGTTCGCCTATAACAATAGTTTTTAGGAAACTATTGAGATGTCACCATACAAGGCTTTATATGGAAGGCCATGCTGATCACCTTTGTACTAGTTAGATGTAGGTGAGGCAGCTTTACTGGGGCCACAACTCATACAAGAGACATCTGAGCAGGTCCAGTTGATTCAGAAGCAGATGGATACCACGCAGTCTCGTCATAAGTCTTATATCGATCACCGTAGACGACCTTTGGAGTTCGTGGTCGGGGATCACGTTTTTCTACATGTTTCGCTGAGGCTGGGACATAAGCAGATCAAGAGACAGTCTAAGCATTCACTGAGGTATGTGGGACCATTTGAGATTCTAGAGAGAGTCGGTCTGGTTGCGTATTGATTGCAATTACCGCAGCAGTATGGATCCATGCAAAACGTCTTCCACGTGTCTCAGTTGCGTCACTACCATTCAGACCCATCTCACACCTTTCACCCAGATGAGGTTGAGCTTTATCATGATGCATCCTTTGATGAGCATCTAATCCGTATCGTTGACAGGAGCACAAAGGTTCTACGAAGCTGGTCAGTTCCTCTCGTACGGGTGGTATGGCAGCATGGCCGAGTGCAGGACGAGACCTGGGAGCAGGATGCCGGCGTACGTGCTCAGTGGCCAGATCTGCTCTGAGCTTTATCTTCGCCAACTTAAGAAGGGCAATTTGTGGATGAATTTCTATAAGGGGGGAATTTTGTAAGAACCCGGTTCTTATTTTTGAGGTACAGGGTTATTCTTTTTCCTTTTCCATAAGTGTTTTTAGGAAAACATGGAAAATGAGGGAAAATCCTAAATTTTGGTACTACACACCGTGTACTTTTCCATGTGCCTTTTACTTTTGGCCGTGTTGGGATGAGTACACAGGGCATGTATCCATGTCAACAACGAGGGGTGTTGGAACCGACTACATGTCGTGTAGTGGTACCTTACATGCCCTGTAGTCAGTCGACATGCTTAAACAGTAAGGCAGTGGAGTCGCCGCTAGCTGGGCGATAGTACATGCCGTGTACTTGGGAGTAAATGACGTGTACTCATGTCGATAGATGAACAGTGTGGCGGTGCCACCAAATGAACAGTTAAATTAAATAAGTACACGTCGTGTACTCATAAGTACACGCCCTGTACTTTGTTTTTTCAGCTTAAAACAGGCAGTAGCCTCCTCATTTGGCAAAGGAGACACTTGATCTAATTTGGAGCCAAAAGAGGAGGTCGGACCATTAAAGATCCACCGGGGGTTCATCTGGAATCGGTTTCCACCTCGTATGATCTCGTTGGAACCGCACTGGTAAACCCTCTCTTCTCCTAGCACGTTTCTTACCAATTATTCTCCTAAAGTAAGTTATTTATGTTTTTAGGGGTTTTGTGCTTCGTCCGATCTACGCCGTTCTTAGGCGTTTCTGGCGTCGTCTTTCGAGTATATCGTTCGTTGGCGTATAAGGTAGGTGGCTTTGTGTTAATTTTTCCAACTCTCATGCGATTTGTGCGTTTTCGTGCCACGAACCCATGTTGGGGTGTCGTGTGGCTGAGGTCGTTGCTATATTTAATTCCTAGAATTGATTAGTTACTTAATTGGGATAATAAAATTCTTCTTGGGATCATTTCATGGATCCGAAACCACCTCGGGGGTGTGTTTCACTGTTTAGCCGTTTGGCCAGCATACCCGAGGGTATGCCGTAAATGTAGTAATGGTAGAATTGCCTTGAGAGGAATTGCTTGTTTAATGAATTTTGATATGTTGGGCATGGCCCGGTTACCTATTTATCCTGAGGGTGTTGTTGTAATTAGCATGTGGAAATTGAACCATTTAGCATGTGGGCTGTAGTTATTTCGCTTGAGGGCAACTTCTTTCATGCCTGAGGGCGATAGACTCTGTGCCTAAGGGAGACACTACCTATGCCTGAGAGAAAAATTCTGTTATGCCTGAGGGCAGATTGTTGTGTTGGATACTCCTTACCTGAGGGTAGGGGTTACTTTTCTGAAGACGTGGATTGTTTACTTGGAAATGCACTGTGGTGATTTCTAATATGTAAATGGATTAAATGGATAACAAAATTGAAATATAACTGGTAATTTGTTACTTTTGAGTACTACTTACTTTATTACATTTTACTACTACACACTATTGTTGCATGCTTACACGCAGTTGGGCACGGGCCTTTGGTGGGTGCCTACAGAGATATATTTCTGACACCCTATTTGGGTCACGCTTTTCAGCCCAAACAAATTATGTTTCTTTAGGTGTAGATATGGGAAAGATTCCCTATATAGGTACTTGACTATTGCTGAGGATTAGGAGGGCATGGGATCGAGCCTAGGCTCGCGATGCTACTGCCAGCTATTTTTATTGTTTTTCTGTACTCCGTATTTTGTTGTACTGCATTGATTTATAACATGTTCTAGCTATTTTCTTAGAACGTGAAACATGTAGCATCATCACTTATATATTGTTGGTTATATCCACTGCTGTAGTTATTTCATTTGTGTATATTTATTGCTACCATTGTCGTGTATGTTTATTTTTTATTCCGCTACGCTACACTTTGACAAATGAGGTCACAATTTCCCCACTATCAGACGTGGGCCCTCGCAGCTTGTCGGCAGCCTATGGCATTTGGGGAAATCCGCTTGAGGTCTTGTGGTGAACCGACTTCAAGTCTCCCATTGCGTGGCACCCGGGTCCGAGACGTTACGATTAACCTCGAAGAGTTGCATAAAAAGTTGATTTCATAATATAATGGAATACATAAAATGTGTAAACAATATAAAACATGGAAAGATTAGAATAATATGATACTCACATCCATGGAATCGTAACATATTTTTCTAAGCTGACACGCTATGCACTATATATGGTATGTCCTGAGAGAAAAAACACCTAATGTATTAGAGTGGTATTATTCTAACCCTTAATATGTCTAAATATATGTGTGAACATATTTCATATATTATAATAAAACATTTAATTAACAATATTTACACATTGGGAATTAATTCATTATAATAATTGAGTTATTAAGAGATTAAAGGCATGAGCCTGCCAACATTTTAAACCCACGAGAAGAAAATATGAGTATAATGTGTATAAATTTTGGATTAATATACTAAATTATCATTAAATTAATTCCAATTAAATAATTTTTTTGGGTATTCTTACCAAAAATAATTGGCCTAAAAAATCCATGATTTATTATAGAAGTATATTTAGTATACAAAATAATTATTGATTTAAGCTTAATAATTGATAATATAAGTTTATCATTGATACAATGTAATTTGGATAGTAATGTAATGATGTTAAGTTTATTAAAATATAAATACATAAAAATTAAAAAAATTACTTCCAAGGAAGTACTTGAACGAAAAGGATGGGTGCTAGCATCCGTAATATTAAATATAACATTCTAAGATTATATGGTTGATTATATAAAAGATTGAAGGTAACTAAAAATGAATTAATGAGAGACTACGAGAGGGTGGGACACATTAATTAGATTATGAGTTTGTGAAATGGGATGGAGAGGTTGGTATTTATTAAAAAATATGTATAGTTTTTTATTAATTTCTCAATAGAGGCCTTACAAATATTGGTTTCGGAAATTGGAATTTGATTACCTTACTTGTAACTCCAATGGATTTTAGAAAATATATTTTTCTCAAAATAATGTTATGTTTGATATATTCCTTTACATAGAACCTAGAAAAGATCATTATATAACCATGGAGTATGTTTACAGTATAAAAGTTCATAGCTTTATTCACACGAACCCTCTCCACATGCACACATGGCTGTTCTGGTTAGGATATTAAAAATTACTTATGGGTTATAAAAGTTTTTATTCTTATTTTATATGATAAATGTGATTCTAAATCTTGAGAGGAAATTTTGAGTGATCTATAATCCTTAGTCCTAGAAGACACTCCATGGATGGTGGCTAGGGGCTTCACTATTGTGCAAGAATTAGATGAGAAGAAGGGAGGTGGAGCTTTTGCCATAGGAGATAATGAGAAATTTCTATAATTCCTCACTAGAAATTGTATTATAGATATGATATGTTTTTTGTATCGATCTACAGTGAAATATAGGTTCCTTAAGACATGATGTCATCTTGATTAGGTCCTGGGGAATAGTCAAGACTTATCTTACTTTCCAAACATTAAGGCCTCCTATCATGCTCACAATTTTTTAGATCACTCACCATTCCATGTTTATTTGGACCTAATAACCGATAATTTTAGTGAATTCAGTATTGTAATATTTGGGTGGAAGGCCAGTGGTTTGATGACATAGTAAGAAAGGCATGGAGTAGGATGTGTTTTGGAAACCCATGGATTATTCTTCATAACAAGCTTATGCGACTCCAAGGTGACTTTCAAACATGGATAACAAATCTCCCCCATGGATAGGAGATGGAGGTGATCATTAGGGATATTTAATGGCTTGAGGATATTCTAGATAATGGATCGGATGAGTTTTTATTTAACGTGCTCCAAAATAAGAGGATTATATTTGGTGATATGTGCATAAAATGGGAACATGTGGGCTAGGAATGTTCGAGGATAAATGTCTCTAGCAAGGTGATTGTAACACCATAGTTTTCTATATATGCTTCAATGAATAATGATATACCAAGAGACCCAATATAATTATGGAGGATTCAACTTACTCTAAATATTGAAATCTTGTTGGGGAAATGGATGATGAACACATTAAATCTGTTATAGATGGACCCAATCCACACAAACATAGAGTTTATATATGAGGTTCTATAGATCTCTTATATGTCATTCTGTAGAGAACCTCATATATAAACTCTATGTTTGTGCGGATTGGGTCCATCTATAACAGATTTAATGTGTTCATCATCCATTTCCCCAACAACATTTCAATATTTAGAGTTTTCATTTCCCCAAAATGAAAACTCTAGTATAAGAGATCTATAGAACCTCATATATAAGAGATCTATAGAACCTCATATACTAGAGTTTTCATTTTGAGATATGATTCTTATTCACCATTTGTTTCTTTTTTTGATGTATATATTTTTCATAGATTTCTCTTCTGATAATTGTTCATAATATCGATGGGATTTAAAAATCATAATCATTTTTTACCTTTAATGGGATTTCAATTCAAATGATAATAATGATGCTAGAATATTTCTTGAATCAAAATCATTTCTCATGTCAAAAAAGATTCCTTATTAAATGGTTATTAAAATATGTTTTCTTTTTATTATAGTAGGATATTATAATTAATTTCCCTCATATCCATATGGATGATCAAAGTAATTTTTTTGATAAATTATACTAGGAAAATAACATATCTTTTTCATTTATTCACTAATATTATCTATTTTTCAATTATTAGATATTTACGAAGTAATGGTACATAGTGAAAACATAATGTTTTTTACTATTCATTAAATACTAATGTATTGAAGAAATTCCCCAAAATTTCACCATAAAATAATTTTACTGTAATTAATTCTAATATAATGTATGTTTCATCAATATTGATTATTAATTATGACAAATAATTGAATAAAATCATATTTATTATAAAATTATATATTCTAAATAAAATTTTTTTTTATTAACAATAAAGTACTATGAATTTAATAATATTTTTTCTACTAATTCAAAAAGTGTATTTTGGAATATAATAATATAATTATAATACATTTTTATTTCATTTTAAAATGTTATTGTTCAACTATATTGGCCATTATTATGAATCCAATATTCATATAATGGAGACATTATAATGGTTGAGAAATAGTTATGTAATATTCAGATCATAGTGGCACCATTTTCCATTACACGCAATATATACAGAATTATTATGAGAGCTCAACATTAACAAATTCAATTGAAAAGGATCAAAAATTCCCATTAAAATTCTTATAATCTTCCCCACACTTCTCTTTATTTTTAATATTATTATGGAAGGGGTGATATTAATGCAAGAATCCAAACATGTGGAGTTTATTTTAGGTTTTTATTTAGTTTGTTCCATTTATCTTCCTATACTATTATGAGATATTATAGTTAAAATTAATTTATGGAATTTAATATGCCAATGAAATTTAATAGTATTTTTATGTTATCCAATGGTTAAATATAATAAAACAGTCATTGTGAAACAAGAGTTTTTTTTCTAATAGATGAAACTTTTGTGTATTTACATTCATACCCTATTAAGAAAATTTGTAGATAATTTTTTTAATACACTAAGGTGAAAATAATTATGTGGAGTTTTAAATTTTTACCTCTTATAATTCCAATCATTCTACATCATAATTATTGTTATCCTAAAGAACTCTAGCCATTTGGGTTGTCTTGTTGCCAAGAAAATTGTCTCTATAATCCAAGATCATCACAAGATGCTACTCATAAGAAAGATCATTTTGAAAAAAAACAATTACGGATTTATTAAAGTGAGGTATCTTAGATAAACTTAAATAAATGTGATATAAGGAACATATCATGTACTTGAGACATGTTTAGTGGGGATGATAGTCAATATGCCACAACATTTATCTGATATTGAATAAAAAAGTCCCCAATATACCTTGGATATACATTTCCCTTATTCTAAATCCTTATATACCTATTGTAAGGGGATATATAAAAAAACACATTATCTATAACCTCATACAGTTAGTTTCATAAATTGTAATTTACATTACTCTTCATTTTAAATTACACCGCTCTAATGTGATACTAAAAGGTCATGACCTTCTCACTCATTTCATCTACATGTTTGGTTTCCAATGACTTCTATTCAATAACTTCTTCCCATTATTTTGGATTTCTACATTGTTTTATATAGTGGTATTCATAAGGATCCATATAAATTATAGAGTGAAATATATTTACATTCGAGAACATCACCAAATAATAAGGTTGATTCCAACCTTCTTTGATGTCCTTATTGAAATATTTAAATAAATCCTAAAGATTATAATTTTTATTATCATATTATCACTAGTATAAGGTTTATAGACTTTAAAAAATATAAAATTAGTGTTCACCTAATTAAATTTTTATTATTTAAGAATATCATATATAAATAATACCATGAAAATTTCAATGTATTTTCTAAAAACATAATTCATTAAATCCATAATAATTTTTGTGGCATTGGTGTGTTTGAATGCTATCACTATGAAATCATAGTTTTCAAACCTTTTATGATAGTTAGGATTTGTTTTATCCTAGTTCTTTACCATTATTTAATGATACCATTAATAAAAGTTCAATAATGATATGTGCATGGATCTATGTAGCTGATATAAAAAATAATCAATTTGTACCCAATGATACATTTTCATTTTCATGAAATTATTGAGATCATGATAAGAATTTAATGATACATCAACCCATAAATATTCATCAAGAAGTGAGTGGTGAACCCCATGGTGAAGCACTTGGGTACATTAAATACTTTTCTAGACTCTATTCTAATTTCTTATTTTGTCCTTATATTTTATTATTTGTTATTTTACAGTGAGTCTTGGATATCAGCCAAGCTCCTGGTATAAGTTAAATTGATTACTCAACCTCATAGTTTTATGGTTGACTGGGAAACTCTTACTGTAATTTATAATTATATTTACATTCAAATATCATGTTTTTAATGGTGATACATTCCTTTTTCACAATCATTTGATAAAGTTATTTTATATCGTAATGCAACATTATCCATGTTTGATAGGATGTTTTTAAAGGATATACATCATCTTATGTTTACATTTATTGAATTGGAGGATGATTTGGAACAAATAAGGTGTCTTCCTTCATAGGAAATTTGATTTTGTAACTATAAAATGACAAAAAACATTCCTAATACAACTTAATATTTTATTAATGGGAGTTTGACAAGGATTTCTAGGATATTTATTGAAGAAATGAAGGCTATATAGGTGTTAAATATAGGGGGTGCAATACTTTCCCCATTTCGCCTTCCACTGATAACTCAATATCTATGTTTGTTGTTTTTTTGAGTAGTTATTATAAACATTAATAATATTTAAGAATGCGTAGAATCAAAATAAAATAATAAATTCCCCATTCATGAAAAATAACAAACTAACATGTAAATAATTTATTATTATGATCTTCCTCAACAACAGTGATAACATATGCAAACCCTTTATCCCTTGGATTTGAGGGATGTGTTCATCAGTTATCATTAGAAACCCTAGTATTGTGAAATGGGTTTGTATAGTTTCCATGTTACTTATAAATGAAATATTAGACCATGGGATAAGGATTGATCAAAATCTTCTTTTACTCAATCACATTAATGAGACTATTCATCACCTTATGATATTTATTAGCATTATATCCATTGAATACACACATAAAACACTTCCTTTTCCCCTTCATATAATTCACAGAATGATTCATCCCAGATATATATCATATGGGATGCTATATTCATTCACTTATATGAGGATTATTTTATGATCCACCTGAGTTAAACTGCATTCTTTTTTTCATATCTTTAGTTCCATGGGACAACTAATATTTACCAATCTAAATATAAAATATAGGGTCATAAAAAACAATGTTTTCATAATTTTTGAAGTCTCATGTCACTATGGATTTTAGAAAACATTTATTTAGTCCAATAATGAATCATTTTTTCATTGCATTCAGCATCCATTAAAAAGTTGAGGCTCTATTGTATAATAATTTTTATGTTCAAATCATAATTCTTAATAAATGTACACTTTTTTATTGAGTCTATGTAATTCCCACTACATTTTATTAGGGGGGGTGCGGGGAATATATTTAATGAAAAATATATTCATGAATATTTCACATTTTATGGATTGAAATACCTATTTGCGAGTTTCATTCTAGATTAGTGTCCACCACTAATCAACTATCCAATTAGCTGATATGAAACTAATGTTACATTCAATGTCATTGAGTATAAGAGGATAGAAAATATTTTCCCAATAGAGTTAACTAATTTCTGTATAATTGTAAGATCACAATATATAATAAAATTAGGGGTAATTTTTCTCATAATGGACTTAACTGAAACTTATTCTCCCTTAGAAGAAGGATGGAATTCGGTGTGATTACGTAATTAATCATAACATGAGTTAGTTGTGCTAGTAATTTTATGATGTTCATGAGTCCTACTCCAATAATATAATGAATTTCATTAGGTCAACAATAAAATTTCCCATCACATATGTTTTTGACGTTATTCCGCCTATATGAAACTATTTTCTAAAATTAAGGAAATTTTGGCATAATAATCTATAAATTAAGTAGCATTTAGTGGGAAAATATGATGTTTTGAGTGAAAACTCATAAATGATAGGAATACCCTAAATTATAAATTTATAGGTTTTAGTATATGATATCTATTCTCATTAAAATATTATTTTTTTCTAGATATAAATTACATCATAAATTGCAATAACAAGTCCATAACAATGTTATGTAATTAGCACATGAACTATCCAAAGTAAATCCCACTAGAGAATCAAACCAGGTGTTCTCTTATTCCTCCTACCCAAGAACCTATTGAAGATTAAATTAATACATGATAATAGTTTCAAAGATTATAACCACTAGGTGTTTGTAATTCTAATCTAGCATTCACGTAATTTCATCAATTTTTGGATATTATTTGTAGGAAACCATAGAGGATGTAGTTTACAAAACATTAGTTTTTTTACTAAATTTACAATTATAAATAAGGTTGTTTCAATTGTTTTCTATTTATAACCCAAAAAATAAGTATAAATTATATTGATACCATATATGGAAATATAAATATATATACACATTTTATTAAATTTATTTTAATAGTAATATCCATAAATCAAAAATCAAGAATCTCAAGGTCTAATATTGTTAGAAGATTAAATTAATAATTAGATATAAACAACATATAGATTATTTAAACTTCATAATATTCTTCTGTAAGAGTGGTTAACCATAATACCCTATAAGGGAACAATTAGAGTCACCTTGATACATAAAATACAAAAGACATAACAAGATAATATAAAATAAAACAATAACATGTAATAATGATATTAAAATTTAGATATCATAAGATCATAAAACTAATGGTTATTAAAACTACATAATAAAATACAACAAAATTATAAGTCATGGTAGGAAACGAAGGCATCACAACATAGTGTACTAGGATAACCTCCCATGAACAAAACACGGTAACTCATGAGATTTAAACATTACCCATTACATATGATATATATTAGGTAAAACCCTTCATATGTAAATATTTATATGAAATATATATATTAAATATGAAAGAAAATAATTTCATCATAAACATATGGGCAGTGGGAACATGTTAAATAATATCAATGAGAAGGTAAGTGCATAAAGGATGAAACCTTTCAATACATTAAAAATATGATAAGGAAATGTGAGTATAATATACTTATATACATAATAAGTGATTAAAAATAATATTTATATTAATACAATAGAATGAAATTTTGTTGGGTATTCCCAATTAAAATAACATGCATGGAAAATCAATTAATGATTTTTGTAACATAATGGGATAAAAAAATAGAAAATGGTATAACTTTAATTAGAGAAGATAACAATATATAATTCATAGAAAATAATTTACGTAGTAATTTAATGTTGATATGCGTATTAGAATATAGATACTTAAAAATTAGAAAACTTACAATAGATGGAGTTGGTGAACGAAAAAAAAACTAAGAGAACCCCTTCCCTTAAATAATACTTTTTAAGATCCAAGGACTATTACCTGAGAGTATGTGGTTTTAAACAAAGTAAGTAATAAGAGTATAAGATAGGTTGGGATATGATAATTATATTGTTTGGTAATGAATTTTAGTGTATAAGTATATATTTATTGTAAAATAAGGAAAATGTTATATCAATTTCATAATACTAGCCTTGGAAATCTTTGTTGTGGAATGTAGAAAACCATTAGCTCACCCATGATTTTGGTGAAAGGTTTTGGAAATTTAATGAATTTATTTTTAATTTTATTCAAGAGATTTGTAAATTAGATATTTAATATTACTTTGGGCATTGAAATTTAATTTTTCTACAATATATTATTTTTGGAAGGATTGATATCCATTTTAAAACATGAAATGTTATTTATAAGTTTGAAAACAGTTATTAAATATTTGAAATAATTATATTAGTAAAATAACATATTATTTGTTCTATATATTCATATATAAATTATTAAATTATTAAAATATATTTATTAAGTAATCATATAGACCAAAAGAACAAAACTATAATTTAATATTGACTGAAAATTAATGTATTTTAGAAATTCTTTAAATTTCACCCCAATTTTTTTTAACATATTGATTTAAAAAAATTATTTTATCAAAATTAATTCCATTTTATGAAAAATAATTAACCTAAATAAAAACATCATATTTTTTATAAAATAATATTTTTAATTGAAAATAGATTATTTATTAACTATAAATATTTCTAAATTTTATAATATCATATATATTGATTCATGAAGTTTCTATGGATAGGTAATAGTATAAATATTAAAATTTTAAGGTTTCCTTTAAACTAGTATTTTAATATTATATTGGGTATAATTACTGTTATAATATTCATATAATGGTCACATTACAAAATTCAGATGGCAGTCATGTAACAACGAGGTCCTAACAGTCACATTTTTATTAACTCCATATTTACAATACACCATTACCTTAGATCAGAAATAACTACAT
Source organism: Viscum album (assembly GCA_963277665.1). NCBI lineage: Eukaryota > Viridiplantae > Streptophyta > Magnoliopsida > Santalales > Viscaceae > Viscum > Viscum album. Next base: position 867,916,484 of record OY728131.1, on the reverse strand, counting down.
CCCATACAATGGTTCTACAATTCTCATTATAATGGCTATAATATTCAAAAGTCTTCACTTTTATTTTGTATTATTTATGAAAGGAGTGATCTTTTCCAAGGTATTTGAGACAATTAAGTTTATATTACAGTTATAATTATTCATTTTCATTTATATCTATAAATTATTTATTGATATTATTTTTAACATTATATAAGAATATGTAATGTTCCTATGGAACTTTATAGTATATATATGCGATTCAACTATAAAAAATAATAAAACAACCATTGTGAAGCATGATATATTATACTGAAATAATTAATTTCACATTATACCAGTTGTTTCCTATGAACCATGCATAACCCTGAAATATATTTTCATGTCATTCTTATGATACACTATTATTACATTTTAACATGAAACCTAATGATAATTAAATAAATAAAATATCATTGCGGGACTATAACATCAAATTAACCAAAAAAAATATTTTAACATAACCATATTAATATATAAAATTTTACATGAACCCAGAGATTCAGAATATGGACAAAATAGGGCTCCAAAGATGACGACATAACATATAATTAATGTATAAAAAGATAAAAAATAACTATTACCTATCCCACTATGATGTAAGAGAAAATTATCTATATATCACTTTTTCAAATCATTGGTATAGGTTATCCTGACTAACCATCACCTCTTAGGGGACCCATTCATTTACATGGGTAAGTAAAAATAATGAATAGAGAAAACCGCACAATTAATTTATAGTGAGGGTATAATAAGGCCATTAGGGTTTCATAAATCACCATATACAATACCATTTCAAAATAATCTAAATTATAATTATTTTAATAATACATATAAATTTAGTAAATTTAATCCTTTTAGAAAACTAAGAACAATGTTTGTAATAGGAAATATTAATTATCAGGAGGAAAGAACATAAAGAGGTGTTTTTTTGGAAAATAAAAAAATAATGTAGAAAATGTATCATAATATATATTATCATGATGAGGATACTTGAGATAAATGTTTGGGTTCATAGGCTATTAATAACTCCATTATATAATATATGTCATTTTCCATGGGGAATTCCATGTTAACGCAATGAACACAGTTAAAAGGATAATCATGTCCAAAACAGAGATATCCAATGATGTACCATATAAAGATGATATTAATGTCATTACATAATATCATTCCACATACTGTCCCTCCCATGCACCCATTGGAATCACCCAAGAAGGTCAAAAAGATTTAAAATTATTTTTTTCCAATCTATAAAAATATAAAAGTCATGTAAGTAATTAATTTTTTTATATTATAATGTTTTATAAAATATTAAATGTATATTTCCATCATCTATGGTATGAAAATCTATTAAAACTATTGATTAAATAGATTAACAGTTTCATCAATAACCTTAGTGGAAACAAATTAAACATATTTTATAAGATCAATTTAGACCTCCAGATTCCATAAATTTGAATGACCTAAAGAGAAACTGAAGTATGCTAAATGATGAAAATTTATATAAAAATAATTCTAAATTATATTTCATTAAAACAAACTCGGTACACACTGTTCAAAATTTAGTGGAATTTGTATTGGGAAACGTAACAAGTATGTATTAAATCCACTGTGGAATATTTTTCACCCAAAAGAGGAAATATTACATCCTATGAAGCCAAGAGTGGTCCTCTTTATCAAGTATCCCACATAATTACAGTATATTCAAGAAACCCAAATACACCAAGGCCATGGTAGAATAACCATATGGATAAATATATAATAATATTATAACACCCTCACCCTAGTTACCTAGAATCGGTGCATTATTAAAAAACATTGGCATGATAAAAATGATCAAGTCTCAAAAGACTGATTATTTTAGTAGCTTTGGAAGTACTATATACATTCATAAGGGTTACATTAAATCATAAAATGGAAAACAACAACAACATTTTTTCCATAGACAACACTGATGTCCCATAGACTATCCCTGCAGGCCAGTCATAATACACTTATTTTCATCTTGGGAAAAATAAAACATAGAAAGGGGTGAGCTCAGATGCTCAATAAGGAAAACAATATAGAAAAAACTTTCATAAATAAGAATAAAAATTTAAGTCAATGTATAAGACTAAAACAAAAGCCATTTAATATTGAACTTCATCATAATATGGAAAATGTAAAAGTCAAATAAATTGAATTTACATATTCACATGGATATTCTAGTAGTTGAATAATCACATGAAATATCAATAGCCACTTTAATAACGATGAAATGATTAATTCTATACTTTCATAACCACATAGTGAAGGCCTTGTTCCAATATTACAAATAATATTTTGTCAAGACCTTGTTCTAAGACACTAGTTTTTCTCACGAGACCTACCGATGCATCAAAGAGCTATAGTGTGCTCCACCTGTCACTTACTAAGTCCAATGCATTCCTTAAATGAAAAGGTTTAATCATAACATAAGAATTTGTATTAAAACTAGAATAAAAAAATTTCAATACATCATTCATAAACCATTAATGGAGTAAGAATAACCCATCCACAGTCAAACATATAACAAAACGTTCAATACAATATGGAAGTTTTGTATCATAATAAATCAACTTCAAATAAGCCTAAAATCCATCAAAGGATGTTGACATAGATGAAATCAAAACTGTTTGAGAGAAATATCTCATTCCATTTTTTTGAAATCATTTAATGTTACATAATTAAAAAAAAATATTTATTTTAAAACTATTCTTATAATCTTGTATGGGAAGATTCGATGATGTTATAACGACATAATATAGCCACACCCGCCGTATAAGTTTTAAAAACATTTTTACCTTAATTTTTTCGAAAAGGACATAAAGTACCTTGTTTGGTAAATGACGAAAAGATTCCATTCGAAACATATAAAGTCAAATAAGGTTATTAATTAATTTAACCCATTCTTTATTAAATAATATAAATGTTTTCAATTACATTTTTATGAAACATAGATGTGGAAGATAAAGAGGTCCAAGTAGATACATACACAAAAACAACCTTGGATAATAAAGGGATTGTGAAATTAACCCTTACCTAGTATTTTTCATTAGTCAAATGTAGGTTAACCTCCTGTATAATGGTGAAATAACTGTTATTAAATTATAGAATCATCATATACATTAATATGATGTCATATATGATCTTATTATATTGCTTTGTTAATAATATTTTAGTTTTATCGTCGTTTTGGGTGTTAACTGATTCATTTTCCTATAAATGATTTGTTAAGAAAGTAATATTTGTTATGGATTGGATGTATCTTATTCATATTCAGATTGATATTATGTTTTTCAAAATTATATTTAATCATCTAATGAAAATTTGTCTGAAATGGATTGCGATGGGGAATGAATCTCATCGAGTTCGTGGAGAAGGTAATCCGTACGTACACACGAGCAACAATATTATTCTTTTGATCTCAAAATAATATATAATTGGATGTTATATCATATATACAGAATAATTATTATGTTATATTTATTATTTACATCAAATACACATCATTATTATACTCAACCAAATAATAATGTATTGAATAATAATTACACCACGACGTGGAGACGATAAGCAGTACATACACACGTATGGTGAGAAGTCATTCAAAGGATGGATAGAATAAAGAATATGGTTGTGACATATTTATAATAACATCAATGTATATAGAAGACACTGGAGTTATTATTTTACAATGGAAACAATAAAGAAACCAGAAGTGGATGAAGAAAAGAACTTGAAAGATGTGATGAAATATTTACCTCTTATTAGGGTTCTTTTTTTTAATTTGATCAAAATGGATCTGAATGATGGTTTTTTGACTAATGTAAGGCCTCTGGGATAAAGGGGGGGAAAATTGAGAGGGTATTTGGGTAGATTTTGGCCGAGCCACATGGAATTGAAGGTGTGAATTAGAGAGAAGGGGGAGTGACCTTTTATAAGAGGGGTGAGGGGCACCTTAGGAAAAGCTTGAAATATTATTTTATAATAAAATAATTTTCGGTCTCTAATAGCACAAAAATTAATTATTTAAAGTCTAAGGTGAATAGTGGTCTCAAAACACTCAACCAATATGTTTTAGAGAGGTTTGGATCACTATATTAACCTTATTGTTTAGATTTAACACTTAGTTAAATAGTTTGACATTTATCATGTCTTTTTGTATTTTTATATTATATGGTTAATAAAAATACTTTAAACATCCGAGAGAACCCCAAGTGGTTCATTAATACTAAACCTATCATTATATAAGTATTATGTTTAACCTTAAATTTTAAAAACAAAATATCAATTACTAATATAATATTTGTTTTGAAAAGTATTTTATGTCAATTTTGACACTATTTGGTATTTTGTTTTAGCTAAATTCATAAAAACATTATTACTTCAAAAAAAAATCATCTAAACAACCATAATATGTCATATTAACCTATAAAATTAGTTGTATTCATAAAAAGACTAAATTTACACATATTTGGGTATTTATAATATCAGTTATTTTAATCTTTTATTAATACGGTAGTTACTACATCATCATTGTGTCATAAATAAATATAATTATTTAATCTCTAAAAAATATAAATAAAAATTAAATAAATTCCTTTATGTAAGAAATATTTAAATATTTATAATGAGTATTTACAGTCGAATTTATCTTATCTGTAACCCTATATTAAAAATGGTTTAGTTATTAATCATTAAATTTAACGCTTTTAACTCTTCTTTGAATTAAATAATAATAAATGTCATAATATTATCAATGTTGACCAAAAGGATCATATTTTATTCCTATGGTTATTTTCGGATTAATTACAATTATCCAATATAATTAGGACATGTTTTAGGGTAATTATAATATCATTTTTACCCTTATTTACCAAATTTACTTTTAACCGTGGTAAATAAAAGTAAATAGGTACTATTCCCCAAAAATTATTTTCAACTTATTGAACCAAATTTTACGTACTGATATCAACTGTGTGTCTCTGTTTTTGAAATTCAACTCACAGAAGCTATAAAATTATGTTTTATGTAAATTTGAAAATGCTCATAGGAGGTGGGTAAAAGACGGTAAAAAGTTCAATAAAATTTATATATATATAAAATTATTATAAACTAACTCAAATGAATTAAATTTAACATATATAGGTATTATGTATCTATTTTGACCTAAAAAAATTTATATAAAACAAATATTTATTTAAAAAAAAATAAGTTTTAAACTATAACTCAGTATTTTTCACTATTCATCAAAAATTGAATGTTTTCAGAAAAATACAAAAACATCACCCTAAGCAAATTTTAATATTCCGAATCCAAAAATGATGTGTATTATGAAAGATAAAATTTATGAAATTCCAAAAAGTGGGTATTAGTATTCATAATGGCTAGTTTGAATGGTTATGGTGTGTTAGATCTCAAAGTTGCGTACAACACAGGCTATTTTATTATTCAAAGAGAAGCGTACTGTGGAAGCATGGGGTGTTAAATTCTTCCCTCCTTCAAATAATTTAATCCTAAACCTTTCTATAATATTAATGCATAGAAAGACGTGGCTGGTTCTTCATCATAATTTCTCGGGTTCCCACATTGCCTCTTCCATCTTATAGGTTTTCCATAGAACTTTTACTTGATGAGTTGTCTGGTTACTCAGCACTTGTTCTCTTGTATCAAAAACCTTGACAGACTCTTCACAATAAGACATATCTTCTTCCAGTTCTAATTCCTCATAGGTAAGTACATGCATTATGTCAGGCATGTATTTTCTAAATAGTGATACGTGGAACACATCATAAAATTTGGAGAGACTTGGCAGCATTGCCAAACGGTGAGCTAAATTCCCAATTCGTTCTAGAATTTCAAAAGGTCTGATGTACATGGGACACAATTTACCCTTCTTACCAAAACATAAAAGACCATTCCATGGAGATACCTTCTTGAAAACATAATCTTCTACTTGAAATACCAAAAACTTCTTTCGGTTATCAGAATAGCTCTTCGGTCTACATTGAGCTGCATAGATGTGGTTTTGAATTACCTTCACCTTTTCCATAATTTCCTCCACCAGTTCTGGGACTACGAGTTTTCTTTCACCAACATCATCCCAATAGTATACTGTGCAACATCTCTTTCCGTATAACGCTTCATATAGTGCCATCTGAATACTTGAATGGAAGCTATTGTGATAGGAAAATTCTACCAGTGGTAAATATTGATCTCACATACCATTAAAGTCAAGTCATCATGATCTCAACATGTCTTCTATGGTTTGAATAGTCCGTTCTAATTGTCCATCAGTTTGGGGGGGGGGGTAGGCAGTGCTGAAATGATGTTCAGTATCCAGGGATTTCTTATGACTTTTCCAGAATCTTGATGTAAAACATGGATCACAATCAGAAACTATCTATATTGGTACTCAATGAAGTCTTACAATATCATTAATATATAATATTTCAAATCGTTGAAGTGGTAAAACTTCTCTGATATCATGAAAATGAGCTGACATGGTATGATGATCACCAATGACCAATATTGCATCGTTCTTTCTAAAATCCTTTGGCAGTCCCATGACAAAGTCCATCATAATATTATTCCATTTTCACTCTGGTATGGGAAGAGGTTTCATGGATTCTTTTGGCTATTTCCTTCTAGCTTTCAATTCTTGATAAACCATACATCATGATAAAAAATCAGCAATATCCCTCTTAATGTTGTCCCACTAAAAATGTTCCTTCAAATATCTATACATTTTTGTAACCCCATGGAGAATAGAGAAATTGGAGATATGAGCATCATCCAACAATTCCCATTATAGATTAGGTATATTAAGAACACAATGTCTCTTCCAAAATTTCAAAATTCCATTTTCATACACAAAGTCACTCAATCTGCAATCATTCAGAGCATTAATCTTCTCTTGAAACTCATCATCACCGCTCTCAGAACTCTTTATCATTTCTAGTAAGGATGGTTTGGATACCATTTGAAAAAGTATTAATGTTTCACCTGCAATTGTGATTCCCATATCCATCTTTAATAGATCCATGTATATAGGATTCTTTTCAACTGTCATATTGATCAAAGCTCCCTAAACCTTTCTACTCAAAGCATTTTCCACCTTATTTTCCTTCCCTAGATGGTATTGTATAGTGCAATAATAATCCTTGAGTAGTTCAAGCCATCACCTTTACCTCATGTTGATTTCTTTTTGTGAGAAAATGTACTTCAAACTCTTGTTGTTGGTATATATCTCACATTTTTAACCATAGAGATAATGTCTCTATATATTGAAAGAAAATTTTGCAGCTTCTAACTCATGATCATGAGTTGGAAAGTTTTGGTCATGAATTTTTAGCCATCGTGATTCATTGTCAATAACCTTATCATTCTGCATAAAAACACAACCAAGTCCTTTATTTGAATAATCACTATAAATAACAAACCCATCGTTCTCCGATTGTAGTGTCAATATAGGATCATAGAATAATCTTCTCTTCAATTATCAAAACATTCTTCGCATTCTTTTGTCCAAAAAAATTTCACCCCTTTACGTGTGCTCTAGGTTAAGGGGTTAGCCAATTGGGAAATATTCTAGATGGAATGCCGATAATGACCTGGTAAACCAATAAAACTGCGTACCTCAGTTATACTTGTCAGTGCTGGCCATTCATGGATTTCTATTGTCTTTAAAGGATCAATGGATATTCCTTCTTTAGAGATGATATAACAATGAAAAGAAATATCCTGATGCTAGAATTCACATTTTCTAAACTTCTTATATATTTCATGTCTTCTAAGAGTCTTCAGGATAATGGGCAAGTGATTTTCATGATCTTTGTAGCTTTTGATGAATACAAAGTTGTTATCAATAAATACCACAACAAATTCATCAAGATATTCCTTGAAAAATCTGTTCATTAGATCCATGAAAAAAGAGAGTGCATTAGTCAATCAAAAAGGCATTGCTGTAAACTCGTAATGACCTTACCTGGTTCGAAATGATGTTTTTAGAAAATATTCCTTCTTCACACACAACTGATGATACCAAGATTGAAGGTCAATCTTTGAAAAGTATTGAGCTCCATGAAGTTGGTCGAATAAATCATCAATGTGAGGTAGGGGATACTTGTTCTTTATTTTTAAAACAGTGATCTCTAGGTAGTTAATGCACAAGCTCATAGATCCATATTTCTTCTTAACAAAAAGGACTGGGGCTCCCCATGGAGAAACACTAGGGAGAATAAATCCATCATTTCTCAATTCCTCTAGTTGTGTCTTTAGGTCCACTAATTCCACAGTGTCTATTCAATAAGGGGACTTCAATATGGGCCTTGAACCAGGAATTAAATCAATGGAAAACTCAATTTCTCATTACGGAGGATTTACATGTAAATTTTCAGGAAACACATAAAAATATTTTTTCACAAAAGGTACATCATATATTTGAACATTTGTTTCCTCACCCACAATTATTTAATTCTCTTCCTCCCCAATAATTGAATTTGGTTGATTTACTGGGGGTGGATCTAGATAAGAATTAGGTGGTGACATTTTTTCTCTAAAGATAAGGTGCTATTTATCATCATCATAAAAAATAGTAACCTCTTTATTCTTACAATAAATTGTTTCATCATGGTCCAAAAGCCAATACATACCGATGATTATATAAAATTGAATCATGGGTATGATGATGAAATCAGAAGATAAACAACATTTATAAGCTCTAATGGGGACTGATTTAAAAAAAGGTTTCAATGATACTTCTCTTAGAAGTTTTTACTGACAACTCCCTTGTTAAATCAAATTGGAAATATCTAATTTTCATAGAAAAATGGGAAGATATAAAACAAAGTGATGATCAAGAATCAGATAATGCATTTTCTAAACTTGAGGAAACTATTTAATTACCTGCCACCACATATTTTGGAGCTTCAACCTTAGTAGTAGTGAGAAAATATGCTTGGCCTTGGTCCCGTGGTATTTTATAAGGTATATTTCCCTGACACTTAAGACATTCATTCGCATAACGGCCCCATTCACTACAATTGTAGCATTCAACATCGAGAGCCTCTTTCTTCCCCTCGCAATCACGAGTTTGGTGGACTTTTTGACCACTCTTGTAACAGCCTCCCATTATCTTCAGGAAAGTACCAGGGTGTTTCTACCCACATTTATTATAGAATAGAAATTCATATTTTCCCTTCTTGCACTTATTTCCATTTCCAGAGTGTTCAACCGATTTCTTCATCTCTTTCTTTGGTTTAAAGGCGTAATACTTAGAGAATTATTTTTTTTCATGATGGCACATGAGATAATATTTCAGTACGATGAGAAGGATTGTGAGACTAATGCTCGACGGAGAAATGGTTTTAACCAATCAAAGAAACGACCAATTTTACATCTTGGGTTACTTATATATTCTGCCGCATGCCTTGCTAACTTTGTAAAGTTAGCCTCATACATTGCGACATTCTCATCCTCCTTTTACCTCAGATTCAGAAATTGTCTTTCCATATCTACTCAATGGTCATGAGGAAAGTATTTTTCTAAGAAAAGCTCTTTATACTCCCTCCTTCAATATTTTATACTTCATCATCTACTTTTTTGTTTTGAATCAATGACCACCATTGATCAGCATCTCCAGTGAGGCGGTAAACTACCATGACCACTTTTTCCCTTTCACTACTCCCAAAGGTGTGGAATATTTTCTCTAAGGAATTTTTGCACTGCTCAGCTACTAGTGGATTTTTACTCTCATTGAATATTGGTGGTTGTTGCCTCATGAATCAATCTAACATTGATCCTCCACGTCGTGGATCCAGGTGCTCCATAAGGGTAAGGTTATTATTCGAAACTTGAGAGAGTTGTCCCATTATGGTGATAAGCTGATCAGCACCAGTTGTATCACCAGCTTCACTATAATTATCTAGAGCAGGAGGTAAGTCCTTTCATGGAGTGTGTTAATTGATTTGGTTTCCATTCCTTCCACTAGGTTCAATTTCTAAACAATGGCATAACTAGATTAGTTTATGAATCGAAATACATAAATTCAAACTTGTAAAGCACATAACATAAACTGAATATTTTATTGATATAATCCATAATCATAATAAATGTTTTCATTGAGGAATTGTATACTTATAAACCTTTCATAATGGTTTATAAAGAAAATGAGATTTATCCTAAGCATATCCCATGTGAGTGTCGTAACCAAGAGTTCAGCAAGGCCCATTTTCGTTCACTAGTTCCTGTTTGAGTCTAGCTCAAAGTGGTGTTTTTGGGTTTTACCCTTAGGAACATCTATGCCAGAGTTGCCTCTACCTGGTCGTACCCAGACATTGATGTATTTATTGGAAAATTAACAAAATATATACATTAAAAAAATTCTAGGAAGTTATTCTATACTAATCCTCAAATTTTGTCTTAAGGCTATGTGCTCTAATCAGAGTTTATATAAATCTACTTACCGAGGATTATAATAAACAAACTCTGATACCAAATATAACACCCTGAACCTAGTTACCCAGATTCAGTGAATTGTTACATAACATTGGCATGATCACAAAACATCAAGTCTCGAAAGAACGATTAGTAGAGTAGCCTTGTAAGTATTAGATACATTCATAAGGTTTATATTATATCATAAAATGGAAAACTACAACAACATTGTTTCCATAGACAACACTGAGATCCCATAGACTATCCCTGTAGGTCAGTCATAATACACTTCTTCGCATCCTGGGAAAAATAAAACATTGAAATGGGTGAGATCAAATGCACAGTAAGGATAACAAAATAGAGAAAACATTCATAAATAAGCATAAACATTTAAGGCAATGTATAATATTAAAACAAAATCCTTTTAAACATGAACTTCTACATAATATGGAAAAGATGAAGATCTAATAAATGCCATTTACTTATTCACATGGATATTCTAATATTCGAATAATCAGAAGAAATATCAATATCAACTTTCATAATGATTGAATTTATAATGCCAGACTTTCATAACCACATAGTCAAGGCCTTGTGCCACGACTACAAATAATATTTTTTCATGGCCTTGTACTAAGACACCAGTTTGTCTCATGAGACCTACCAATGCATCGGGAGCTATAGAGGGCTCCAGCCGTTCCTTACTAAGTCCAATGATATCCCCATATAAAAAGGTTTAAACATAACATAAACATTCCTATTAAAAACAGTATTCGAAATGTCAATTATTAATCCAAAAACCATGAATGGTTTAAAAATAACACATCCACCATCAAACATATCAAAAAACCTTCAATACAATATTTAAGTTTTGTATCATAAGATATCAACTTCAAATAAGCTTAAAATTCATCAAAGGATGTTAACATAGATGAAACCAAAACTGTTGGAGAGAAATATCTCATTATTTTTTTTGAAATAATTTAAAGTTACATAATTATAAAAAAATACATTTATTTTAAAAATATTATTATATTCTTGTAAAGGAATCTTCAATGATGTTATAACGGCGGAATATAGCCGCACCCGCCGTATTAGTTAAAAAATAAAATCTTACCATAATTTTGTCAAAAAGGTCATAAAGTACCTTGTTTGAAAAATGACGGAAAGAATTCATTCAAAACATATAAGGTCAAATAAGGGTATAAATGACTCTACACCATTGTCTAGTAAATAGTAAAAATGTTTTCAAATACATTTTAATGAATCATGGATGTGGAAGATAAAGATGTTATAGTAGATACTTGTGTAAAAACAATCTCAGATAATAAATATATGGTGAAATTAACCCTTACCTTGTACTTTTACTTGGTTGAGGTTAGGATGAACTCCTGTACAATGGTGAAATAATTGTTATTAAATTATACCAGAATCATATACATTAATTTGATATCATATATTATCTTTAAATATTTCATTGTGAATAATATATTAGTATTATCGTCATTTTGGGTGTTAACTGATTCGTTTTCCTTTATATGATTTGTTACATAAGTAATTTTTGTTATGGATAGTATTTATCTTATTCAAATTAAGAATTATATTAAATCTTTAAACATTATTTGTAATCATCTAATGAAAATTAGTCTTGAATGGATTATGATGGGGAATGAATCTCTTCATGTTCGGGGATATAGTAATCAGTACGTACGCACGAGTAACAATATCATTATTTTGATATTAAAATAATATACAATTGGATGGTATATAATATATAAAGAATCATTATCATGATATATTTATTATTAAACCCATCCAAATAAAAAGGTATTGAATAACAATTACACCACGATGTGGAGATGGTAAGTTGTACGTACGCACATATGGTGACATGTCATTCAAAGGATCGATAGAATAATGAATATGGTTTTTCCATATTTATACTAACATCATAGTATATATAATATAATAGATTTATTATTTATGAAATGAAAAAACAAAGAAAGAGGAAGTGTAAGAATAAAATAACTAGAAAGAGGTGGTGAAGTATTTACCTCTTCTTCGGGTTCTTCCTTTTGATTTGATTAAAAGGGCTCATTAGGATGGATTTCAGACTAAAGTAAGGCCCCTATAATGAAGGGAGTACAGTTGAGAGGGTATTTGGGTAGATTGTGGCCGATCCAAATGGATTTTATGTTTTGAGTTAGAGAGAAGGGAGAGGTCCCTTTTATAAGAGCGGTGAGGGGCAGTTTAAGAAAATCTTGAAATATTATTTTATAATAAAATAATTTTCTGCTCTAATGGCTCTAAATTGAATTATTTAAAGAATAAGGTGGGGATGGGTCAAAAACCACTCAAACAATTGGTTTTACATAGTTTTGGGTCACTATATTAATCTTATTTGTTAGATTTAACTCGTAGTTAAATAGTATTACATTTACCTTGTCTCTTTGTATTTTTATATTATATGGTTAATAAACATACTATAAACATCCAAGGGAACCCCAAGTTGTTAATTAATGATACAATTATCATTATATAAGTCTTTTGGATGATACCTACATTTTTAGGAACAAAATATTAATTACAAATATAATATTTGTTTTAAAAACCCTTTTATGTCAATTTTAAAACAATTTGTTATTTTGTTTTTGATAAATTCATAACTCCATTATTACATTAAAACAATCCGTCTAAACAACCCTAATATGTCATATTTACCTAGAAAATTAGTTTAATTCATAAAAAGACTCACATTACAATTATTTGGATACTTATAATATCAATTATTTTAATCATTCATTAATACGGAAATTACTATATCATCATTGTGTCATAAATAAATTTAAATATTTAATGTCTAAAAAATATAAATAAAAAACCACTATGTAATAAATATATTTTCCTTTATAATGACTATTTATAGTCGAATTTATCTTATGTGTATCCCTATATTAAAAATGGTCCAGTTATTAAATATTGAATTTAACACTCTTAACTCTTCTTTGAATTAAATAATAATAATTTTTCTAATCTAATAAAAGTGGACCTAAAGGATAATATTTTATCCCAAGGTCGTTTTTAGTCTAGTTACACTTATACAATTGAATTATGACATGTTTTAGGGTAATAATAATGTCATGTTTACCTTAAATTGCCATATTTACTTTTAACCACAGTAAATAAAAGCAAAAATTTATTATTTACCAAAAATTATTTTCATCTTATTGAACCACATTTAATAACTAATATCAACTTTGTCTGTTGGATTTTTGAAATTCAACTCACCGAAGTAGTACAATTATGTTTTATGTAAATTTGAAAATTCTCTTTGGAGGTGGGTAACATAGGGTAAAAAGATCAATGATCTTTTTATATATCTAAAAATATTATGAACTGAATCCATTGATTTAAATTGAACTTATATAATTATTATGTGTCTATTTTTACCTAAAATAAAAATAAATAACATAAATAATTATTTGAATAAAAATTCGGTTTTAAACTATAAATCAGTGTTTTTCACTATTCATCAAAAATTGAATGTTTTCATAAAAATTCTAACATTTTACTCTAAGATAATTTCAATATTATGAATCCAAAAATGAAGTTCATTTTGAAAGCTAAAATATATAAAATTTCAAAAAGAGGGTATTACTATTCATAAAAGCTAGTTTGATTGGTTGTGTGGTGTTAGAACTCGAAGTATCATACAACACATACTGTTGTATTATTCAAAGAGAATCGTACCATGGAAGATTGAAGTGATACAAATATGGAGAAAGTAGAATTATGGGATTCATACTTGTAGTGTTATTGGAGTTTAATTGATAAAATAAATCCTGAATACATGCTAATAGGGGATGGAGACAAAGTCACTATTTGGTAGTGTTCTATGAGATCTATGGGAATTGTGAATGATTAAGAAGAGGAATAGTGAATGATCTATTAAATTAGGATGTAATATAAATTTTAAAAATACGTTGTTTGATGGGAATGAGGCATGTTCTTGGTTAAAATCCTCCCATAGGATCAATGAGATCCCAAAAAATTGTGGTTAATTACTAAAGTATTTTATTTTTATGTTCCACCTTTTAAATAACCATCTCTACCAGTTAAATTGATATGAATTCACTACTAATTCACACAGATAAGAAGATCCAAATAGAATTAAAAAAACATACATAGTAAACCTCTCAAAATAGTAAGGCTAATCATCATCATCATCATCATACTCATAATAAGATTTAATTATTAAAAGGGAAAAAATAGAAAGGAGAGTCTATGGAGGTCCGATGAAGTGGAGGCCAAGGGCATACCTTCAACCCAGTTCACCACTTTAGGTTTCAGTGAGTATAAATCATGAATTCAAATTGTATCTAGACTAGGGACATCTATGGATTCTAGGTAGTGTTCCACATGGTTCCCATGCGCCATTAGTGTAACACATTCATGTAGTTATTGATAATTTCTCAGCACCTCCATGTAATGTAGGCGATGAACTAGGGAGCTTGGAAAAGGCCTTGGAGAGCATCATGGAGTATCTTAGAATCAGTTTCCATATCCCCAATGGGAATGTTCCTCTGAAATCACAAACTTTTACCCTGATACATTTCTTTTTCCTCGACCTAAATAGAGGATCCATGGCCTAGATGAATGAAGATTTCCAAATAAACCGAGCCATGAGGGTCACGAACAACCCCACCTCCGCGAATCACCCCGAACTACATAATACATCTATGTTTAGATTGAGGCCCCTCATGGGAGGTTTCCATCATACCCATAGCCATGGATGTTTTTGGTATATGATTGAGGGGTGGGGGGACTACCTTGAAGGCACCTGATAGAGGGGGCTCCCCGCCAATTGTT
Organism: Viscum album; assembly: GCA_963277665.1. Classification (NCBI taxonomy): domain Eukaryota; kingdom Viridiplantae; phylum Streptophyta; class Magnoliopsida; order Santalales; family Viscaceae; genus Viscum; species Viscum album. Next base: position 867,901,136 of record OY728131.1, on the reverse strand, counting down.
GGAGAACCTTTCCAGGTCAAGAATGAGATTTTTAGTTCTCATGACAATGACTCTTCTAGAAGGGATGATCCCCTCATTTCTCACCTCATTCATGGCCTGCCAAATGCAACAACATCGTCTATGTAGGATCATGGTATGTGATATCTTCTATGGACCCTTGTCACCCATTCCAACATACATCTGAAAAGACATCATTTTATTAATTATTTTTAATCAAAATTATCTGAAAGAATAATTTTATTTGCCTCGTTCAATAAATCATGTTACTATGATGAAATTATTTTCTTCTTCTCTTATTATATAAATTCTCTCTCCCCATATCACTCTTTTATTAAACAGATATTCAATGTCCCTAGTATAATTTAATCTTCACTATTTACTAACAACAATATTTATATTCATTGTTTAATTTTATATTAACTTAATAATAATAAATATTTTTTACAAATAATTTATGGAAATACCCACATACAATATCTATATTAATAATTTGAATAAAATATTCCCCAATTCTTCTCTAACATTGTTTTATGTTTGAATTTCAGATATTTAATTTTAAATTCCTTTGAATGTTAACCATGACCTACTTCTCTTAATTATTCCAATTTTTTTAATTATACAATAATCATAATTCTATTAAATCCATTTCAAATTTTTTTCTTTATAAAATATATCATCATGTACATATTTTTGATAAAAACCATGATGTAGACATGACTTTTATATGTAGATTTTTCATTTTCTTCACAATATTTCATAATTTTGATTTGATCTATTAAAAACAATTCATTATTAATATCATTATTTAAATCTTCATAATTACTTATTCATAACATTAAACATATAAAATCACTTTATTAAAATTGATAGAGTTGTAACCTACATAGATATCAATCGTACTATGGTTGTACACTATGATGATCTTCCCTACAATGTTATATACCTTAATAAGTTATTCGATATTGAATTTTAATAGAGGGAGGAACCTTATGATATTTCACTTCGCATTAGTGATCCATAAAATTATCCAACATAGAGTTCATGTACCAAAGGATGTGTTAATTTTACCATATGATGTTTCACATTAACCTTTGATGTTTTTTATAAATCTCCACTTCTCTAAATTTTTCACTATGTGTTATACCATAGTATTATATGTATATAACCTATAAAGGCACTATAATAATTATTTAATCTATGAACTTTTCCAACATTTTCAAAAATAAACATCAAAGTATAGCCTATGATGCCCAGTATATGGGTATTCCATATGAAGATTTCCTATGTATTTTTTTCTCAATATTCACAATAGTATAAATAAAATAAAATTCTTTCCAAATCAACTCCAATAATAAGTAACCACTTTAGTAACCATTAAATCATTATAAACATCTTATTTTATGTTATTTTTAATAATATATATTTATTTAAAACAAATTTAAAAATAATAATACATTATTGAATTTATCATTATTTAATTGAATATATCTAGATATATTTCATGACATAGGAGAATTTTTTAACATAATAATAAAACAGATTCAATAGTGTCTCATCATCTCTCACAAAAAAATATCCCCATTTTATTTTTTTAACTGATGAACATAAATCCATTTCAAACACAATTCAAATAGTAATAAACCATCAATAAATGTATGTGATTTTCCGAGCCCACCATTTATCATTATAGGTATCTGATGTTTCATGAGAAATTTCAGATATTTTAGAAGTTGTGTTGAATTTTTTATAATTTATAAATTCATTTTAATGTGGTTTTAGAATGTATGCATGTAATATTAAGGTATTAAAATTGATTTTCAAAAAAATTTATATGCTATAATGTTATTGAAATATTATGAATTTCATTTCAAGTTTTGAGAATTATTTAATTTATTCAAGACGTGCTTTTGAAAATTGGAATTTATTAGAAATTATTTTACATTTATTATTTAATTGAAAAAGAAATATTTTAAATAAAATTCTTCTTTTTACGAAATAAATTAGAGATACAAAAGGTTAATAATATATTTTTCAGGGTTTGTGTGTAGATAATGTTATTTCGGTTATTCCATGTTGAGGTAATTACAGATTTAACCTAGTGGAGTAAGAGTATCTCCCCCTACATAAAGGTATGTATTATTTTTGAACTATTATGAAAGGGAAACTTCAACATCCAATTCCCTACATAAATGTACCTATGGCTACGTTAGGGTAGTCATGTTCTATGAAAAGGTAGTAGAAACCTATATAAGACTTAGTTCATTATATTGTATGTAGTGTAAGGGTAATCATGTAATGGTGTAAATGTGTAAGGGAAATCAAATATGGGTAATAGTGAGTTTACTATAATTACATAATGGTATCCAAAATTTAACATATGGGTATGGTTATCATTCTACATGTTACATAGGGGTAAAATAGCCTTACAAGATCCATGGAATCACTTTTCAAATAGGTAACACAAGGAACCCTTACACAATATTCTTACCTTGTATAGATGTAATTTATGGTTTTCAAAGCATGTATAAGGGCATGATTTATTTAACAGTATGTGAACCTCTTTGAAGTGCTATATAGGCGTAACCGGTTTTACCTTTACAAATAACCCCTCACCCGCATATGAGTAATGATAATTATCTTGTTATTTATAATTACTTCTTCTTAAACCTATAAAAATCCTATTTGTCACCAAAAATAAAAAAACATGGTTTTAATTCATTTTGAATCATTCATTATATTTAATATATATAATTTTTTGATGCATTCTAATTAATTTTAAAACTAAATGAGTATTAGATGTGTAATAACATATTGATTTTCGACAAGTTTTTAAGTATTAATGTTGTAATATATATAAATATGAAATATTAGTTGCCTCACTTAGAATGAACCCCTATTTTTTCCACTATGATTGTTGATCCAAATATTGCCTCCTGACATATTCATGATTTCTATAAATTCATATGAGGAAACATTTTAGTTTTATAGGAATGCAAAATTCCTTCTGTATCCTCTATCCCTTGTGTGTAGCTCTGGTCTAGTCCCATCACCAGGTAAGGGATTATTCATCTTTATTATATTTAGAACATGTTTTAGGGATAATTAATTTTTCCCTAGGGAATATTGAATTAGTTATCTTAATGATGCTAATAAATTGACTAGCTATATTTGAAGGAAATGAAATGTTTGATCTATATTTTATGTGATTTTTCAGGCTATATTTATTTTTTCCATAGATAAAATTATCAAATTCAAAATGAATTATTATTATTATTATCCTTAGTGGTTATAAATAATATTATAAAAATATTATCCACGAAATATAAGGTGATTAAAGCATTAATATTACTAATTTGTTAATTTAAAATCAAATCAAATGGGAAATGAAATAAAATTTTTACCAGTTCAGATTTTATAATCAATAGGTTTATAATTATTGATTCCAATAATAAAACTATTAGTTTTTTGTGGATTTTATTATGTTACATATTATTTTATTATGGAACTATTATTGTGTGATTGTTTGATATCCCCTCAAATCAAATAGCATAAGAATGTATATTCAGTTAATATTGTTTTTTATGATAGAAATTATGGTATGAGTAATAATTTTATTGAATAGTAATGTAGTATATATTATAAAATACTCTTATTAAATATGAATAGGGTGTGGGAAAAATTGATTAAGTGGTTGGGATGTGTGGGTGTGATATTAGGTTATTGCAGTGAGGTTGTTCAATTGCATTGATGACTTAGTTTATGTTGTGTTGTGGGAATTATTGGTTGTGTAATGAAATGATGAATGGTACATGAAATAATGATGTTTAATTTGAAAATTAAATTATTATGGATTAATGGAAAAATTATTTTTAATTTTATTTGGTTAAATGGGAACTATGAAATTGATTTTAGGTTTTTGACATAAAATAACTGAAAGAAAAACTAATAGGTCATGTTAATATGAAATGGAATAACATGGGATAGAGTGGAAAATAATTTTTTAAATTAAAATAGGAATTTTTATAGAATAAGTTGCTATTTAATAGGTAAATAATGCGAATGATAAATAAATGATGTTGATAATAGGATGATACCAAAAATTTCTTAACATGAAAATAATGGTGGAATATGTCTTGTGTTTGTGTCATGATTGTTTGGTGTGATTCATTTAGACGTGGTAGTTAAAGTGGAAGAGTTTGTGAGGCCATATGGTGATGTAGTGAAAGGTATGATATTCTGGTTGAAAACCCATATGACAGATTTATGTGTGTGGTTATTATATATTGTATTTTCATTTTCATTTTATTCAATCCCCACTAGAAAAAAATTAAATTTTTTTACTTTTGATTGTTTTTGGGCATTTTTTCACCATACAGATGCTGAGGATGGGTGGTTGGATAACCATTATTACTTATTCCGCCTTCCAGAAGATATTGTTTTGCAGGGGAAATGATGGATTATAGATATAGTGAACATGTGGTTGGTTTTATTATAATTATTATGTGACTTATAATGGGGGTACTTCTTAGTTAGTTGAGGTAAAATGGTGTATTTAAATTATATTCATTGTACGCTACTATTATTGTTATAAAAGTGGATCTGAGGTGACATGATATCGTAGGTGTCATTGGGTGAGATGTGATGTGATATAACTTGTTTCATCTGGTGAGATGTGATGTTACTAAACATGGTCCATTGGGCATGATTACTATACTAAATAGATGGGACCATTAAGATGATCAATATTGTGGTGTTAGAGTAAAACACTAGTGGGAAACCAGTGTCTGGTTCCTTTTTTAATATATGAATACTATTTTGTCACTATACTTGAATTCATTATTTGTTGAGTGTGACTTAGTGATTTTAGGGCCAAGAATTTTTATAAGAATAATATTTTATTCAATTTCCTATGTGACATGAAAAACCAAGAATATAAAGGAATATAACATTTCAATTATTCATGATATATTTACAATATTAAATAAATTCATGCTATTTTGTAGCTTAGAATGAATTAAATGGTGAATTAGATTAAATTCCACACAATAATGACTTTTATAAATGACTTTCATTAAACCCAAGACTGTATTTTGTAGAATAATATTAATAATATTATTTAAAATTTCTATTATCTATAGACATTAAATTAGAGGTAATTAATAGGATTAACTATCTTATGAATATATATGGTCGATTTCATTACTTACCAATTAAATATAAAGGAATATAAAAACAAATTTAATATGTAAGAAATGTTTTTATATAAAAATGTTATATGAAAAAGGTTTTATATACTTATGAATTATGTAACACCTTGAACTATGAATCCAGAAGCTAGTGCAATACTTTATAACATTTTCATGATTACAAGAAAAAAAACTACCATACCAAATTTTTAGCAGTTTTGGAAAACAATATCACATACAAAATACACTATTTACATTGGGAAATATAAAATAATAGATGACACATAATTAAATGAAATTAAATTCATCATTGAGATCTTATTTCAATAATTATTCTTCCGAACCAGAGGAAACGAGACAAAAATATGGGTGATATCAAATGCTCAATAATATTACTTACAAGGGATGAAATAATAAATCAATGAGAATAATAAACATGGGAAGGAAAATAATAGATAACACATTCTATTTAAATAACTATATAATGAAAAATCAATATGGAAAGGTATGTAACTAAAACACATGCCATTAAATCAATAAACATAGAATGAACTACAGAAAGAGATAATTTTGAAGGAATAATATGATGGATATATAATAAAAATAATATAAATGAATAAAATGATAAATTATTAGATTCAATATTTCATAGGTACATGGTATCTTTACCACCAACACCTTTCACAAGATGTTTTATAACATATTGGTAAAACACCCTTCAGATTTGGCCAATTGATTCAATTGATGAGACTACTAATGTATCAAGGGGATTATGTTAATTAGTCTGTAACCTAGAGCATACAAGTATATAGTGCTAGAAAAAAAAATTTAAGCATTTTTTCAATTTATTTTATCCTAAGAGACTAATAGTGCATCGAAGGGCTATCTATAACCAGGAACCACCCATTTCATACAAGTCCAGAGCATTCCTCATTTATACTAATTTGTTTAATTAATAAAAAATATTTTTTAAAATAAAATAACTTTTTTAATAATTAATAAATGAATATAAATAATTCCTAATTAGTGCGTAATTAATAAAAATGGTAGTGGACATTAATGAATAAAAATAAAATTGAAATATCATCAAATCATTTTTTAGGAAAATAATCATTATAAATTACAATTTGTCCCATAACACATTGAAACAATTGAATCATTGTACCAATAAAAGAATAAAACTAAATAAAAAATTTAATATCATGATAATAAGGGGATTTATTATATATCTTGTTTATGGGATGTATATGCATCATATAAAATTGAATTTATGTATAACAACAAATATATCTCAATAAAATGTAAATTGAGATGAAATCACATACAATTGTGGTTAAATTTGATTATGAAACCCCAAAAATAATAGTAAAAAACTGAAACATTTAAGTGTCATCAATATAAAATAATTAGAGACAAAATATATCAAAAGGGTTTTAGATAAATCACCAAAAATATGTAATTCTGGAATATGAAATTTTTCCCAATGATGTAAAAAGTGATTTGAAATTCCCATACCACGAGTCTGATATTCCATGTGTATCATTATATTATAGAATAATAGACTAATGTTAGTTATATACATTATTAATAATTTTTTAATATTATTTTTAAATTTATTTCAAGTATTACAATGTTTTATACAACTATATAAACAATTAATTTTACATCTGGTATTTTGACAAAATTCTGTTCATGTGTCAAACATGAATTTGTGAGGTAAACTATGGTCAAAGGGGTCATTATATAAATATCTAAAAAATAATATTAATTATATTATTATAATATTTATATATAAATTATACTTTTAAAACTAATCATTAAATATGACTATTAAAAATGAACCCTAATTGAAATTATGGGTGAAGTATGTCGTACGTAGCCATGAGTGATTTTCCCATTTTTCGATTAAAATTATGGAAGGAAGAAAAATAAATTAATATAATTAAAAAATGTTAACAATAGCATGAATTAAATTTTATTTAACTATATATACGTATATATAAAATTATTCTTATGTAAAATAAATCACATCGTGTTGAGGAGGCAGTAGTCCACACGTCCAAAAATGATATTATCACTGATTAGTGGGAGAAAATTGTTATAAAGAAATTAATATATTATATTTAAAGAAAATAAATTATATCATTAATATCTTATATATTTCATTAATTTCACATATTTTAATTAAAACCATTTTTAATACACATCATGTAACGTGTTAACATATCACATCGCTTTGAGGAGGCGGTAGTCCACATGTCCACAATCGAAGTTATTATATTTACAGGAAATGAAAAGAATATGTATATATGTTATATTAAAATTACATAGGATTGAATACATATGAAATATATTATATATCATATTGAAATAATTTTTTAATCATAATTCCCAACCATGGGAGGTGGTAATGGAAAAACAAATGACATTGATTCACGAGCTGATAATTTTTCGTACACAAATGGTAATTTTTTTTGAATTTTATGGAAGTGTGTGTAGGTGTGTGTGAAAACATTTAAAAAAATATAATATTTCAAGTAATTATATTTTAATATACATATTAAATAATAATAATGTAATGGGGTTAGAATGAAATAAAACAATAGTGATTGTTGAATAATGTTACATCTTTTTCGGATAACTCCTATTGGTTTATCCCAGAGGACTTTGTTGGATTAACTTTTGCTCAATGTGAGGCTTATTGGTTTAGTGCATGGATTTTTAGAGATTATTTGATCATATTTTACATTATCCAATGTTTATTTAGAGGTATTAAGAAGGGGAAGAGTGAAAGACTTTTTATAGTGGTGAAGGAGTGGCATTCATGTATATAAAAGAAGGTTAATACTATTGGGAGTTACCCATTACATTATGTGATGAAAAAAATAGAAATAATAGATTAATGTAAATTTATGGTTGATTAAATTCTCCAACACAAAAAAAATAATTTTATTTTAATAGTTTTTTCCATAGCATTAAATTTATATAGATATTATAATTTTCATATTTAATTTTTGTAACTAGTTGTCTATCCATTGTAATTAAATAATTAAGAATAAATTAATGTTATAATTATTATAAAATATAGAACCAATGAATAATAAATATTCTAACAAATTTGAAAAATTAAAATTCTATGTGCGATGGAAATTAATAACAAAACAAATACATGTAACTCGCAAAAACACTACTTTCACACGAAACATACTAATAATGTTTTTACTATATATGGGTCAATATTTTAATTATAAAAGATAATTTTGTATATTAATGAACATTGTTTTTATATTTATTAACAGATAAAATTAAATTTTCAATTTTCAATATTTTTATTAATTTTTAATTATTTAATAATTTATCAGTTATTTTAAAATAACATTAATGTCAATTTTGACATTATTGTTTTAATTTAAATTTAAAAATATCGAAAAATAATTGGAATTAAAATATATTAAGTTCACATATGTGTTTAAATATATATTCATATAAAAATAAAATAGTATAATAATTCATTGAATTTAAATTACTTTAAATTATTTAAGGTCATTTATCTTATTTAATTAATAACTAAATAATCCATGCTTTAGCATTTCTTAAGCATTTAATATAACTATATCATATCTAAAAAATATATTTAAATTACCATGATTAAAAAATCATTTAAATTTTAAAATAATTTTTATATCAAAAACAATATTTCTTCTTCTATACTCTAAAGCATTATTAATGTTAAAGGTAAGGAATGTTACATTTTTGACTTTTTACCTTAGTTAACATATTATATGGGTGAACTTAATGAACATGTGTCCCAATAAATCGAAACATTATAAATAATATGTTATATAATATAATAGTTCCATAAAATTTATTTTTGACATATTTCTAGATCATTTTGTCCCTTAAGTTTACTGTTTAGTCCCATGTTAAGCATAATTTTATCTTAATCCTAGAAATTAATTCTAATTACAATCACTTTAATTTTCTTTCAAAAACTATCTATATCATCTTTGAGTATAAAAACTATACTTATTTAAACCTTTTATTTCAATTTTCTCATATAAATTTAGTAGAAATGGAAAATGTACGTTTACAGCTAATCCCAAAGACTGGGCGACAAAGTGAGTTTTTAACCTGAAAATGTTGAGAATTTCATTTAGTGGTTATATCTAAAATAAAAATAAAAATGATTCTAATGAACTAAATTATATTAATATATATATATATATATAGTTTCTTAAAAAAATTGAAATATAATTTGACAGTAACGATAATTTATACGAAAAGGTTATTTTTAACTAAAATGCAGTATTTTTCACTATTCATCAAAAAATTAAAATTCTAATAAAAATAATAAAAAATAATACTAAAATAATTTTGATATTCTAAATTCAAAAATTATTATTTTTTAAATTAATATTTATAAAACTATCAAAAATTAATTTTATGACAGGTGTTCCACTAAATGGTTGTAAAAATCATACTTCCATGAACAACATTTTTACTCAGTTTTGTGTGCAGTGTAATCATAACATGGTGTTGAATTTAAATAATGTTATAAACAATATTATTTTTATTATAAAATGAAAATATTATAATTTATTAGGGTGTCACATTCTCCCCACCTTAATTAAATATCATCCTCAAAATTTAAAAATGATCTCGGTTATTGAGGGTTTGGTATTTGAACATAAACCATTGATGAAAACCCCACATCATATATAGGGTTAATAACATATATTATTAATGATAGGGCAAAATGTGAATTTTATCAAAAACAAGTTTTTTCAAGTTGGAGAACCTTAGTGGAAACATGGATATTAAAGTAAAGTCTTACTACCACGTTCATATGGAGAGTGATAGAAAAACTTTCAGTTGAAAGTTGATGACCATAAATCCTTAAACAATAGTTTTGAGAAATGTCATTATTTCAATCTAAAAAGATTATTTTAAAGAATGTTTTTGTTTCAATTCCTTTTTCCAACTATTTCATAATTATTTCTCCCTCTAAAATAATAAGTAAATATACATTTTAAATTCACAAAAACCATATTATCCTTTTGTTGTGTGTTGAACTATTTATACATCAGTTGTTTACAGAATTTTCAATATTGGATTATGTAATACAATAATATCTAAAACATCATCCAAATATAGAAACAAAAAATTTCCAAAATGGTTAAATGTTCCAATAAATTATAATGCTACTCATTATATGGAAGGTCACTGAATTTTCACAATGAAATTGTTATTACCATAGAATCAATATGAAGTAGCTCTAAATTCTTACATTCCAAACATGTGAATACCATAATAATGTATTCTCTTGATATATGTTAAAAACATAAATTACAATAAAAATATTTAAAACATGCATTCTACCTTATTAATTAGTTTAACCCCACATTATTGGATATGTTCCTTCAATTCAAATGTTTTTTAAACTCTATTAATGATTGAATAGAACAATTTTTCGACAAATCATTAAAAGATCCAAGGTAGTTAGCATATATCCAAATCAATCATATCATTATACAAATACAATTTTATCAACACTAAGAACATATTATGTCTTATCTTTCTCTTAACCATTTATTTTATTGAATGTTTAACTTGATACTAAATAACTTTTCGTGGTTATTGGTACTGATCAACACAAGATTTTAAATCCTTGATTAATAGTACGAAAATATATTCCTTATATATTTTGTAATTCTCATAACCAGAAACCTTCTAACATGTCATGACCTATGAATCCAAATTCAATAATACAAATCACTATTATTCATATATGGTAGTATAAAATTATTGACCATATCCATTGGGATCTTTTGATATATATTTCGTTTATGCTTGAGACATTGATATGCATAGTGTACCATATACCAGTAGTTGAATCATTTTAAATTAGAAATAAATATCTTACCGTTGAAATCAAATGCCAGATTTCCATTCTTTAAAAACATGTAGAAGACTATCATTACTTCTATTAAAGGACCATGGTGATTATTTCCACCATTATTACATGTTGGAAAATACTACATTCCCTTATTTTCGTTATCTATATTTTTTGAATTATCCTATTATTCTTGTGCTCCCCTTTGATGAAATAATACTTAGATAATTCGTTCTTTATCTCATTAGAACATTAAACTAAGTCTTCATAATGGGATAAATCTTGGGAGAAAAATTACATTCAAAAGTTTTTATTAATACCATAAAAGATATGATATTTTTTAATCTTTAGATCACATTCACCTGGGAGGTTCACATTCCTTCATTTAGGGTCCATTTGTTAATAATGATATACACTAGGTTAGGTCATACAAATATAAACCATAATTTATAATCCCAGAACAATCAAAATAGTTAGCATAAATTGAAAATTTTATGTCTACCTAATCTCATAATCACAAACATGGTTTCTCTGTGTTGTTCTACTCTACTTATCCATAAAATTATATCATAGGTATAGGTCACAAAATCTATATTTTCTAAATATAGTTTTTAAGTTTCTAACTAAAAATACTATAATACTGACTATAATTCCATAACCACAGATGCCTAAATCTGATGCATTACTCTTTTACATTGGAAATTTTAATTGAAATAAAATCTCAGAGGACAAAATGTTTACCATTTTGAAAAACCAGTTAACATTATAAATAACCATATTACATTGGGTATCATAAATTAAGACATGATACATAAATAAATTAAATTAATTCCATCCCAGAAATATTATTCCAATATTTCTTATTTATAACATGGGGAAAAGAGAAAAAAATAACGCTAAGCTCAGATTCTCAGTTTGTGTATGTAAAATGGAAGAAATAATGAATCAATTAGAACAATCAACATAACAGGGTAAATAACTAAACCAAATTCTATTCAAATAACCAGTTAAGGAAAAATCAATATGGAATGGTAAATTGTAACATCCACGAATCGGAATCCACTAAACCGGTGCTTCGAGCCGGGTGGATACATGAGCTTAATCGCGCCTCCCCGTACGCCAAAGGCTTCCGACTAGCAGCGGCGGTCTATGTAGTCAATTGGGGTGACTATACCCGATTTTATCAGCGTAATACACAACAGAGAAAACCAATAGCGGAAATAATAAACAATAAACAAGGAACATGTATAACAAAATTTCCAACAGTAAATATGCGATGTCATACTATAAGTGGAAAAGTGACCAAAATCCCAAAAATAAAGACAATGGATAAAATCCCAAAATGGTCTTAACTCCAAGTCCGGATCCTCCACCATGTGCTACCCATGTCCACTCAACTAACTAGCGAGGACCCTTGCCCTTGTCCTGACCTGCAAGCATGAAGTCTGCTCGGGTACCCAACGGTGGCCCGAGCAGGGTGTGAGTACAACTCAGTAGGCCACCACCAACGGTGTCTACAAAATATCCAGCAAGATAATATAGTTCATTAAAAAGGAATAGGAATGATAATGCCAAATAATTAACTAAAGTTCCATTATCTAGTTCACAATCCAGCCATTACCACATTCATTACCATTCATTTTTTCCACAATTACCATCACATACAAATTCATCACATTACCATGGGTTAATCACATTCATCATGTTACATGGGTCTAAGGCCAACAACCACATGCAAGAGGGTAAACACATTATTATCCTATCTCACTAGGACTAACTCCCTCATATCAACCATATCCTCACCTCGAAGCCTCAGTCCATGTGGATGCAAATGTTAGGAGAATAGACCCTCAGTTTGATTTCCTAACCCATGCATTTAGGGTGGAGTTTAGAGCCTCAGTCTTCACTTGACCCGTGGGCATAGATCCTCATGCCATACCCCACTCTATGAAGCCATGTGAACATGCTTATATATATGTAACCATAAACCTTCCAACCATTTCCAATCAGAAAACATCATTCACAATGACCCACATGGGAAACCACATCATGCCTTAACCCATTAACACATTACCATTTCACATTATTTACCCATTCACCCAATTTCCATGTGTTATGCCTATCTCAATAAGCATTTCATCCTAGACCCATAATCTATCCCATTATGGTATTTAATCAATTTACACATTAACCCATTTAACCCGTTCATCATTTCCAAGAATGACCCATTCATTCCATTTCAAGTAACCATTTGATTATTACCAAGTCTAGGTCCATCACCTAACTTCTATTCCATGTTCAACCTATCATGCCAACATATTTATCAAGGGTTCTACCATTTACCATAACAGGATCACTTGTTTAATAACGATCCCTAATCCTGGGAAAAGCTGGCACATCACATGGATGGCCCCAACTAGGTCGAATCCATCCCAACACATCCCACAGGGATCGTGAGGATTCCCATTTCCAATTTTAAGCACCATCATTCATAGGTTGTTCAAAACATAACCAAGGGAAAACATGAACACAAGTAAACATGCACAAAATCCTAAATTACCATGGGATATAACTTGTAGACCACCTACCTAGAATCTGCGGTTGAACGCACCCTCAATCGAGTCCTTAGACCTCGATTCGACCAACCCTTGGAGGTTCAAACTAGAACACACCCAAAAGATAGGGTTTTAGGGTTTCAGAACAAGAGGTAGAGAAGGTACTAACCGTAAACCAAAAGAGAATCGAGGATGAGGTTAGCCTTACCCGGAGCTTCTATCCGCAACCAACGTCACCAAAAACGCCTTAGAATCGAAGGAGTTTGATATCTTGAAGTCCTTGGGAGGTTTGGTTTGTGCCTAAGGTCAAGAGAGGAGGGAGAGAGGAAAATACTGTATTGGGGTTATAATGCCCGGAGAAAAAAACTTGTAATTTTTCCAACTTTAAGTGGTCTCATGGTTTAGCCGCACGGTTTAGCAAACCATGCACAAACCATGCGGTCACTTCTTTCCAGACGAGGGAGGGTCGCACGGCTTAGCCTGGGCATGCCGCACAGTTTGGCTAACTGTGCGCAGGCCAGGCGCCTTGGTCTGCTTTGCCTAGACTTCCCTTCTTTCGTTCCCTGAGCCCCCAGAACACCCCCAAGGACTCTCACACTTCCAAGAAACCTTTTAAAGCCCCAAAAGAAAAGGGTTCGACCCAAAAAACAACAAAACATACCTTTCCAAAAACCGGGAACTTACAACCTCCCAACCTTATAATGGCTCGTCCTCGATTCGAGCTTTCAAGCCTCATTACTCCACCGAAGAGAAGAGTTCGGGCCACTAATCCCATATATCTGATTCCTACTCTCAAGATTCTTCTTGAAATTTCCCATACTAACATAGTACTTGCACTAATGGCACAACTTTTCCATGCAATACCTTTTCACTACAATCCACTTCACGAATAGGATGTTCCTCAAAGGACGCATCAACCTCAACCTCCACATCCTCAACATCAACAAAATGAGATGAGTCGGGGTGGTACCTTCAAAGCTACAACACATGAAACACATCATACATCCCCCCACATCTCTATGGAAGATCCAATCGTTAATCCACTGGTCAGATCCTCTCCACAATCACAAAAGGTCCCACATACCTAGGTGTCAACTTACCCTACTTCCGAATCCGATGGTGACCCAACTTGGCGACACCCGAAGGAATACATTATCACCCACCACAAACTCAAGAAGTCTACGCCTCCGATCTACATACGACCACTGCCTACTCTGATCCGTAGTCATCTGCTTCCTGATCAACTTGACACTCTCTGAAGTCTCCTACATGAGACTTGGCCCCAACAACTCAGATTCACCGGCCTCTAACCAACACAACTAAGATCTACATGGTCTAATATAAAGAGCCTCAAATTGTGCCATCTAAATTCCAGCCCGAGGAATGTTGTTGTAGGAAAAATCAACCAACGATAGTTGTCTCTCCCAATAAACACCAAAGTCCAAGACACAATCTCTCAACATGTCTTCTAACACTTGGATCGTACACTCTGACTGCCCGTTCTTCTGCGGGTGGAAATCCGTACTCAAAAACACCGATGTGCCTAGCGCTTTCTGCTGCCCTTGCAAAAAACGTGATGTAAAACATGGATCTCGGTCCGAAACTATGGTTCGCAGAACACCATGCAACCATACTATTTCCCGAACATACAGCTCACCCAACTGGTCAACTGTATAGGTCTCATGATTCAGTAATAACTGAGCCACTTTCATTAACTGATCCACAACTACCCAGATTGCATCATTTTTCTGTGGCATCCTCGGAAGGACCACAACAAAATCCATCGTTACATCATCCCACTTCCATTACGGAATGGGAAATTGTTGCAACAAACCGCTTGGGCATTGATGCTCAGCCTTCACCTGCTGATAGGTAAGGCACCATGCCACAAAGCTCGCAACTTCCTTTTTCATTCCAGGCCACCAAAGCTTCCTTCGGTGATCACGATACATCTTAGTAAAACCAGGATGCACTGCCCACTTCGATGCATGAAACTCACGCATCAACTCTTCCCGCACACACATGGGCACAACCACACAATCACGAATGCGAACAACACCTTCCGCGTCGACGGACCAACCAGAAGGTAGCTCCCCACCTTTATGATTTTCCATCATGGACAAACACTCAAAACCATCAAGCTAAACTCCCTTAACTCGACCCAAAAGCGTCGACTCCATCTTTAAGGAAGCAAGTGTGACCTGACCACTTTCCTCCTGCACCTCCAGGTGCATCTTTGCCGACAAAGCCATCACTCTCCACTCGGTGATGGACTCCTGTACTACCTGATTCTGAATATTCCTGCTCAAAGAATCAGCAACACTATTCCCCTTTCCCGTAGTGTACACCAACTCAAAGTCAAAAGACTGTAGATATTCAACCCATCTTCGCTGCCGAAGATTCAGATCCCGTTGTGAGAAGATGTACATTATGCTCTTGTGGTCCATGAACATGGTAAACCATTCCCCCAACAGATAGTGCCTATATCACATCAAGGCGTACACTACTACAGCTAACTCTAGGTCAATATTGGGATAGTTCTGCTCATGGGGTCTCAACTTCCTTGACCCATAAGCCAAAACCCACTCATCCTACATCAACACATCCCCATGTCCGATTCCGGATGCATCACAAAACAGGACATACTTCTTACCCGACTCAGTAAAGATCAGGATAGGTGTCGTCGTCAACCGCTTCTTCAACTCCTGGAAGGCATCCTCACAAGACCCCGAACACTCGAACCTGATTCCCTTTATGGTCACGCCCGAGTGTGGTGTTATCATGCGAGAGAAAACCTGAATGAACCTTCGGTAATACCCAGACAGACCTAGAAAACTCCAAACATCAGAAACACACTTGGACTGCTCCCAAGACACAGCTGTCTGCACTTTCTCTGGATCCACCATCACAACTGCCTTCGAGATGATGTGACCCAGAAAATGAACCTCACCTATCCAAAATTGACACTTGGATAGCTTGGCATATAGCCGATTCTCTCTTAGGGTACTCAAGAGGATGTCAAGATATTGGGCATGATCGTCGTGATTTTTCAAGTACACTAAGATATCATCAACAAAGACAACCACAAAATGATCTAGATAGGGATGAACAATCCTATTAATCAAATACATAAACACCGCCGGTGCATTGGTCAAGACAAAAGGAAATACCACAAACTCAAACAACCCGTACCGACTTCAGAAAGCAGTCTGTGGTATGTCAGAAGACCTCACCCTCAACTGGTGATAACCCGACCTCAGATCCATTTTAAAAAACACTGATGCACCCCTCAACTGATCAAATAGGTCATCAATTCTAGGAAGAGGGTACCGATTATTCACTGTTATCTGATTCAACATTCGATAGTCTACGCACAGCCTTAACAACCCATCTACCTTCTTTGAAAAAAGCACATGAGATCCCCAAGGAGACGTACTAGGATGGATAAACCCCTTACGCCCCAAATCATCAAGCTAAACCTTCAGTTCCTGGTCTTCTATCAGTGCCATTTGGTATGGAGGAATAGAAACTGGCTTTGCTCTCGGCAGTAACTCGATCCTGAACTCCACATCCCTCTTGGGTTGAAAAGACGAGAAATCCTCAAGAAACACGTCCCAAAACCATTTCACCACAAGAAGAAAAACATGATTTTCCTCTCTTTCATCAACATAAAGAATGAGACATGCAACTTGGGCCGTGAGTCCACTAATCTGTTGAAAAAACGGCCCTGCATGCCCTGCTCGAACACCCCATTCACCACGGTGAACGTAAGTGTCACCCTCAAGCGACCTGAACGATACTATGCGACGATAACAGTCTATGTGCGCCTGATACAATACTAACCAATCCATTACCAGGATCAAGTCAATTCATGACATCTCAAAAATAAACAAGTCCCACAGAAAACGACACCCACCAAATTACAGGGCACATCCCTTTCACTACTAGATATCCTCGACCCACACCCCCAACGGAGTGTCAATTGACATAACTCCACAACCCCTTTCCACAGGTAAACCCAATAATACCACATGTTGAACTGTAAAAAAAGAGTGTGTGGAACCTATGTCAAACAATGCACTAGAAAAGATTGAAGCTACAAGGATCGTACCTCGAATAGTCGACAGTCCAGCCTCGTTGTCACCTAGCACAATCTGAACTTCCTGAAGCTGACTTGCCCCTCTACCCTGGGCTCCAACTTGAACGCCCTGAGATGCACTTCCCTGCTGGCATGAGCGATCTTGCCCTGGAGTTCCATGTCCACTGTCTCTGCCAGTACGGCCCATGGAGCCCTAGCTGCCTGCCTGATATGGAGCAACCGATCCCTTTCCCATATCTGGTACCTGCTTCCCGACATCAGACTCGCCCACCTACTGTGGGTTCCTACAGAACCTTTGCACATGCCCCATCCTGCTGTACAAATGGCACTCAACCAGAGGTCGAGGAGACTGACCACGCATGTGCCCGGGCCTACCGCACTAATAACAGAACACCTGATCCCCACCCTGAAAGGAAGACCCTCTCTTCCAGCCACTTTTCATACTTCCTCCATGCTGCGAGCCCTCATGGCGTGGCTTCCGACCCTCGGTAGTTGTACTACTCGTCTGCACCACTGGCACCACTAGCCCACTACCCGAAGCTCCCTTCAGTTTTCCTTCTGAGATCAATGCATGGTCTACAACCTCTGCGAACCTCTTCATGTGGAAGATGATTACTGGAGACCTAATCCCATGTCTCAACCCATCCTGGAATCGCCTTGCTACTTCTACATCATCCCCTGATAACACTAGGACAAAGCATCTCAAATTATTGAAGTGACTAGCCTAGTCCATCATCGATAGCGATCCCTGATTCAGGCTCATAAACTCTGCATCCCACTCCTACCTCAAAGTCTCTAGGTAGAAATGATATAGATAATTCTCCTGAAAAACCTTCCATGAAATTCCCTCAGCCTGCTCGATTTGGGCCTGAATGTCCTACCAACGCCTAGCCTGGCCCCGCAACATATAAGCGTCCAGCTTCACTTGCTTTTCAAGAAGAGTCTCCAAATGATCCAGTAATGTCTGTATAGACTCTAACCAGAACTCTACTGCCTCTGGCCCACCCTCTCCGGTGAAAGTCGGAGGGTGCGGTAGTTGGAATTCCCTGGTCAGCTCAATCATTCTAGGTGCAACCCGCCCTGTGTCCCGATCCATCATCTGCATCAGGTGAGCCAAGTTCTCTCAGAACTGGTCTTCTCTACCTACATTGATTACCCCATTTTCTTGTTCCTCTACTAGAGGAGTGTTCTTAGAAACATCTTCCCATTGCCCAACTTGAAATCAACGTCGTGGTGGCATCTATCTATAATGCCAAGCACGAGATTTAGAACGCGTACCACAAAACCTCACAACTGCAACCAAAACTCTTCAATAGCTACAACCACCCCAACCATACCTAACACAACCATGTTCCATATGAGGTAAACAACCATGCACTACCACCAAACTCACACAACTATTACACAAATTTTTCCACTTCATTTCAAACCCTTATATTTCATTTTCTCATTGTTTCTTGGTTTCACGAAATGCATGATGCACCCTACCTTCCTGCCTCACACACCCACCCCATGCATGTGTCTCTTATAATGCATGTCACCTATCTCCCTAGGTGCCTATAACGATGAATGAATGCAAATTCTCATGTTTTTAAGGCCATGAGCCAAATATCATAAAAAAATTACATCAAACCACATGTGCATCACCCAATGGTGAAATATCATCAACTGTAACAACACACTACGAAGAACAAAAATTCACACCCTTGGTGACTTGGGTTTCCCCCCTACCTAGGTTAGTTACTCCCAAGAACGAGCTCATTTCCGAGGCCTGACATGTCTTAAGGAGAAGAAAGACCTCCTATGATACCACTTTGTAACATCCCAGACCCAGAAGCCACTAAACCGGTGCTCTGAGCCCTGTTGTTAAATGAACATAAGCACACCTCCCCGTATACCAAAGGCTGACGACTTGTAGCGGGGGTCTATGTAGTCAATTGGGGAGACTATACCCCCTTTTTATCAGAGTAATCCCCAACAGAGACAACCAATAGCATAATTAATAACCAATAAACAAAGAATATGTATAACAAACATTTCCAATAGTAAA
This sequence comes from Viscum album, assembly GCA_963277665.1. NCBI lineage: Eukaryota > Viridiplantae > Streptophyta > Magnoliopsida > Santalales > Viscaceae > Viscum > Viscum album. The sequence continues at coordinate 867,881,353 of OY728131.1, read as the reverse complement.
TATGCCATGTCATACTACAAGTGAAAAAGTGAACAAAAGCCCAAAAATAAAGACAATGTCCAAAATCCCAAAATGGTCCCGGCTCCAAGTTCGGATCCTCCACCAAGTGCTACCCATGTCCACTCAACTAACTAGCAAGGACCCTTTCCCTCGTCCTGACCTGCAAGCATGAAGTTTGCTCGGGTACCCAACGACGGCCCGAGCAGGGTGTGAGTACAACTTACTAGTCCACCACCAATGGTGTCTACAAAATATACAGCAATAGGAGATAGTTCATGCAAAAGTAATAGGAATGATAATTCCAAGTAATTAATAGAGGTGCCACTATCTAGTTCAAAGCCTATCCATTACCACATTCATTACCATTCATTTTCCAACAATTACCATCACTTACCAATTCATCACAATAGCATGGGTTAATCACATTCATAATTTTACATGGGTCTAAGTCCAACAACCACATGAAAGAGGGTAAACACATTTTTATCCTATCTAACTAGGACTAACTCCCTCATAGCAACCATATCCTCACCTCGAAGCCTCAGTCTGGGTGGATGCAACCGTTAGGAGAATAGACCCTCCGTCCCCTTTCCGAACCCATGCATTTAGGGTGGAGTTTAGAGCCTCAGTCATCACTCAACCTGTGGGAGTAGATCCTCATGTCATACCCCACTCTACGAAGCCATGTGAAAATGTTTATATATAAGTAACCATCAACCTTCCAACCATTGCCCATCGACAAACATCATTCAAAACGACCCACATGGGAAACCACGTCATGCCTTAACCCATTAACACATTACCATTTCACATCATTTAACCATTCACCCAATTCCCATGTGTTACGCCGATCTCACTAATAATTTCATCCTAGACCCATAATCTATCCCATTACGGTCTTTAATCAACTTACACATTAACCCCTTTAACCTGTTCATCATTTCCATGAATGACCCATTCATTCCATTTCAAGTAACCCTTTGATTATTACCAAGTCTAGGTGCATCACCTAACTTCTATTCCATGTTCAACCAATTATTACAACATATTTATTAAGGGTTCTACCATTTACCACAATAGTATCACTTGTTTAATAATGATCCCTAAACCCAGGAAAAGACGGTGCATCCCATGGATGGCCCCGACTAGGTCAAGTCCATCCCAACACATCCCACGAGGATCGTGAGGGTTCCCATTTACAATTTTAAGCACCATCATGCCTAGGTTGATCAAAACATAACCAAGGGAAAACAAGAACACAAGTAAACATACACAAAACTCTAAATAACCATGGGATATAACTTGTAGACCACCTACCTCGAATTCGCGGTTGAACACACCCTCAATCGAGTCCTTCGACCTCGGTTCAACAAACCCTTGGAGCTTCAACCTAGAACTCACCCAAAAGATAATGTTTTCGGGTTTCAAAACAAGAGGGAGAGAAGGTACTAACCTTAAACCAAAAGATAAGAAAGGATGGGGTTAGCCTTACCTGGAGCTTCGATCCACAATGAACGGCACCAAAAACACCATAGAATCGAAGGAGTTAGATCTCTTGAAGTACTCGGGAGGTTTGGTTCATGGCTAAGGTGAGGAGAGGAGGGAGAGAGGAAAATCATGAGTTGGGGTTATAAATCCTCGAGTGAAAAAATTGAAATTTTTCCATCTTTAAGTGGCTGCATGGTTTAGCAAACCATGGGCAAAACGTGCGCTCGCTTCTGTCCAAAGGAGGGAGGGTCGCACGGATTATCCTGGGCAGGCCGCACGGTTTGGCTGACCATGCGCAGGCCATGCACCCTAGTCTGCTTTGCGCAGACTTCCCTTCTTCCATGCCCCGAGCCCCCGGAACACCCCGAATGCCTCTCACACTTCCAAGAACCCTTTTAAATCCCCAAAAGAAAAGGGGTCAACACAAAACACCACAAAACATATGAAACGACCCGAAATTTTGAATAAATATTGTTTCCTAATTTGGTGTGTTATTTTATTTTTATACTCAACAAAACTGTTTAATTTGATAACATGAGTATAATTAAAATGAGACAGTTGGGTTTTGACTGTTATATGATCATTGTTCAATATGACAACTGGAAACTAAACGTTTCGATTACTGTCTCTAAATACAAGTGATCTTGGTTAATTAATATAGAAAGAAGATTTGATGGCCTCATCCAGTAGTCTCAGCCCAATCGAATCCCATCTAACGGAACGTGGTAAGGAGGTAGCACCACTGGACTTTTCTCTAGACCAAACCCAATCCAAACTTCATCTTGTTAAGTTAGAATGGAAGCTCCTTCACAAGAATTTCAAACTGATAGAAATTACTAGTCGTGCAATGTTGGCTGACCCGCCCTCAGATTCTCTCACCATAGCACACCTTACACATAGGTCCTATGCCGGGGTTATAAGGGGCTATGTAAGGAGACCATAACTGCCTTGTGTAATCCTTTGTTTTAAGTAAAATTTTGATTTATTCTTATGATGAAGATTATGAATTTGCAAATGTTTGGATAAATATAGTATGCATATTTTTGATGAAATTTAGAGAAAGGATAATTTAAAAATGTTAATGTAAACCTTAAATAAATAAAAATGTGTAATGATTTTCAAAAAATGGTCTTCTACAATTATGTTCAGTATGAAATTTAGAGTCTAATAAGATCAACTTAATTTTTGATGAATAATAAATTATGAATAGTGATTTTATGCTTAGGATTAGTAATGTGACCAAATGGATTCGTAATCTCACTTAAAGAAAGTATTAATATAATCTAGGCACCTAGTTTATTTAAAAATTTAATTAAAAATATTTAGAAAAATATTTTTATAAAATGGAATTTATTTTTGAACTCAGAGCATCGATATTATGTTAATGTAATTTTTGGCGATTTTTATGAAAAAATGAATTTTCGGTGAATATTGTGTTTATATAAAAATTAAATTAAAAATATTTAGATAAATATTTTTATAAAATGGAGTTCATTTTTGAAATCATAGCATTGATATTTGGTTAACGTGAAATTTTGGGATTTTTCTGAGAAAGTTGAATTTTCTGTGAATAGTAAAAATACAGTTTTAGGGTTTTGGTATGTTTAATGACATCATAACTGTGTCATGATGATTTAATGAAATATTTTATAGTTTGGCCGACCAAAGATGATGAATTATTGTGTGGAGTGACCCATGTGGCCTAAATCCATGGGAAATACCCTGGGAGAGCCCGTGGTTTTGAGAAGACCACTTGTGAGGTGTCCCTTGGCCATTAATGCATTGTCCCCTCACATTTCCTAAAAATACCCACCCTTTCCTCCTTTATTTTTCACTACCAACTCTCCCCCAACGATTCTATAGTCTCATTACCTCCCATTGAGTCCTCCCAAGGTTCCCCCAAGGCATCAAGGTCCCATCCTTCATGTTTTAAGAGAAACGTTTAAGGTAAGGGATCCTACCTCTCTCTTTCTTTTCATGTTATCTCTTTTATGTCATTTCTTTTATGTTCAATGCTCTTATGTTGGAGGATGTTCTTTTATATTCCTCTTAATCCCCTTTTCATGTTCATATTATGAGATACCCCCTCTTTCTCTAATTAATTCATTTTAATAAAGTTTAAGTGGCGCCGTTACGCTGCAAAATTTTTAAGGGATTCGTTCACCTTTATCATTTTTCAAAGTTCTACTTTCAAGTCAACTATTTCAAGTTCCTTTTTATTATGTTGGGGTATTATCTCTATATCTATAATACTGATATTTTATTTTCATATGATGAGAGACCCTATTTTATCTCATCAATTCATTTTTGTTGAAGTTTAGGTGACACTGTTAGGCTGCCGAATTTTTAAGGGATTCGTTCAACTTTTTCATTTTTCAAAGTTCTACTTTCATGTAAAGTCTTTGAAGTTTCTTTTTATTGTGTTGGGGTATTATATCTATATCTATAATACATATGTTTTATTTTTATATTATGAGAGACCCTATTTTATCTCGGAAATTCATTTTTTTGAAGTTTAAGTGATGTCGTTAGGCTGCTGAATTTTCATAAGAGAAATCTTATTTTTGTGTTCCTTTCATGTTCTTCATTACATATGGTATTTCATTAAAATATCATTACCATGTTCTTAAATACTTAATATTCTGTCCCCATACTGTTTTATGGAACATTTATGAGTGGGTGACCCATTTCCCCTCTCTTTTCAATGTTTTCTAAAACCTCGTAACGTAGCTGTTATGCCGCATAATTTCCATCTCAAAATGTCTCACTCTTATTCTAAAATTAATTTATTTTATTAAGTGAATAATCAAAGCTCTTTATTATAAAGGGGTATTCACATATATACCAAAATTTTCTATTTTAAATTCTGGGATTTACATACATGAGACCCGCTTTCCGTTTCTGTGGGTTTAAAGTGACATAAATATCATGTCTTTAAAGTAGTTTTTAAAACGTTATGATTATGAAATTAATCCCATTTCTTTTATGCTATACGGGATATTTATTAATTGTTTGGTTTTGATATATGTTCCTCACATGATAATAAAGAAAATTTAATGGTATTCTCTGATAGAGCTCCAATGCACTGGGTAAAGACTTAATCTCTAGAGATGACCACTTTTAACGACACCTTAGTGAATAACCTTGGAAATTTCTAATGACACCTTGGGGATGGACCTTTGTGAAATAGAAATGATTTTCAATATTAAATGTTATAGCTAGATCTTCAAGTTATGAAATACGTTATTTTTATTATGATATGCCTCATGATTTCTTTCTAATGCCCTAATGTTCTTTTTCGTGACACTGTTGATGTATCTCAAGTTCACATGTTAAATGTTTCCACATGTTTCCCTTATTGGGCCTTCTTCTCACCCTTTCTTTTGATGTATGCCCCCAGGTTATGAGATTCAGTAATGAACCAAGGATGAACATAAGGAGAATCCTTTCAAGTGATTAAGAAAGATGTTTTATGTTTTCATGTTTTAACTTCCTGGTTTCCAAGACACAAAACGTTCAAGATCCTCAGTTTTGTATAATGTAATGAATGTTTATGTGATAAAAAGGCGGGATGCTATAGTTGGTATCAAAGGATGGCTGAGTTATTTGTTGAAATTAGGATAAGAAAAATCTAGGAATAACCCTATAGAAAATTTTAAATATATGAAATCTTCCTAGTATTTTGTTGAGTATTGAGTAAGGGGTTTCAAAGAAAATACATCCCTGTCTAGATACGAGTAGGTAGAGGTGGATCTGGCACAGATGTACATAGGGGTAAAACCCAAAAACACCACTTTGAGTGAGACTCGAACGGGAAATGGTACACGACAATGGGGCTTGCTGCACTCTTGGTTATGAGACTCCCGGGGGATATGCTTTGGTAAATTCATAAGCTTAGTATGAACCATTATTAAAGGAACAAAGATTAAATAAAATAAATATTCACATAAGAGAATATTATCATGGATAACCTAGGTTGGAACCAACGGGATGAAAAGTTAGGATATACTTTTCTTCTACAAGTTCATCCTTCTTTTCTTAAAGTTTCATTTTCATGATTATTGGCTAAGTTTTTAAGCACCCTAATTATATGTTCATTTCTTAGTTAATGGTGGGAAATGGAAGAGGATGTCCCAATAACCAATGTGATAGGAAATGAGTTGATTTCCCTATTAATGTGACAGAGATTCCGAAAGATCAAGTTGAACATATTGTGATTATGCCAAACCAGCTATCAAAAATCACAATTAATAATTGATACCTAGTTGAATTCCCAAATTCATCAATGAAGAAGAAGACAATGTCTCACGGATTTTCATCTGATAATGTTGATAAGGGAAAGAAGACCCAATTTCATTTTTGCATAAATTGTGGGAAGAGGCACCAAGGAGAATGTCAGAAAGGAACCAGGAGATGTTTTATGTGTGGGAAGATAGGGCATAAAGTATCCAATTTCTTTAAAAAAAATTGATAATGTGATGAATGGAGATAAGGTTCGATCAAATGTACCTTAAACATTTAGATGTCGTAAATGTGGAGAAGTTCGACATTATCCAAGGTAATTATCTCTTGGAAGGGATGAGAAGCATGATGAGCATAAAAAATCTTTGAGGACAAGGGAACAATGCAAGTCCTATGCTGAGATGGATCATGATGACTGAAGTACATGTAACTTCTTCGCAAAAATTGTATATGTCATGTTGTATTTTAGTTCGTGCTCTATGAGCATATATTTTATGTTTTCTAAGATCATCAGGTCACTACCTAAGATGATTTTATATCATTAAGGAAAACATCTATTGTTATGTACCACATGTTGATGTAGTGAAGCTGTTCTTCTTAAAAAAATGTGATTAGGGGATTATAAGAAGATTATTATTTTGGAAGACGTTCACTATTTTGGGAACCCTATTTGATCGAGGTAAATAAATTACTACGGTATTTTCTTTTAGGAGTAAAGTTTGACTAATATTTTTAAGAATAGATGAATTTAAGGCGAAATTATAGTAATTTAGGTTACATATAGAAATAATCAACCTATCATGGGGGAAAATGTGATTAGGTTAGTTACTTTTGTTATAAGATGATAAGGTTGGTTGATGTTATTTGGAGATGAACGATAAAGTCTATCTTGGAAGACTATGTTATGATATCGTTCATATAATTGGGTTTCAATATTAGTTTAGTTTATTTTGAGGAATTTTAAGGATAGTTATATATGGAATGGTCTATGATGAACTTTGGGTAGTACTGTGGAATTTTGAAGATTTAAAGAAGTTTCCCTTCTTATGGGATTCTTTCTTTTTGAAGACTTGTTTAATCATACCCTTTCTATTTTTGGGATAATTTTTAAAGATAAAAGAAATTGATAGTTAATCTTTTGTGGATTACGCGACACTCAAGAAGATGATTATTGTGTTTTGATGAGACTAAGTGTTTTTGAATACTCATCGTTTGGAGAAAAGATTAGTCTTGGTAGAAACTTATTAAAGGATGAAAATATACTTGAAGGTAAATATATTTCCTTGTGTTTTTATTATATATAGTAAATGAGTTCCTCAAAATTATGAAAAGTAACATAAAACAAAAATGTTGTTGGTTTAAGTTTTCTTCTAGGTAATCAAAGACCGTTTACACACATAATAAGTATGTGATTTTCTTGTGGTTAACTTTTTCCTAATCATGTTTTCTATCACTTTCCCTCAGAACTTGACCCTCTGTTTTCTCCTCCATGTCCATGTTTTCCTACATGGAATCCTAGTGTGGGTTATCTCTGGTGACCTTTGTACTTCCCTTTATTTTTTTAAAGTAATATTTTTATAGACTCCTTTTCTGATGTGGGACTTTCAATGAAATTTCAGAACCCAATTTTAAAAGTTGCGAAGACGCAATTTATTAAGGGGGGAAGATTGTAACGTCCCAAAATTTTGAATAAAGCTTGTTTCCTAATTTTTTGTGTTATTTTATTTTTATACTCAACAAAACTGTTTCATTTGATAACATGAGTATAATTAAAATGAGACCGTTGGGTTTTGACTGTTATATGATCGTTGGTCAATATGACCACTAGAAACTAAAGGTTTCGATTACTGTCTCTAAATACAAGTGATCTTGGTTAATTAATATAGAAAGAAGATTTGATGGCCTCATCCAGTAGTCTCGGGCCAATTGAAGCCCATGTAACAGAACATGGGAAGGATGTAGCACTAATAGGATTTTCTCTGGACCAAACCCAAGCTGAACTTCATCGTGTGAAGGTAGAATGAAATCTCCTTTGCGAGAATTTCAAACTGATATAAATTTCTACTCGTGCTATGTTGGCTAAGCCGCCCTCAGATTCTCTCACATTAGCACACTTTACACTTAGGTCCTATACTGGGGTTATAAGGGGCTATGTAAGGAGACCATAACTGCCTTCTGTAATACTTTGTTTTAAATATAAATTTTGATTTCTTCTTATGATGAAGTTTATGAATTTTCAAATGTATCGATAAATATAGTATGCATATTTTTGATGAAACTTAGAGAATGGATATTTTAAAAATGTTTATGTAAACCTTAAATAAATAAAAATGTATATTGATTTTCAAAAAATGGTCTTCTACAATTATGTTCAGTACAAAATTTAGAGTCTAATAAGATCAACATAATTTTTGATGAATAGTAAATTATGAATAGTGATTTTATTCTTAGGATTAGTAATGTGACCAAATGGATTAGTAATCACACTTAAAGAAAGTATCAATATAATCTAGGCACCATGATTAAGTAATGAGATTCAATAAAATAGTTAAATAACTGTTTCAGAAATTATTAGTTAAGTATTAGTTTTTTTCGGGTGAATAGTTTTTATTAATGAAAAAATAAATTAAAATTATTTAGAAAATTATTTTTATAAAATGGATTTATTTTTTAACTCAGAGCATCGATATTATGTTAAGGTAATTTTTGAGGATTTTTATGAAAAAATGAATTTTCGGTGAATAGTGTATCTATATATAAATTAAATTAAAAATATTTAGAAAATTATTTTTATAAAATGAAGTTAATTTTTGAAATTAGATCATTGATATTTGGTAAAGGTGAAATTTTGGGATTTTTCTGAGAAAGTTGAATTTTCATTGAATAGTAAAAATACAGATTTAGGGTTTCGGTATGTTTAATGACATCATAACTGTGTCATGATGATTTCATGAGATATTTAAATGGTTGGACAACCAAAAGTGATGAATTATTGTGTGGGGGGACCCATGTGGCCTAAATCCCAGGGAAATACCATGGGAGAGACCATGGTTTTGAGAAAACCACTTGTGTGGTGTCCCTTGGCCATTAATGCCTTGTCCCCTCATATTTCCTATAAATACCCACCCTTTCCTCCTTTAGTTTTCACTCCCAACTCTCACCGAACGATGCTCTGGTCACATTACCTCCCAAGGAGTCCTCCTAAGGTTCCCCCAAGGCCTCAAGGTCCCAACCTTTGTGTTTTAAGAGTTACACTTAAGGTAAGGGATCCTAACTCTCTCTTTCTTTTCAAGTAATCTCTTTTATGTCATTTATTTTATGATCAATGATATTATGTTGGAGTATTTTCTTTTATATTCCTCATAATTCCCTTTTCATGTTCATATTATGAGAGACCCCCTCTTTCTCTCATCAATTCATTTTAAGAATGTTTAAGTGGTGTCATTAGGCTGACGAATTTTTAAGGGATTCGTTCACCTTTCTCATTTTTCAAAGTTATACTTTCATGTCAAGTCTTTCAAGTTCCTTTTTATTTTGTTGGGGTATGATCTCTATATCTATCATACTGATATTTTATGTTTATATGATGAGAGACCCTATTTGACATCGTCAATTCATTTTTGTTGAAGTTTAGGTGACGCCGTTAGGCTGCCGAATTTTTAAGAGATTCGTTCACCTTTCTCATTTTTTAAATTTCTACTTTCATGTAAATTATTTCAGTTCATTTTTATTGTGTTGGGGTATGATCTATATATCTGAAATACTTATTTTTATGTTCATATGATTATAGACCCAATTTAATCTTGTAAATTCATTTTTTTGAAGTTTAAGTGACGCTGTTAGGCTGCTGAATTTTCATAAGAGAAATCTTATTTTTGTCTTCCTTTAATGTTCTTCATTACATGTGGTATATATTTTAAATTTCATTAACATGTTCTTAAATCCTTTATATTCTTTCCCCCTAATGTTTTATGAATCATTTATGAATGGGTGACCCATTTCCCCTCACTTTTCATTGTTTTCTAAAACCTCGTAACATAGCCGTTATGCTGCAGAATTTCCGTCTCAAAATGTCTCTCTCTTATTCTGAAATTTATTTATTTTATTATGTGAATACTCAACGCTCTTTCTTCTAAAGGTGTATTCACATATATAAAAAGATGTTCTATTTTAAATTCTAGGATTTACATACATGAGACCCGCTTCCCCTTTCTATGGTTTTAAAGTGACATAAAGATCATGTCTTTAAAGCAGTTTTTAAAACATTATGATTATGAAATGAAAACCATTTATTGTATGCTATATGGGTTGTTTATGAAATGATTGATGATGATATATGTGTCTCACATGATAATAAATAAAAATTTAAAGGTGATCCCTTATAGGGATCCAATGCATTGGGTAAAGACTTAATCTCTAGAGATGACCATTTTTAACGACGCCTTGGTGAATAACCATGGTAATTTTAAATGACACCTTGGGGATGGACCTTGGTGAAACAGAAATGATTGTCAATATTAAATGTTTTAGCCACATCTTCAAGTTATGAAATATGTTATTTTTAATATAATATGCCTCATTATTTCTTTCTCATGCCATAATGTTCTTTTTCATGACATTGTTGATGTATCTCATGTTCACATGTTAAATGTTTCATCTTGTTTCCCTTACTGGGCCTTCTGCTCACCCTTTCTTTTAATGTATGTCCCCAGGTTATGAGATGCAGTAATGAACCTATGATGAACATAAGGAGTTTAGAGACCCGTAGCTTGACGTACATGGACATTACATTACTTTTGCGGAATACTTAATACATAACAAAAACAGACACAGAAGGACCATAATAGTTTAGTGTCTTTGGAAACATGGAACATAATCTTCTAATCATGGTGAAAGATCTTCAACATCTCCCATAAGATCTTCTCATTTTAGTTTTCTTACCTAAAACCTTTCTTTAAATCTTGGGGAAAATAAAACATATAAAGGGTGAGCTCAAATTCTCAGTAAGGGTAAACAAAAGAAATATCAATCACATCATATACATAAGAACATAACTTTTGGAAATCATAACCTGTAAAAGAGATCATAATTTCATAACATGGGATAAATCATAGTAGTGAAATGTAATACCAATAATCATAACTTAAAACATGAAACTTTGTGGCATACACACATAATAATAGATAATCATTTCTTATTAGTCAAGACTCATTGCCAAGACTATATTAGTGGACAAAGTCCATTTCTAAACCGAGTTCATTCCTCGTTTTAGTCCTGTTTCACTGAACCAGTTTAACCTGCCGTTCTAGCCATGTCTATCTCATGAGATATAAAATCTTTACCCAATGCATTGGAGGTATATATAGGTCCCACCCATCTCATAATGATACCATTCTTATGTGTTCCACAAAATCATAAATCATACATCATTGCATAACCCATGTAAATAAAATGAGATTCTTAAACAACATGACATCATAAAAAAATTCATATAAGATAAAGGAATTCATAAAAATAATTCCATCACAACATAATAAAATCAATGTAATAATAGGGATATAAATAGAACCCTATATTATCGTAGATGGAAAATAATTTTGATAATACACTTGAACTCCATTCTTGATGAAAATATCCTTTCTACTCTAAAAACATTTTCCTTCCTTGACATGTCATACTATTTTAAACAAAAAGAAGTTGATTAAAAATAAACTTGAAAAATTTTAAAGGATTCTTCTTGGAAACAATGTTTTAAAAATCCATTCATGCCGTATAAGATAAAAAAAACATTCTTCTCGCACTTTTTTCGGAAAAGTCAAAAAGTACCTCGTACGAAAAATGACAAAAGATTCTTTTCATATCTTTTAATATAAACTCACCAAAGGGAAAAAATGGATTTAAAAAATTGTAGGTGGATGGAAATAATATTACATATTGAAGAAACATGGATGTGGATGATAAAATACACCCCAGTAAATACCAAAGTATAAACAATCTCGGATAAAAATGAGATTGTGATATTTCCCTTACCTTAGGTCCGATTTGCTTCGTAAGTGTCCGAAACTCATGTATAATGATTTAAATAATGTTATTGACTTGATACAGAGTCATACCTATTTTTATGATATCATATATGGTCATATTCTTAGATTCTTATTAGTAATATTTCATTACTACTTGTTATTTGGGTGTTTATTACTTTTTGTTCTTATGCGTGTTTTGTCGAATAAATTCTTATATTTCTTTTTAGGTTATAGATACCTCATTTTCAGAATGGTATTAATATACAATATATAATATTTATTCATTTTATTCATTTATATAATCATTATGAAATGAAGATCATGTAGAACGAATCGCATCACATTGTGGAGACGGTATTCCGTACGTACGCACGAGCGATGATATCGTTCCCATGATCATGGAATTGTATTGGAGTGTATGTATACTATTTCATAATCAATATAACTTTAAAATAATAATATATAGTAATTATTTACACCATTATACCCATCCAAGTAAGGTGGTGGGGGAAAATAGATTACACCACGACGTGGAGACGGTATTCCGTACGTACGCACACGCAGTGATTTCGTTTTCCGTAGGATTGATAGATGTTGAAATAGGGTTGTTTCATACATATAATAAAACATCCATATATGAGTGATACTGATGTTATTACTTCATAATGAAACAACTATTGAATAAGAAGTTGAAGAAGAAATAAAGTTGAAAGAATCGGTAACAGACATTACCTCTTCTTTGAAGAACCTCTTTCAGACCTCCTCTCAGGGCACTAAAATTGGTTTTTGAAGAAGAAAAGGACATCTATGGTGTTTCTAGGGAAGTGGAGAAGAGAATTTGGCAGGGGTTGGCCGAGCTTTAAGGCTCAAAGTTGTGTGAGGAAGAGAGGGAGGAGGTGCCCTTTTATAAGGGAGGAGAGGAGAACCTTTGGAATAACTAAAAAATATTATTTTATTATAAAGTCAAATTCGGTTTTTAATAGCTCCAAATTGATATATTTCGAAGATAAGGTGGGGATGGTTCGAAATACTCTCATAAAATAGAATTTAGACATGTTTAGGTATCAATTGTAACCTTATCATTTAGATTTAACTTTATGTTAGATAATTTAACTTTTACCGTGTCTTCTTGTTTTATTACAATATAATGTTAATAAACATACTATATCAAGCCAAACGAACCCCAAGTTGTTTATTATTAATATATATAACCTTATCTAAGTCATTTGGAAGAAACTTATATTTTTAGGAATAAAATAACAATTAATAATATAGTATTTGTTTTAAAAACTATTTTATGTCAATTTTGACACTATTTGGTAATTGATTTTTGTGAAAATCATAACAGAATGATTAGTTCGAAAAAAATTAATTAAATCAATACTAACATGTCATATTAACATATAAAATTATTGTAATTCATAAAAAGTCTCAAATTACATTTATTTGGGTATTTATAACATCAATTATGTCAATATTTCATTAATAAGATAATTACTGCATCATCATTGTATCATAAATAAATTAAATTATTTTAAGTATAAAAATTACAAATAAAATACCATTATGTAGGAAATATTTTTATATTTCTAATGAATATTTATAGTTGAATTTATCTTATGTATAACCCTATATTGAAAATTCTTTAGTTATTAAACTTTGATTTTAACTATTTTAACCCTTCTTTAAATAAATTGATAATAAATGTCCTAATCTAATCCAAGTGGGCCTAAATGGTCATATTTTTTTCCTAAGGTTGTTTTTGGTCGAATTACACTAATCCAATAGAATTAGGACATGTGTTAGGGTAATAATATTTTTATTTTTACCCTTAACTACCCTATTTACTTTTAACCGTGGTAAAAAAAAGTAAAAAGTTACTATTCACCAAAAATTATTTTCATCTCATTGAACCACATTTTAGTCCTTGATATTAACTGTGTCTTTAGGATTTTCGAAATTTCACTCACAGAAGCGGTAAAATTATGTTTTATGAAAAAAAATCAGTTTTTTAACTACCACTTAGTGGTTTCACTATTCATATAAAAAATGAAAGTTTCTAGAAAAGTACCAAAAATTAGGCCAAAGCTATATTTGATATTATGAATTCAAAAATGATGTCTATTTTATCAAATTCAAAACATATCAGTTACATTAACTAATTTAAATATTAATTCCCGTCGTCAAAACAAATAGCGTGTTTTTAAGAGATAATAACTATTAAAAGATTGACCCTTGTTTATGTATGGTTTAAATGTGAAATTACATCCAATCACCAAAATTGTATTAAATTGTAAAAAAATATTCTAAATATACATTAAAACCACTCAAATTAATAATTTATCAGTATTAATTATTTCGATTATAAAATTTGTTTTCAATTAAAATTTAGTAATTTCCACTATTCATCAGAATATGAAAGTTATCCGAAATGTACCAAAATTTCACCCCAAGCTAATTTTGATATTCCGAATCCAAAAATGAAGTTTATTTTGAAAGATAAAATTTATAAAATTTCAAAAAGTGGTAATTGATATTCATAACGGCTAGTTTTAATAATATTTAAATAGCATATCGTTGTTTAGTAAAACTTGGTATTGCGTACGACGCAAGCTATCGAGGAAGGCCGCAGTTGCGTGTAAAGTAAGAAAATCTAGTGTTGTGTGTAGTGAAAGATTCCTTTGATGATTTAAAAACAAAATATTTCTCATAAAAGTCTCGGGTGTTACATTCTACCCCCCTTAAAATGAATTTTTCCTTCGAAATTCGTCGGGGTTATAAATGGTTTACTACTCGAAAGTTTCTTTAATAGAAACCCACATTGTAAAAAGGAATACCAAAACTTGGCTTTAAAAATTAATGTATGAAACGAAACAGTTACCCAAATTAACTCATCACTGGATTTCCACATAGGAGAACATAGGTGAAAATATGGATATGGAAGAAAAATCTAACCATCAAGTTCTGATGGAGAGTGGTAGAGAACATGGCTATGAAAAAGCCAACAATAAAAAAGCCATAAATTTTGGATGATCTAAGGTACCATCTGATTCATCAGATATAAGGGCACTAGGAAAACATTTTTGGTTTTCAAGATCATTTCCCTAAACTTGAAGAATTTGAATTATAATAAATACTTACTTTAATTTGGTACAATCTCACTATTGTTCATGCCTTGAACAATTTCCACTTCATCCCTTAATGAAATGAAGTTGAATTTGTTATTCGTGATGTGTTAGAAGATCATGTGATAGAATGATGGGTCATTCCATCTATTTCAAACAAAAGGTTAGCAAAAGGTATAAGTCCATCTTATGGTTAGATTAATCGTATATGGTTCCAAAAATGAACTTATACGTCATATATCATACCGCTTAATAAAATAAAACTAGTTTCTACTAACCAGGGACTTCCTGTAGGCCATTGGTAGGCGATAAATGCCAGTCGCACTTCGGTTGTGGGTTCGATTCCCACAGCCTTGTCCGACGCGATGGGCTGTCGCCCATCCTGCAGGTTGTCCTTTTTCTAAAACTATATTACTATAACATTCCATCAATAATATCTAAAAAACTTCTATCCTTAAAAAATACTAACTTATGTCTAACATAATCCATTCCAATATTTAGGCTTATCCATAATACTTCAGTCCACTCTCATAATATAGTGAAAATGATTACTAGAGATTTAATACCATCACTGATCCCCATATATCATAAGATATGTCTTGTTGGTCACATTCCAAACATTCGAAGGCCTTAATCATGTATTCTCTTGAAAAATGAGTACCCATTGAACCTTAGTGAAAACATGAAGGCAGTTAAAAGTTAACACTTTCCACATACCAAAATCCTAAAAATTCAATATACTCAAACAATGATATAACTTAGTCCTTATATCAATCATGAGCTCACGAATACAATCAAACATCTCATTATCTTCTTGTTCCTTCATTATGCACATATCATCCACTTTCAAAAATATCTGAATAACCTTCCATGGTTACTGGTACCATTCAACATATACTTTCAAATACTTTTAGGAAAAACAATAGTGTAACAATCCTTAGATGATTCTTTATTCCATAGTACTATTAACTATACAACATAACACTAGATAAACATACAATCAATCCACTACCTTCTAAAACAACTGACTAAGCTTCAAGACTTCTTTCATCTCATATATCATTTGTAGTCTCCTCATCATCATCCTTATAAAAACTACCCATATGACCATTCTGATTCTCTTCATGAGATTTTCCATTAGGGCATTGGTTTGCATAATGTCCGTACATTCCACATTTAAAACATCTAATCATTGTTGATGTCATAGCAATACCATTATCATTATCCATGGTGTTAACTGAACATTTTCCTTTGCACTTACTGGCTTAGTGTCCTTCTTTTCTACACCTAAAGCATCTTCCAGTTCTTTTGAAACTATATCCCTGATGCCTCTTCGCACATGATTTACATGAGGGAAATTGAACTTTCTTTCCTTTATGATCATCATGAAATTCCATCTTTCTCTAATTATCTGAGTTGGGAAACTTACAAAAGTTGAGATTATTGATCATATTATGATATTTATAATTAGGCATAATAACGATGTTTGGACTTCCATATCCCGTTTCACTTGGTTTCTCATGAAGAATATCATTCCATTGTCTGTCATATCCTCCATTATCGTGAATCTTCCTGTTTCCATCCATTTTCTAAAACCCAAAAAGAATAGTATAAGAGGAAAAAATAATTCTAGGGAAAACAACATAGTAAAGGGGGAGTTCCCTCAATATCTAACATCTTAGGTTAAATTCTAATATTGTTACCTTAGTTCTAGGACTATATCCTATACGTATACTTATCCTTAGGGACATCCCTAGACATACCTTAGAAATATCTCTAGGGATCTCAATAACGTTTTCACATCCTAGTTTCCAAAGGTTGACTAAACCTTTCCTCTGATACCAACTGTAGAGACCCGTAGCTTTAGGTACATGGACATTACATTACATTTGCGGAATACTTAATACATAACAAAAACAGACATACAAGGACCGTAATAGTTTAGTGTCTTTGGAAACATGGAACGTAATATTCTAATCATGGTGAAAGATCTTCAACATCATCCACAAGATCTTCCCATTATTGTTTTCTTACCTAAAACCTTTCTTTAAATCCTGGGGAAAATAAAACATATAAAGGGTGAGCTGAAATGATCAGTAAGGGTAAGCAAAAGAAATATCAATCACATCATATACATAAGAACATAAATTTTGGAAATCTAAACCTGCAAAAGAGGTCATAATTTCATAACATGGGATAAATCATAGAAGTGAAATGTAATCCCAATAATCATAACATAAAACATGAAACTTTGTGGCATACACACATAATCATAGATAATCATTTCTTATTAGTCAAGACTCATTACCAAGACTATATTAGTGGACAAAGTCCATTTCTGAACCGAGTTCATTCCTCGTTTCAGTCCTGTTTCACTGAACTGGTTTAACCAACCGTTCTAGCCATGTCTATCTCATGAGATATAAAATCATTACCCAATGCATTGGAGGGAGATATAGGTCCCACCCATCTCATAATGATACCATTCTTATGTGTGCCACAAAATCATAAATCATACATCATTGCATAACCCATGTAAATAAAATGGGATTCTTAAACAACATGACATCATAAAACAATTCAAATAAGATAAAGGAATTCATAAAAATAATTCCATCACAACATAATCAAATCAATGTAATAATAGGGATCGAAATAGAACCATATATTATCTTAGATGGAAAATAATTTTGATAAAACACTTGAACTCCATTCTTGAGGAAAATATCCTTTCTATACCAAAAACATTTTCCTTTCTTAACATGTCATACAATTTTAAACTAAAAGAATTTGATTAAAAATAAACCTGAAAACTTGTAACAGAAGCTTCTTGGAAATAATGTTTTAAAAATCCATTCATGCCATATAAGTTAAAAAAATATTATTCTCGTACTTTTGTCGGAAAAGTCAAAAAGTACCTCGTACGAAAAACGACAAATGATTCCTATCATATATTTTTCTATAAACTCACCAAAGGGTAAAAATGGATTTAACCAATTGTAGGTGGATTGAAATAATATTACATATTGAGGAAAAATGGATGTGGATGATAAAATACACCCCAGTAAATACCAAAGTATAAACAATCTCGGATAAAAATGAGATTGTGATATTTCCCTTACCTTAGGTCCGATTTGCTTCGTAAGTGTCTGAAACTCCTGTATAATGATTTAAATAATGTTATTGACTTATTACATAATCATACTTATTTTTATGATATCATATATGGTCACATTATTAGCTTCTTATTAGTAATATTTCATTACTACTTGTTATTCGGGTGTTTATTACTTTTTTTTCTTATGCGTGTTTTGTCGAATAAATTATTATTTTTCTTTTTAGTTTATAGATAACTCATTTGCAGAATGGTATTAATGTACTATATATCATATTTATTCATTCAATTTATTTATATAATAATTATGCAATTAAGATCATTTAGAACGAATCGCATCACCTCGTGGAGACGGTATTCCGTACCTACGCACGTGCGGTGATTTCATTTTCCGTAGGATGGATAGATGGTGAAATAGGGTTGTATCATATTTATAATAACATATAATTATATGAGTGATAATGATGTTATTACTTTATAATGAAACAACTAAAGAAGAAGAAGTTGAAGAAGAAATAAAGTTGAAAGAATCGGTAACGGACATTACCTCTTCTTTGAAGCGCCTCTTTGAGACCTCCTCTTAGGGCACTAAAATTGGTCTTTGAAGAATACCAGGACCTATAGGATCTTTCCAGGGAAGTGGGAAAGAGAATTTGGCAGGGGTGGGACGAGTTTGAAGGCTCAAGGTGGTGTGAGGAAGAGAGGGAGGAGGTGCCCTTTTATAAGGGAGGAGAGGGGCACCTTTGGAATAACTAAAAAATATTATTTTATTATATAGTCAAATTCGGTGTTTAATAGCTCCAAATTGATATATTTCGAAGCTAAGGTGGGTATGGGTCGAAATAACTTCATCCAATAGAATTTAGACAAGTTTAGGTATCAATTTTATCCTTATCATTTACATTTATCATTAAGTTAGATAATTTAACTTTTACCGTGTCTTCTTGTTTTCTTACACTATAAGGTTAATAAACATATTATATCAAGCCAAAAGATCCCCAAGTTGTTTATTATTAAAATATATAACATTATATAAGTCATTTGGAAGAATCTTAGATTTTTAGGAATAAAATAACAATTAATAATATAGTATTTGTTTTAAAAACTATTTTATGTCAATTTTGACACTATTTGGTAATTTATTTTTGTGAAAATCATAAAAGAATGATTAGTTCAAAAACAATTATTTAAATAAATACTAATAGGTCATATTAACATATAAAATTATTCTAATTCATAAAAAGTCTCAAATTACATTTATTTGGGTATTTATAGCATCAATTATGTCAATATTTCATTAATAAGATAATTGCTGCATCATCATTGTATCATAAATAAATTAAATTATTTTAAGTCTCAAAATTAAAAATAAAATACCATTATGTAGGAAATATTTTTATCTTTCTAATGAATATTTATAGTCGAATATATCTTATTTATAACCCTATATTGAAAATTCATTAGTCATTAAAATTTGATTTTAACTATTTTAACCCTTCTTTAAATAAATTGATAATAAATGTCCTCTTCTAATCCAAGTGGGACTAAATGGTCATATTTTATTCCTAAGGTTGTTTTTGGTCGAATTAAACTTATCCAATATAATTAAGACATGTGTTAGGGTAATAATAATATCATTTTTACCCTTAACTACCCCATTTACTTTTAACCGTGGTAAAAAAAGTAAAAAAGTTACTATTCACCAAAAATTATTTTCATCTCATTGAACCAAATTTTAGTCCTTGATATTAATCGTGTCTCTAGGATTTTAAAAATTCCCCTCATAGAAGCGGTAAAATTATGTTTTATGAAAAAAATTCAGTTTTTTAAATACCACTTAGTGGTTTCACTATTAATAAAAAAAATGAAAGTTTCCAGAAAAATACCAAAAATTAGGCCTAAGATATATTTGATATTATGAATTCAAAAATGATGTCTATTTTATCAAATTCAAAACATATCAGTTACATTAACTAATTTAAAAATTAATTCCCGTCGTCAAAACAAATAGCGTGTTTTTAAGAGATAATAAATATCAAAAGATTGACACTTGTTTATGTCTGGTTTAAATGTGAAATTACATCCAATGACCAATATTGTATTAAATTGTAAAAATATATTCTAAATACACTTTTAAACCACTCAAATTAATAATTTATCACTATTAATTATTTTGATTAAAAAAGTTGTTTTTAATTAAAATTTAGTAATTTCAACTATTCATCAGAATGTGAACGTTATCCGAAAAGTACCAAAATTTCATCCCAAGATAATTTTGATATTCCGAATCCAAAAAATAAGTCTATTTTGAAAGATAAAATTTATAAAATTTCAAAAAGTTGTTATTACTATTCATAACGGCTAGGTTTAATAATATTTTAATAGCATATCGTTGTTTAGTGAAACTTGGTATTGCGTACGACACAAGCTATCGAGGAAGGCTGCGGTTGCATGTAAAGAAAGACAATATAGTGTTGTGTGTAGTGAAAGATTACTTTGATGATTTAAAAACAAAATATTTCTCATAAAAGTCTCAGGTGTTACAAGAAGAATCCTTTCAAGTGTTTAAGAAGGATGTTTTATGTCTTCATGTTTTAAGTTCCTGGTTTCCAAGACACTAAACCTTAAAGATCCTCGGCATTGTATAATGTAATGAAAGTTTATTTGATAAAAATGCGGGATGTTATAACATGCCTTTCCAAAAACTGGGATCTTACATAAATAATAAAAACACATTCCATTTAATCAATAAAATTAAAATGAACTACATCCATAAACAATGCCAAAGAAAAACATTTCATGGATAAATAATAATTGATTCTGAATATTGGAAATCCTTAATTACAAGATTCCATGTTTCTCTGGTACATGGTACCTTTATCATAAATAACATTCACTAGATGGTTTATAATGTATTGGGAAAAACCCCATTCGATTTGTCCAACTTATTCATCTCATGAGACTAAAGCTGTATCGAGGGGCATACATTAACCTATCCCCAACCCATTTCATACAAAGCCAATATTATAGGAAAAAATCACGAATGGTACATCTCGAACTAATATCATACAATGAGACTACCTATACATTGAGGGGGTACCTGTAAATGGGCCCCACTTGTGTATTACTAACCAAAAACATTCCTCATATTGTATATTGGATTAAATTAGTAAACAACATTTTTATCATCAAATAACTCTATTGTATAAATAATACATATTTATCAATAATTCAACAAATTCGGACAGGTTAGAAAAGGTTTAGTGATTTTGAGTAATGAAAATACCATTTAATGATCCTTAAAAACATTCTTGAGGAATATTATATTTAAATATTCAAATGTGTCCCATACCACTTTCAATCATTTGAACTATAATCTGCATAATTGAATAAGATTAAACAAAACATATAATATCATGGAAATGAGTAGAATCATTATGTAACATGTAAAATGGTAGTATATACACAACATAAAAGTGAATTGGTGATTAACAAAGGATCATTTTCAATGGAATATAAATTGAGGCGAAATCACTTAAAATAGTGGTAAAAATTGACTCAAAAACACAGAAAATAATTATCATCAAATAAAATTTTTAAATAACATGAATATAAAATAATTAGGTATATAATATCGTAAAACTGAAATTAGATACACCCCATAATAAATTAGTTGGTTAATTTGATATTAATCTCACAGATGTAAAAAGTGAGATGAAAATCCCATACCTTGAGTCTTTCTTGTCAAATGTATATTTATATTTTTGAATAATAAAATTATATTAATTATTTAGTTTATTTATAGCCATTATAAAGTTTAATATTAATTTTTTCTCTTATTACAATATTGAATACAACTACTTAAACCATTACGTTTAAATCAGATGTTTTTCCAAAATCCAGTTCATGTGTCAAAAACATCTTTAATAGGCTAACTATGGTAAAATGCATCATTATATAATCATATCCATAATTATAATCATTAAATAATAATCATTTTTTAAATAAATTTTAATTATTTAACAAATCATGGATTATGGTCTTGAAAAATTAACCAATGAATCTATCATATAGATGGAAGACCATATATATACACGAGTTGTGTTCCCATTTTTCTATAATCATTATGGAAAGATGGTATATACAATTATATCTTTATAGAGTGATCATTATATCCTAAATAAAATTTTATTTTATCATATACACTTATATATATAATTATTATGATGTAAAAGGATTCACATCATATCGACGAGGTGGTTGTCCACACATCCATGAAAGGCGTTATCACTTTTTAATGTGGGAAAAGGGTAATAAAAAAATTGATATATTATATTTTTAGCAAGGTAATTATTCCATGAATATCTCATTGATTTTATTTTTTCCACATATTATTAATTATTCACATTGTTAATACATTCAATTTAATGTGTGAATGAGACACATCACTTTGAGGTGGTGGAAGTCCACACGTTCACAAACGGCGTAATCGTATTTACACAAAATGAAATGAATAAAGGAATGTGTTAAATAAAAATTACATAAGAATAAAGGAATAATATATATCATATATACCATGTGTAAAAATATATATCATAATTACCAACTATGAGAGTTTTAAAGGGAAAAATGACATCATTTCATGAGGAGGTAGTTTTCGTACACGAATAGTAAATTTGTTACCCATTTGATGGAAGTGTAATGACCTAGACCGTTATAAATAATATTTTACTTTTGATATAAATTAAATGGTTTATAATGTAATATATTTATATAAAACACCAGAACATATTTGATTTTATTATATTTGATTTAAAAATACCATTAATGTATCATTACTATTGATAATATAATCATTGAACAGTGATCACATGGTAAATAAAAATATAGGGTTTTAAAAAAATCCTATTGAAACAATTGAAAAAAAATTATGGCATTAACCTATTGAATATAACCCTAGTAAGAAAATTTATTGGATCTCATGATGGATATATCACCACTGGGATGTTCCTTTAACCATGACCAATATGAGGTCCAAAAATTTATGCATGAGTGAAACCATTTGCATGTGAAGATCAAGTTCATCGAGATCACGGCCCAAACAATGTATGTCAATCAACTCTATGAAAGTATCATATTCACACACCATACTATACGGGAGTTTAATAGTATATTAAAAGTGTATGTATCTAGACCATAGAAATATTATTATATGTACTACTTTTTGTAAAATCATGATTATATTTCTATCATATTGTTGTTACTTTATAAATGATTTTTATTTTGATACCAATAGTATTTTCTGTAATAATAAAATTCAAAATATAAAAAAAATTATTTTTATTAACTAAGTGATTTTTTTAATAAATAATTTTCTATTAATTTATTATTAAATAACATTTCTTAAATACAAATGATGACATAATTTTTATGAATTCAAATATATTTTTTCTATAGACGTTCAAAAATTGATAACGTCAATACCCGGAATTTATAAATAAAAGTTGATTTTATTTGAAAAGTTAAATTAAAAAAAAAATTAAATTATTTATATTATGATAATTTTATTTTTTGGAATCAAAAAGGATAAATAATATAATGGTGAATTTCCCATAATTTTCTGAGACAAATGAATTTTCGTGTAAAACATAAATACTACACAAATATACATTATGTATTATGACATTATAATGACCCATAAGTTATGTAATAAATACTATATTGGGTAAGAATGACCAAATTTATTTTTCCCTTAAAAATAATGTGATTTTATATTATTTGTGTTAATTTTACAAATCCTTCATGAATCCTCCAATACCATTAATATATTTTATAGTATTAAAATCATTACTTTATGCGTATGAATCACCTCCACATAAAAAAGGGAATTATTTTATTATACTTGGAACTTGGACATAAAAATAATGAGAACCACTCCCATTTGGCAGAAACCATTGGAAAAAACCATTATACTGGTTTTGGATTTGGTTATTTTTTATGTAGATTCCAAAACCTAAATAATATCTAAATCCACCACATTTCCTATATAAACCCAAACAGGATCCCATTTGGATTCACTAAAACTTCTTGTATCATTTTCTTACTTTCCATACCCTATATATATTCCTTCCAAGGTGACGCGATCTCTCAAGAATCCCCTTCTAATCATATAGAGTCACACACTTAAGTAAGTGATATTTTCATTTCTATTTATAAATCATGATTTTTCTTTACCAATTGTATTTCATCAATATTTACTTATGATGGGATATGTAATTCTATAAAAAAATTACAAGCCAATTGATGTCAAAATTATAATATACTAATTTATCTCTCATCCACTCATCTAATTAATTTTTACGTGATGCCGTTATTATGCCAAAAATTAACTGTGATTTTCCCGGACAAAATAATTATGTACTGAATACCAATAGGATTTCTTGTCAAGTGTATTCAACATTATAAAAAAATATACTATTGAATTGGGACTAAAATGTATATATTTTACACTCCTTGAAAATGGAATAAAATCTCGTGATGAAAGAATAAATATTGAATGATCTATGGGGCCCACTTAAGCATGAAAAAGAAATGAAAGTGATGGGTGCACATGGAATTATATAGAACTTGAAACACCCTGATATTTTAATAAAAATATTAATTAAAAGAATATTAGTTATTCAATAGATTTAAATTATTGAAATCATGTGTTTAAATGAACTGTGGAACAATATAAAATGACCATTATAAAGTTGATATTAAATCAGTGGGAATAAATATGAATAACTATCTTCTAAATATAAGTTGTGAATTGATTGGTAAATTAGAATCAAAAACAAAAAATACTAAATATTCCTAAGTTTTTTCTCCCAAATCAATTTTGTATTTATAAATTAATTTTATTAAAATAATTTAATTATAATATTGATATAAATAACTTATATATTCAATCAAAGTTTTTTATATAAATTGAATATATTTTATTATCAGAAGATATGAATAAATATAATTCTATAAATAAAAAGTAATTTTTTTCCAAAGTCAAATATTACCAGCATTTAAGGGAAAAAACATTTTAAATATAATTTATGATAGTTTTATAAATTTTATATGACAATATAAACTTCTTATTTGGATTTGGGATATCAAAATACTCTTCATAATTTTTTTTATTTTTCTAGTACGTTTCGTGTTTTAGTGAATAATATATTTTATTAATGAGACACCATTTTTATTTATTTCCATAGATGGATTAGGTTTGTAATTAGTTTTAAATTATAATAATATCATTTTGAATTATAATGATATAATTATAGTTTCTATAAAGTATTTTACTCGATTTTATTATGAAAACATTTAATGTTTTAAAGGAACATTTTTTAAAAACCAGTTTTTTTCATGGAATATTACTTGTTTTACATTATATTAAGATCTGCAAATTCTATGATTTAAATTTCAAAAAATGGATTCTAAAATTTGTTTCATAATTTAAATATTTAGTAAATATGTAACTTGTATTTTTGTCTATTAGGAGTAGAAACCATTGTCAATATAGTTAACACAATTAATGGTAAATTGTGTAATATAGGTTAAAAATAAAATTTTAAAGACTATAAAATGTACCAAAAAATGTAAAATTTTTATTGGATGTATTAACTCCTACCCTAAACAATTAATGGTTTTAATTAAGTTATTTAAAGTTTAAGTTTCTTGGAAAATGACTTAAATAATATTTAAATCAGTGAAATATGTAAAATATCCCTTTCTTTGTCTTTAAAATATCTTATTTACCCATATGGGAAACATTTATGTAATGTGTGAATATATATGTAAATTATTAACATAGTAAACTTATATTATGGATCTAAATTTATTTCTTGATTTTTGGGTTACAAAAATAGAATTATGATTTTTCAATATTTTATTTAATGATAATTTAATGATGTCACATTTATGTTTTGGTTAATATATTTTTATTTATGCAGTGTTTACTAGAAGATATATTCGACTATGAATATTATTATGAAATATAAAAGATATATATTCATCATTGTTTTTCATTTTTAATATTTAGAAAACAAATAAATATATTAAATAATCCCACAACACTGATGTAGTAATTATTTTATTATTGAAAATATCAATCAAATTTTAATAACAATATAAAATTAAAAATAATTTGATATAAATATTTTGGTAAATGATTTTTATAGAAAAAATTTATAGATTAGGGACATGATAAAATATTTTTTATGATTTTATCTTATTTATGTAGATATTTTTTAAATACCAAGAAGTGAATAGTGTAGAATTCGACACTATCGACATTTTTTCAATATAATGTTTTACAAAACAATTTAAAAATAATAAATCATCTTTAAAAATACAAAAATAATATATAATATGATATAAAATTTAATAAATTGATCATTTATGATTTAATTGACCTGAAATAATTAAAATTTACAACCTCTTAATATTAAATGATTTGTTACCTTAGTTAAAATTAAAATAGGATATCTAAGGGATAATTAAAATTATAAGGTTTAAATTAAAAAAGAACATTGCCCAAAATATATTGGATTATTATATTACTTCCTTATATCATCTGATATTTTAATAAATGAAATTTTGGTGGTATTTTAAATGATATTTAATTTTTTATTAATTAATATTATAAGAAATTCCATAGGCTTCTCCAACTCAATTAAAAAAAGGATCCTCCTTCCTCAATTATTCACAACTCATTGCACCTTATATATCTACCATACCATACCCATTTACCTTATAACCATCTATATACAGATTCTATACTATCTATTCTTCTCAAAATACCACCTCTATTGTCTTTACGATGACATCTAAAGGGAGTTAGCTAAAAAATATGTAATCTCCTATTCCGACTCTCTAAAGATCATTTATTCTTATAATTAATCATCCCTTGTTTTTTCCTTTATAAATTAATGAGTCCATCATTATTTATATTCCTATATGTTATTATTAATATAGAAAAAATATTTTACCTTCTATCCATCTAACGAAAAATGAAATAACCACGTGTGCATACGTATGGCTTACTCTCTCCACGACCGGGTGTATTATGTTTTTCCTCACCACTGTACATGGATAAATGTTGTGATTGAAATAATAACTATATATTAGTATTAATAAATGAATTTATTCTTGAATATTATATACACCATCCAATTCAATAACACTAAACAATTAATGTAATGTTATTGTCGGTCGTGAGTACGTATGGCCTACCTTCTGCACGGCGTGATGCAATTCATTCTCGATGATCACAATTCAGGAATTATTATATAAATTTATAGAATGAGTAATACGATATATATTACCTTAATTTTATTCTAAAAATGAAATATTTATATTCTATGTATAAAAAATAGAACTTATAAGACAAAACAAGCGTAATAAAATTAATCTGTTAAATCCTAGAAGAAGAATAAAAATAAAATATCATTAAATGGGTGATAAAATTATCATATATGATATAAAAAATATAATTATGGTTTTGGAATAAGTTAATAACACTATTTAATCCATTATAAAAGAGTTTCTTATATTAATGAAAGAATTTAGACCTATGTTAAGAGATAATTTTTCAATCCCATTATTATCCAATATTGTTTATACATAAATTTTTACTAAGGTATATTTATAATTTATTTCCATGTTAGAAATTAATATAATATAAATTTTTCTAACAAATTGTAAAAAAATAATGTAATTTTTTCTCATTTGTAGGTTTTTACTAAACTGTATGAAAGGAATTTTTTTCATTTTCATTAAAGGTAGTTTTTGACTTATCCACCAAAAGTACGAGAAAAATTATTTTTTAAACATATATGACATGAAAATATTTTTCATCATCAATGATGAACTAATAATTTAAAACCTTTCTCATAGGATTACAATGTTATTATCAAGGAAATTTTTTTATTTATGATTTACATTTGATTTTAAGAAAAGAAGATTTTTTGAAAGAAGAAATGATATTTATCTCAAGAATTATTTTCATGTAATACCTCACATATTAATTACATGTTGATGGGATTATTTATCAAGTATAATATAAATATTATTCAAATAGATGGTTCATTTTCGTGATGTAATGTTATTTATAAAATATATTTTGTTCCACGAGTTATGTTAAGATTAAATGATGTATTAGAAACCCATTTATTTTCGTGGGATATTATATAATGAATGATTTATATTCTTTTGACACGAATATATATGGTTTTCAAATTGTGATAGGTGAAACCAATATCTCTATAAAAATCATTATGTTATGATTTATATCTCTTAATATTTATAATGTTTGATCAAGAAATCATATCATTTCATCAATATAGAGATGTTACAAGAAGGAAAACTGGTTCTGTTATAGAATGCTAGATTGAGGAGTGAATATTATTCAGTAAAGTAATTTTTCCATTTTGATTGTCTTGGAAATAGTCCTTGGATAACATAGAAATGATTTTCTCTACTTATGTTTTATCCAGAAATTACATGTGTTATGTTATTATCTCAAAGAATATGTTAATTAATGATTATATATGTATTATCTCATAACATGATATCATGACATTTGATACAAAAACTATATTGTTGTGTTTATGTCCATTTGTTTCATGATTATGATATGGTCAGTATCTCCCTTATTTACCCTTACTAAGGATTTGAGTTCACCCTTTATTATGTTTCTTTTTCCTAGGTTATGAAAAATGATATTAAGTAATATGTGTCAAAAGGTCCTCGTGGTACGAAGGAATTAGTGGGGGATGATGTTGATGTTTCATGAACAAGTTATTTAGTTTTCCTTATTTCTAAATACAGTAAACCAATATAGTCCTAATGTGTATTTGTTATTTTGTGTAATTAATATTCATTTATTTTGAATCAATTTATATGAATGAATGTATGTTCTATTATAGTTTGTATCAAAGAAATAGATTATTTAACCTTTTTAATCTAAAATGTTATAAATTTAGAAAAAACCATAAGGGTAATCCTTTAAATATGTTAAAATCTATGTGTTTTAGTAATAATGATGAATAACATAAGATCAAAACTATGGTGTCTTGAATTGAATTTTTATAAGAAAATTTACGTAAATATGTGATTTTACCACTGTGATTATTATTTCAAACACTATGATCCTTGGTTTTAGTTAATGGATGAAACTGGAAGGAACCAATTTAATGCTGAATGCAATGAGCAATGCAATGATTCTCCTGTTGAGAAACTAAATGGAATGAGATATAGAATATTTTTTACAATCCATACAATATATTATCAAGATATAAATTATATAGGTCTCCCATATATGAAAAGGATTGAAGATCATTCTATTGAGTCTATCATGAGACAGATTATACCTTCTTTTAGTGGGTATTCAGATCCATTAGTGGCTGAATAATGGATTATTATAACTGAATATATTTTTTTTCTCCAATATTTATAACAATATAATGTTATATTGGTATTATATAGTTTATAATCTGAAGAATATTAATGGTGTAATCTCATTAAGAATATGGGGCAATAATAGGAAATTGAATCTATGGAATGAGACGAGTTGAAGAACATATATTTCAACAAGTACCTTACTAAAAATAAACATATGATGATTTAGAAGGATTTCATTGAGCATCAACAGAAGGACGATGAGTCCATTGGTAACTATGAAGGAAATATTACAAGACATGTGAGGTAAATTTCTGGAATTATCATCAAATATGAGAGTAAGGTTTTTAGATTATTTAGTGTATTAAAACAAAGTATTCAAAAGGAATTATCCATATGTTAAATTAATAGATATGAGTAAATCATTCGATGTTATCTAAAGTATGAGATAGATATTAGAGTTACCCATCAGTCTTTTGGGTTTGATATGAATTAAATAATGGAATTTAATGGAAAAACCAAAAATCAATGTGAAAACGAGATTAATATTACATTATAATGAATATGTAGAAAAAATTATAGAGGAAACATTATTCTAGGGACTAGTAAACGATTTATGTTTCACAATGAATGACATCATGAAATTGACTGCTGAAGTGATGTGGGAAAGATATCTAATGATCAAAATACAGAAAAGGCTACATATAATGAACCTCTTAAAATTAAATGTTACAAGTGAAAGAAAATGGGTAATTATTCCTACCAATGTTCTAATTTAAGGTATATCCAAAATGATTATATTCTGTAACCTCTCAAGTCCAAAGATAAAGGAAAATCACATGAGATCAATATTAAAAATGTTTATTATGATAATGATGTGGTGAAAAGTACACTTTACGTACTATGCAGACTAGAATATCCTTTTTATTTTATATCCACCCACTATTTTGTTTCTAAAATAATTTTATAAAGGTATTACTATATCATATCAAAATTTAGATGTTCATTTACATATGATAAATCATTAGGTGACAACATTAGCATCAAGGGGTTATAATGCTTATCTTGTTGAGTTTTGTGGGAAAGTGCTTACTGAAAATATAGTTTTACATACATTAGTGGAATTATATGTTATTATTGGCATGTATTGGTTATATCTATATAGGACTCATATAAATTGACCAGGAAGGGAAATATCATTTCATATTCTGAATTAATTTATTATAATATATCGACTCAATGATGAATATAAATTTCTATTGGAAATTTCATCCATATTATGGGTGTTAATTATTATAAATTAAAGATATCTATCTCATATGGTTGGGATTAATCTACCCATAAAGTAAACACCTTTTATATGGGAGTTTTATGATCTCTTTCTATACGATTTTTGAGGTCTTCCACCAAATAGTGACATTGAGTTTTCAATACAACTCATACTAGAGGATATGCATATTTCAAACAATCCCTATTAAAGGGTCCTCATTGAGTTGATGGAATTAATGAAGAAACTAAAAGATAATCTTGATAAGGGATTCATACACTATAGTGCAATGAATTGGGGTGTGATGGTTATTTTTATAAGAATAAAGTTGGATTAATGAGGCTATTCATATATTATCGATCAAATAACAATATCAGTATCCTGAAAAAATATTCACTTCCTTCTATTTAGGACATATTTGACCAATAATTTGATGCTTAATACATTTCCTTGATTGATCTAAATTCTGGATATCAACAATTAAGGGTTAATAAATAGTATATACCCAATACAAAATTCCTTATATGGTATGGGTACTATGAATTTATAGTGATTACTTTTGGACATATTAATTCCCGTAAAATAAATATGGATTAGATGAAAATATTTTTTTAGTGACTATCTTGTTCAATTCGTGACAGTATTTATAGATGTTATTCTTATCTATTTTATGACCAAAGTAAGAGCATGACTATTACATGAGGATTGTACAGTTGACCCTATGAAATGAGTAGATTTATGAAAAATTTACCAAATATGAATTATTTATTCAGAATGTTTCATTTTTGGGACACATAATCTCATGTGAGGTGATGTTTGTGGATCCAGCAAAGAAAGATGTTATTGAATGTTGTCATAGAACAATAATGGTACCTATGATTTGATGTTTTCATGGTTTTTATGGATATTACCAATGAAATTTAAATTTTTTTTCATGTTTATCTAATCCACTCACCACGTTGACTCTAAAAGGGGTAAATTTATTATTGATACAGGAATGTAAAGAAAATTTCATGCAGATAAATATAAGGTGAGATTGTGATCCTATGCCCACACTACCCTGTAGTGAAGAATGGTTTGTGATCTATAGTGATGTATCCCAGAAGGGACTGGGATTTATTCTCATTAAAAGTTATATGGTGATAGATTATTTCTCATGATAATAGAAAATATATGTGAAAAATTAACCAACACATGATTTGGAGTTTTCAACGGTAATATTTCCATTAAAGACATTTGGAAATTATAATTTTGGTGAATGGTGTGATATATATTTTTATCATAAAATATTAAATTTTATATTCACCCAGAATGAGATAAATATGTTCCAAAGTAGATGGTTGGAGTTGATTAATGATTTTGACTGATCAATACATTACCACACTAGGAAAATGAAAAAGGGGAAAGATTCATTGAGTCGAAATGATCATGCTATTATATCAATGATAAGGAAAAAAGATCAAATATTTATGTATTTGAAGAGGGTGGGTATGGATTTTTTAATGGAATAGTTGGGGATCCAATCTTTTAAAATTAATGTCCAACCACTTATACATGTAAAGATTATGGAGGCGTAGAAGGAAGTTGTGGAATTAAAGAAGATGGTAAGAATTTTTTTGAGTTCAATATAGATGTTGATAGAATAATAAGGTTCATGAATCCTATCTGTATTACTACCCTACCAGAATTAAAGACAGATTTGTTTGATAAGGCTCATAGTTCATCATTCACTATTCATCCTGGATGTTCTACGATATATAAGGACCTAAAAGAGTATTTGTGGTGAGAAGCCATGGAAGGAGATATTCTATAATATGGTTAATTAAGATTGATTTTAATGTATTTTATGGATGAGATATAGAAGTATAATGGGATATAACAACTGTTACCCTTACTATAATGGAAATGGGAAAAAAACCCCATGGACTTTGGCGTCAGACATTCCAAAACATCTAAACACCATAATTCCATATGTGTTATATTTTATCACCTTTCAAAGTCGGTACAATTCATTTATATACAATAATACATCCATCTTGATCTGTTTTTGAGGATATATATAAATAATTTTGTTATGTTTCATGGAGTACCACTTTTTATTATTTCAAATTGTGATATGAGGTATACCTCGATGTTTTGGAAAAGTCTTCCATTGGATCTGGATAGAGAGATATAATTCAGAAAATCATATCATTCTCATATACATGGTATGTTTTATAGTACAATTCAAACTCTAGAATACATATTGCGATATTACTTTATGGATTTAAAAGGGTGTTTGGATCAACACATACCTTTTTTAGAATTTTATTACAATAATAACATTCATTCCAGTAATTAGATGGCGCCTTGTGAATCCCTCTATGGTAAGAAATATAGAAATGCAGCATGTGGGGATGATGTTGTGGTGGAAAATGCTATTGAGACCTAATATTATTGAGTACATGGAAGATATGGTTTGATCTTTTTTACAACACATAAGACTATCTCAGAGTCGACAAAAACATTATGATTACAATAGGGGGAAATACCTAGAGTTTGAAGTGGGTGATCAGGTATTACTATGAATATATCCTTAAAATTGAGTAATAATATTTTTAAGGAAATTAGAGAATAATCATTGGTATATCTATGATTTTTAAAGTCTTTATCATATTGGAAGGGTAGATTATAAATTTGAGCTTCCGCCGAATCTCTCTCATGTTCCTGATGTGTTCTCTGTATCTGTACTGAGAAAGTACATACATGATCCTTCCCAGGTACAAAAATCATATGTCGTACCACAAGAGAAAGATCATTCTTAGGATGAAAAACCTATAATGATTTTAGATCAGAGTGAAAAAGTCTTCTAAATGAAGAAATATTGTTTGGTTAACATTTTTTTGGAGAAACTGCACTTTGTGGAAGCTACATGGGAACTTGATGATTTGGTGAGGCAGTGTTATCATCATATATTTTTACCCAAGTGAAAAATTTTGAGGTAGAAATTCATTTTATCGTGGGTAAAATGTAACACCATGATATTTTATTAATCAAGTATCTTTCAAAAAAATTAAATTATACAATAACATGAATAACACACAATCATGAGTTTAAATGAACCCTGAGATAATATAAAATGAGTATTATAACATAACCGTTAAATTTTATGGAATAGACTAAAATAAATTACTTATGAAAATAGGTTTATAATTCATTAGTTTATTAGAAGTAGAAATATAAACCAATTCAATATTTCAATTGTTATGCTCCTAAAGTGGTTTTTTCATTAAAAAATACTTTAATTACAATTAGTTATTAATAATAATGAGATAAATATGAAAAATTATTCAAAATAAATTTATATTCACACAATATCATTTATAGGAATATGATAATAATAAATCTAATAATATGAATAAAAAGATATATTTTTTAAAAGGGTAATTTTAACGCCTTTTAAGGAGAAATGCACATTAAATCTAATTTATGAAACTTTCATTATTTTTATTTGAAAAATTAAATTTCTTATTTGAAATTAGGATACAAAAATTTACTATTGATAAATTTTTGGTATTTTTATGGAAAGCTTCATGTTATTGTGAAATACAAATTTTACTAAAGAAACTCTATTTTTATTTATTCACAATGTTTGATTATGTATTGAATTAGTTTAAAATTTGGATTACTTAATTTCAATTTAAAATTGTACAATTATTGTTTCAAAAAAAGATTTTATATACTATTTTATAACTAAAACATTTTATTTTATAAAAGGATATTTGTTTTTGAAAAATTGTTTTTGAGGGTATTTTACAGGAAATATTTTAAACTAAATTATAAAAATAATGTATCTGTATTTTAAAAAATCTATATAAATATTGGATTTAGAAGATACAAATTTATATAATATGTACCTTTTATATTTTTCCATTATGAATAGTGACCATGGTAACTTTTGTAACCACAATAAAGGGTAAATTAAGTAATTTAAGGTAAAAAAAATTATAATGATTATTCAATGTCCATAACAAAAATCAAAATCATATTAGATGAATTAAATTCTCCCCTCAACACATAAGGATATAAATTAAGTCATTTAATGGTCAATTTTTTATGAAAATTATTTATATAATATATAATTAAAATAAAGACACAAAAATTCACATTCTTTTTCCTTAATATCTCTTATGTGTTGCCATGGGAAAAAAGATATGTAATGAATGAATATCTATGTAATGTTTTACAAGAATACACATATTTTCATGATATAAATTAAAATTTGAATTTCTGGGTCACTTTAATAAGATTATCATATTTTTAGTATTTTATTTAATAAAAATTTAATGATGTCACATACCAGTTTAATTAATATATAATTTTTTATAGTGTTAAACAGACGATATATTAGACTATATATTATTATGAAACATAAAAGATATATCATCATCATGTTATTTTATTTTTTTATTTTTAATTGAAAAAAAATATTATAAATAGTAACACTGATGTTGTAATACTTTTATTAATGGAAATATCAAAAAAATTTATAATAAATATTAAAATAAATATAGTTGAGATAATTATTTTGATCAATAAAAATTTATGATTACCATGACCTATTAGGTATATAATGAAATATTTATTTCAGTGTTAACTTATTTATTTAATATATTTAAAAATCCAAGAAATGAATATTGTCAAAATTGAAACTATTGATATTTTTTCTAACTAATGTTTTATTAAATTATTTAATAATCATAAAATATATATTAGAAAATAAAAAAATATATAATTTGATCTAAAATTTTATATTCTAATCATTTATGATTCAATTAATAATTCATATGTAAAATTACAGCCTCTTAATATTAAAATATTTATTACTTTAGTTATAATTAATATAAGATAACAAAGGGATAATAAAAATGATAAATTTTAAATTAATAAAAAAACTTATCTAAAATCAAATTCTTGATAATATTAAAACCATATATCATATTATATTTGAATACATGCCATTTTTTTGGCCTTTGGAAGGTCCTTGAATCTATTATAAAAAAATATTTTTTTATGTTTATGGTTTCCCCACCACAATTATAAAAGGTAACATCCTCCCTTAATTCCTCATAACTTATTAAGCCTTTAATCTCATACATACACTAAAAATTCCTTTTCACAACATCATTTTCTAAATTATATATCTTCATATCTTTTCAGAAGTCCATCTTTAGATTCATTAAGTGGAGATCTAGAGGGAGATTGATGAAGAAGAGGTAATATCCTCTACCAACTCTCAAAATCATCTATTCTTCAACATCATGTCCTTTACAGTTTAGATAATTAATTAATAAATACAGTATAAATAATTTTATTAAATTTTATAATTATTATGGAACAACCATATTACACTTTCTATCCATCCTATGAAAAAAGGAATTCACCATGCATGTGTACGTACAACCTACCATCTCCATAATGTAGTGTAATAGATTTTTAATAACCTTTTTAATTGGATGGGTGTAACGATGAATATAATTACTATATATGATGATTATGGAATTATATTTCTTATATAATATTATATACTCCCATCCACTTCAATACGGTTTTACAATTAATGGAATGATATCGTCTCTCATGCATACATACAACTGACCATCTCCATGATTTAATGTGATTCATTATCCATGATCCCAATTAAAGATTTGTTTTATCGCTATATATAATGAATAAAGTGATAAATTTTACAGAAATATAATTCATTAAATTTCATATCTATATTCTAGGTATATTAATCAGAACATATATGAAAAAAACCTACATATGAAAATGAATCAGTTAACACCTGAAAGAATTGCAATAATGAAATATTATTAAATGGATAATAATATGATAATATATGATTGGAAAAATAAAAATATATTTATGGAATACATTTATAACATTATTTAATCCATTGAACCACATTTATTATGCCTATGAAGGAAC
The DNA here is from genome assembly GCA_963277665.1 of Viscum album. Lineage (NCBI taxonomy): Eukaryota > Viridiplantae > Streptophyta > Magnoliopsida > Santalales > Viscaceae > Viscum > Viscum album. Next base: position 867,844,690 of record OY728131.1, on the reverse strand, counting down.
CCATACATTAAGTAAAGGATAAATTCACAATGTAATTATTATCTTAGATTTTTCAAATGTATGTATTTAATGGGGTATATTTCTCATCCATGTCCATGTTACATTAAACATTATTCTAAAATATTCTTACCATGTTTATAAAGTTGGTTAAAATTATTTTTACAAGTTTTTATGTTTTTAATAAATGGTATGATTATATTTTTTTTCCATTTTTCATAAAAGGTGATTTTTGACTTCTTTGAAAAAAGTATCATAAGAATGAATTTAAAAATTATACAACATAAATATATTTTTCTACTTCTATGACACCCTAATTATTTTAATATTCCCTTAAAAATTTAAAATTTATTTTCATGGAAAATGTTTTCATATAATGTTTTGTTGAATTTTAATACAACAAATTTCAATGAAGAAGGGATATTTTCCTCAATAATTATTATCAAGTAATATCTCGAATTTTACACATTTTTTACTGGGGATATTTATCAATTGTTATATACCTATTATTCCAGTTTTTGGTAAATTTTTTTGAGGAATGAAACATATAAAACTCATTTCTTCCCATGCGTTATGTAACAATTGAATGATGTAATAGATTTATTTTTAAGGGTTATTATATGTTGATTTATTTATGCTCTTGTGGCATAAATATAAATTAATTTCATAATGTGAAGTGTGAGACCTATATTTCTCCCTAATGAATTGGGTAATGATTTCTATCTCATATGATAGATATGGATGTAATTTTAGATGATCCTAGTTCCTTAATACATGGGATGAATAAGAAGTAAACTCAGTTTAGTAATAGAAATATTGAATAAGGAGTGAACTCAGTTTTAGTAAAGGATATTTTCCACAATGATGGTCTTGGAAATGAGACATGGATAATATGGAAATTATTTTTTATGCATATGTGTATTCCAAAAAATTAAATATCATATGTTATTCTCTCTAGGAATATGTTATTTAGTGAACTTCTATGAATTATCCCATGACATTATATCATGATATTTGATTTACATAATATAATGTTCTTGTAGGTGTTCACTATTTTTATGAATATGATACCGTTGATATATCATGTATTTACTCTTTCGGATCATCTGAGTTAACCTTTTCTTATGTTTCATTCTTCAAAATATGAATAATTTTCTTAGGTATTATTTGTATAAATGGGTCTGTATTTTTGAATGAATAAGTGGGAGATGATACAAATATTTTCTGAATCAGTTTATTATGATTCCAAGTTTTGATTAACACTAAAACTATACCATCCTATCATGGATTTCTTATGTTGTGTAATGAATATTATTAAATTGATAAGAAATTTCATTGTATGAACGTAAGGTTTGTTATAGATCTTCAATGAATTGGGTAATGTTTAGTATCATGATACTTCATTTTGGGATAGGTATTTAACATTATTCCTTTATGTGACTTTCTTCGTCATGAAGTCTTGGAGGCTAGCCTTGACCTATGTTTATAATAAATTGTTATAATTTATTTCCACATTTTCCATGATTTTATTATTATGTTATATAATTTATTAGTGTTCATGATTATGATCCATACACTTTTTAGGCCTCATTTATATTATTATTATATAGCAGTTATCACCTTATTCAATGTTTATTCGCTTACTAGGATTTTTAGATCACCCCTTTCTTATGTATGTGCCAAAGTTTTCCCATGAATTTTTAAAATCTATGGATTTTTAGAATCATGTCAGGGATGTTTTTAATAATGTTTTTGTATTCAATATTGAATATTTTATGATATATACCTAATTCCTAAAGACAATATACTAATTGACATATTTGGTTGTATTAAGTGAAATTTTAAGTAATAAATCATGAATTAATGTTTAATATTGAACAAATTTTTTATTGTTGATATCAAAGGGAAGTTTTAGTTTTTTTGCATTTCAGATTACAAAAAAAGTACCGAATACCTTAAGAATAAGATTGATTATAAGAAATAATCCCTAAATATAGGAAAGAGTAGAGTGAGTGGTTTATCAAGAAAATAATTCCCAATTTGGATACTATAAGTGTAGGTGGTTCTAGAAAAGATATACCTAGTGGAAATAATTATTACATTGTGTGAAGATCCTAGATTAGTGTAACATAGTACAAATAACATTCCTTATGTTGCACAAAGTTTTATAATCCATGGATATATGCTTGGGTAAATTCATATTCTCTTTATGACCATTATGAAAGGATCAATAAAATGACCATATGAATAAATTATAGGGAATATATCAGTGATAACATTTATGGAATCCTAGAAAGTGATATGTTATTAAATAAAAGTAACTTATAAGTTATCCCTTTAATTTAATTAGATTACACTTTATGTGTTTTATAGTTTAAAAGTACACATCCCTAAATTGTCCATTTATTGTCTCCAATGGCTATAAATATGAGGAACCATCTAAAAAATGGGATGGAAAATTTTATCATTTTATCAATGAGATGACCAACCCGATTGGAGTAGGAATCAATAAATTCATAACAATACTCTCCTGACTAACTCAGGTTATTAATAGAATCCTGGATTATAAGGAGAAACCAAATCCATCTAAGGGAGAACTAGATATGATTAAGATATTTATGTGATAGAGGCCTCTGATATTCAATGGATCCGATGATCCTAAAATGAGGGATCAGTAAATAAATTCCATTAATAAGATCTCATATATACATTAACATTTAGAACATGAAAGGTTCTACTACATGTTTATTATATGGAGTGATAAATTGATCTGTGGCTGACATTGATGAAGAAGATTGATCCTGATGAAGTGATCTAAGAGATGGTGTGGATGGAATTTAGGAAAATGTTTTATGATAAATATTTTCCATGCACATGACATCTAAAAATCTAAAAGGAATTCATTTACCTCAAGAAAAATGATAAATAATAATTCAATTCATATATGGAAACCATCATAAGACATTGATGACACACCTTTGTATTTTTCGTTACCCCAATGTTTCACTTTTACCGCTTCTTGGGTGGGATAAATCCAAGTTTATGGACATCTATAATGATCCATAAATTTTAGTGCTATGAGAAAACTATCTGATGTACCCTCAAAGATGAAATGGAGATCGAATAATCTCAAGGGTATATTGTGGATTAGAAGATAAATGTGTATTTTATTTTTGGGAGTCCAATGGATAAGTCCAATATTTTTGATAAATTTCAATATTCCACTTGTAAATGTTTTGAAAGAATCACCTTGAATATTTCATTAGGGGTATGATGAAAATATTTAGTTATAGCGAGGAAGGAAACCTAGATAATAATTGGGGATAAGAGAAACCCACTAATCTGATAGAGGAAATTAATGCTCTAATTTAACCACAATGCATTATTCATTAGTTAAACCACAAGGAACAAGGGTACATTTAAAACCTATTCCCTAAGAAAAGTGTTTTTGGAGACACCTAAATACCTTCATGGAAAAAGGGAAATCCCTACCCATCACAACCACTGAGGTGGATCCTGACAATGAAGTGGTGATATGTAGTTTTGTTATTCATTCAATAATAGAACATTTACTTTTTGATTTTTATTTTAAACAAATTTTTCTTATCATAGCAATTTACTAGAACTATTCAAACACCACCAAAAATCATGTAAATAGAGATGTTTGTGAAAAAGGAAAATTGTGAAATTATTTTATACCATGTATATTACTCATCCCTTTTAAAAATTAGTTCAATTAACTTACCAAAAATCTTTTTTATACATCCTTTGGTGTAATTTAATGAAATTTTAGGTATGGATTGCCTTTCCCTGTATAGATAAATTATAAATTTCCAGGAAAAGAAAATCACTCATAGTATTTTGAATTCACCCCTGATTTAGTACAAGTATAAGGAGGAAGATTAATCTTCTTTAGCCCCGAAATCTCAACAATTGATATTATTTCCCAACAAGAAATCATATCTAGGATAAATGATTTATTATAGTAAATTAACCATACTTAAAGAAGTGTGTATTATGAGGGAACATGCTGATGTGTTTCCTAAGGAATTTAATTATCTCCCTCCAATCTGAGAGGTTGAGTTTTCAATAAATCTAATACTTGGGGTGTAATCATTATATAACACTTTTTATATAATAGATATTCAGAAACATGAGGATTTGGAGAAATAACTATAGAAGAATATGGATAAAGGGTTCGTATGCCCATGTGCTTCACCCTAGGGTGTACATGTCCTCTTCATCATGAAGGATGGGTCAATGTGACATTGTATTGATTATCATGAGCTCATCAAGATCATTATAAAGGAAAAGTATCCACATCCGGGTATTGAGGAATTGTTCAATTTCCTATGTAGAGAATGATACTTCTAAAATTTTGATTTGCAGTCAAGAAATTACAATGTAAAGGTGAAAAATGTTATCACCAAGACTACTTTTAATAAAAGGTATGAGTACTATGGGTTGATACTAATTCCATTTGGACTCACTAATTATTCATCAAACATTTTTGGAATAAAGAATATTGTATTTAATATTATCTCTACAAATATTTTGTAGTGAGTTTATAAAAGATATTATAATATATTCCAAAACTAAGGAAAGTTATGAAGAGTATCTGAAAACTATTCTAAAGACCTTGAGAAAGGATAAGCATGATGAAAAATATAGAAAATTAATGTATGGTCTAATGAAGTTTCATTATTGCTACATATCATCACAAGAAATGGGATATCTATAGAATAACAAAAAACAGAAGCAATTGAAGGATAAAGAGTCCATCATCTATGATATATATTTATAGTTTCCTTGGATTAGTTGGGTACTATAGTTGATTTGTGAGAAATTTCAAATGATTATCAAACCCTCTAACCAAGATTACTCAGAACAGAGTAATGTTTTATTGTAATGAGGAATGTGAAGAGGGAATCAAGGTGCTTAAATGGGGGGTTATCACTAACCATGTGTGTACATTACCCCCATGTTGATATCTTATTGTAGTGTTCATAGATGCTTCAATGAAGGGACTGGGATGTGGGTTATTAAAGAATGAAAAAGTTATAGTCTATGATACAAGGGAGTTGAATGTTCTCAAATAGAACTACCCAAAAAATGGTCTAGAGTTGGTTGTAATGGTATTCTATTTAAAAATATGGTTTCATTACCTTTTGGAGAGAATTGTGAAATATATATAGATCACAAAATCCTCGCATATATTTTCACATAGAATGGCATGAATATGTGCCAACAAAGATGGTTAGACTTTATCAAGGAATATGATTGTTTGATCCAATACCACTATTGTAATGTGAATAAAGTTGAATATGATCTCATTATAAATGATCCAAGAATTAAGTCATTAATGATAGTTTATAGGGATACAATCTTCTTATATTTATAAAGGATGGTCATCATAATCATTGATAATGGAACATCATCAATCCTTTCAAAAATGATTTTACTCCCATCCCTTATAGAAAAATTAATAGATTATAAAAGGGATGATGCGAAATTTCATATAATGTGGAAACTATAATAATAGATAAATAATTAGAGTTAAAGGTTAACAAATATGGAGTTGTGATATTTTCTTCAATACTATATGTACTATCAAATCTTGTGTACAAGAATGAGGTATCAGATGATGCACAAAACACAACATTCTCTATCCACCCAAGAAGCAAAAATATGTGTCATTATCTCCGAGAACACTATTTTTGGGACAATATAAATAAATATTTAAAGGAGTATAAATCAAGAAGTCATTTATTCTTGCATGTGAACATGTAATAGCAAAATACAAGGGGATGATGTAACCATTTCCCATACAAACATGTAAATGGGAAAAAAATCACCATGGAATTTTCCACTAGTCTTATAAAGGAATCATAAAGGAAAAATTATATATGTTTTGTGGTTGATCATATTAACAAAACTAGACACTTCTTTGTTATTTTAATGGATTTATCACCGATTCAACATGCATAAAAATACATTTGAGAAGTGCTAAGGCTACATAGAGTTCCACTATCGATTGAATCCAAACAAGATCCAAGATTTACGTTAATTTCTTGGATGAGTCTCTAACATAATATGATTATTATGTTTAACTTAATAACAACTTATCACCCTTAATACGATGTATGATTTGAATGACATGTCCATACACTTCATGAAATTTTTTAGAGCTTGCAAAATTTTCCTCAATGGAGGATGAGAACAACATCTTCCCTAGGTTAGGTTCTCATACAACAATATTTTACACTTCAGAAACAAAAAGGATAACTATGATAATCTATAATGAAAAATGTATTTACATCCTTCATGATGAGATGATGATGGAGAAAAATGATAGGCACTAATATAGTCTAGGAAATAGTGGAAAAGGTCAAGACCATTCAACAGCACATGAAGGATGCTCAGAGTCGATAAAAAATATACTTTTACAATCTTCTATGTGACCAAGAGTGTGGTTTTAGAGAGATGGTAATACTCTAAATATCTTCATGGATTAAAGTGATGATATTTTTGAAGAAAGGAAATTTTAGTCTATGATATATCAACCCCTTTGAGGTCCTTGATTGCATAAGAGCAGTGGCCTATCTACTAGTAATATATTTTATGTATTTATAATCATTAAATTAATGGTGTGACTCACCTCTACCATAGAAAGTGAATTATTTTATTAAATTTGACCATTTACCTTATTAAATAATGATTAAAACTACCACTTGGATTAAAATATGGAAACAACCATGGGATGGTTTGTGGTTTGGTAATTTTATTTTGTAGTGTCCAAAATAGATATAATAAAAAAATCACCCAATTTCTTACATAAATCCACACAAGATACCATTTATCATTACTCAAACAGCATAGATAATTTTATAAATCTTAAATCGCTTCTCTAGAGTCCTCACAAGGTTCACCCAATATATCAATAATCTCCTCACAAACATTTTGTGTCACACACTCATGTAAGGGGTCTTTTCCTTTTTCCTCTTTATTTATGTATCTTCATTTCCTTATGTCTTTTACCATCAATTAGATACGATGGGATATTTTATTCCTTATCCAATATACAATTCAATTTATTTGAAAATTATTAGAGACCATGTTCAATCTCTTCAACCCATTTTATTAATTTTTATGTGATGTTTTTCTGCTACTGAAATTTCACTATGATTTTACATTCCAAAAAACAATATAGTGAATACCAAAACCATTTACTATTAAGGGTATTCAATATTATTCACTTACACCTCTTTGATATAGGAATTATATATATTTATTCCATATTTGATTTAACATGGAATAAAATATGCTGATGAATTAATCCAAGTTGTATGATCTATGTGACACACTTAAGCATGTGAATGACATGAAAGTGATGGGTGCACATAGAATTATACAGTGCTCCAATGAATTGATTAATATTTAGTATCATGATACATCATGTTGGGATTTGTAATTGACCACAGTATTTAATGGTATGTTGTTCATCATGATGTCTTCACATTTAGCATTGACATATGTTTATGATGCAGTGTTCTAAGTTGATTCCACATTTTGCATGTTACTATTATCCTGTTATATCATGTTTCATTGTTCATGTTTTTTATTTAATCTATTTTTATTACCCATTGATATGTTTACTTTTTTGACATGCATCACCTTATGCCATGTTTATTCCCTTACGGGATTTATAGATCACCACTTTATTATGTTTTTCCTTAGCTTATCCCATGAAGTTTTAAAAGCCATGGAAATTCAAAATCATGTTAAATAATTTTTTAACAATGTTGTCGTATCTCATGTCTAGGATGTTATGATATGTATGTAATTATTAAATACATTAGACTCCTAGATATTCTAGGTTTTATTATGTGAAATGTTATGAAATAAATCAAGAATAACTATGTAATAATGAATATTGTTGTGATAGGAAGTGGGTGTAGGTGTTGGTAAAATCCTTAATATCCTATAATAATAGAATATTGACGATACTAATTTTTACTATCATAATTTATTAAGAATAATTGATTCATTTGAGAATAAAATAAAATAATATAAATCATTGATAATGTTACTTATTTTTGGGTAACTCATTTTGTTTTACACCAAATGACATCCTCATATTTCTTTTTACACAAAAGAAGGTTTCTAGGTTTAGGGAAGGGATTTTATGATCTTATTTGCTCATATTTTGGATAATCCAAAGTGGATTGAGTTGTGTGACTAAGGGGAAGTTTGAATGCATTTTACAGCGGTGGGGTACTGGCATTCTTCTAAATACTAAAAGGTAAAAATTATTCGGAGGTATCCCTTACATAGTGTTCTTCAAAAATGGAAAAGAAATTTATTTATGTGAATGTATGGTCGATAAAATTCTCTACCATGGAAAAATTTGTCAATATTTATATTTCTTTTTCCTTAGTCAATATGTTTCTTTATATTTTACAATTTATTTTTTCATTTGGTTAACTAGTTTTATAAAATATATAATTCATAAATTAATATTGAAATAAAGTAATAATTATTACAAAATAGACAGACAAAAAATTATCAATATTATAATCAATTTTAAAAAATATAAATCTTATGTGTGGTTGAAATTAAATTTAAAACAAGTGATTATAATGTGAAATCCACTACATTTACATGAAACATGATAACAATATTTTTTACAATATATGGGTCAATATGTTAATTATACAGCATCATTTGGTCCATAAATGGACTATATTTTAGGTTTATTAACACATTAAATTCCCCTTTAATAATATATTGTTTTTATTTATTTTAAATAACTAAATTAAAATGAAATTATTTTAAAATAAAATTAATGTGAATATTGACATTATTTATTTTATTTTAGTATAAAAATACAAAAATATTATTTTAATTAAAATTTATGATGTTCACATCTTTTTAACATGATATATTGATCTAAAAATACTTTATCACAATAATTCATTAATTTTTTTACCTATTATTTTTTTATCATCATTTATGATGTTTAATTATTAAAAAAATTATCCATGTATTAGAATTCATAAATTTATTAACTTTATTATGTCATGTCTAAAATATAATGTTAAATTACCCTCATAAAAATATAGCTTTTATTTTTAGGATATTTTTTATAACCGAAACACTATTGCTTCTTCAATACTCTAATTCTTTTTAAATAAAAATGGTGTAACCTCCCTTCATCAAGATGAAGTAAGTGTCACAACTCTCCTCATGGAAGAGAATGTTTCATGACCCTTCTTCATCAAGATGATGAAAATAAGATAATTACCCCATGAGTCCCACCTCCTGTATGCCCAGGGGGGGCTAGCAGCAGCATGGGTATAAAATATCACAAAATGAGAGTAATTACCCTTTTATAGTAACCAAGCTTGAGAGATTAGTTGTATCAACCTCAAATAAACATCAAGACATATATATATATATATATATATATATATATGAAAAACCCATCCCACATGAATATTTAAAATAAAGCATCTAGAAAAATAAATTAACTCCAAGTAACTATGAAATATAAAGCTAAGGAGAGACACAAAAACTATCCCAATGTTGGAGCTAGTAACACCCATCACGTTCTATATAGTCCTCCTAGAAACAAGAAATCTATTATAAATAAGTAGGATGAACATACAAGAATAATCATTACTAAAAACCAAGGTCTCTAATGTACAAATGGGAGAAGCATACTAATTACCATTTGATTAAAAAGTGGAAACTAACCCTTCCAAACAAGGTATACTATCCACTCCAATATCACTATGGCATAGTTGCCAAATAATTCAAGTCATGTAATGTAATATAGTTATATCATCGATGATTTGGGTACCCCACACCACTTCCAACTTGCCAACTATTCACACCCTTATGAAAAACGTCATAACACTTGCACAATCTTCCCCGATCACCATGTCACAACCTAGCTGAACGCACATGGGCTTCAGAAAAAGTCCCCTAAATTGGGAGAATGAATTTCACCACATCCCTCCTCTACACACCTGGGCCGAAACTATACTGTATACCTCCTATAGAAAACTACGACAAAACCATACCTCATCCTGCCCATATACACCAGTTCTACAACCATACCACATCTCAAAGACACATGGGAAATAACACCACATCTTAGACCACAGACACATAGAAAATAACACCCCACATGTATATACCAAGGCCTCACAGCAACCCCACGACCAGCCCTCAGAGTCTTTGACTACCAATTCCTTGAATATGGATCAGGGAAGATCCAATAACCATCAATCCATTCTTCCACTGGGATGTTGGGAATAAAACCCTCCCTAAAAATGATCATGGTGTTCGGCACATAGTTCTAATCTAGGGTGTGTTAAGTATAGAAAGAAAAATTGATAATAACAGTATTACAAATAGAGATATCAAACACTACCAAAACCTTTTGCTTCTAAACAAAAGGCCAACCCACATTCAGCTTTGTTTCTACCTATAAATTCAAAACCACACAACATTCCACAACTAATTTCATACCCCCATCCAATTCATTTAACTAGTCCTGATTGTTTATTAAACAATTTTTTAATCATTCCATCCTTACTCAGGAAACTACCTAGAACATCACATGTCATACAACAAAACAAAAGTCACACAAAGGGAGAAGAACTGTAGTAAAATTAATCGACATCACCATCCTTCTTCAATATCGTCCCTCCCAATCCATCCTATTGATAGATCAATCCCCCAAATTATGTCCATGCGCAACAAAAACAATCATCAAAACCATACTCAGTAGCCCCAATTCATAAAATTCCATAATCATTAACGAAAAAAATACTACCCAGTTTTAGTCCCACAACACATCATATATCATCCATTACATTATCAAACAATCTCTCAACCTGATATCCCATTACACCACACTAACCACCACATACACACAAATGAACTCCCCACTATAGTACCCAAATACACCCACAAGGGATAAATAAGAAAAAAACAACACATAGAACACATCCACATAAAACAAATAATGGGTTATTAAGATTTATGAAACACTCATTGTTTAAATCCAATTTTTTAATTCAGCGGTTATCATAGAAAGATTTAGTTCCTAAGGCATCCATTTATTTAACTGGGTATAGGTGGTTAGCCAGTTCTTCATATTTATATCCATATAATAAAAACCCATCAACAATAATTCCCAAATATTCCCAGGGGAATAATCAAATACCACCAAAATCCATGATTTTCAGTAGGAATATAGTTCATAAAATTCACAACATGAATTAAAATAATAAACAATAAAATACAATCATCATCATTATCTTCCAACCCCTCTTATATTGTATCATAACTGGTCTGACTAACATATTAATGGGTTTTATTATCTTCATTAAATTTATATTTGATCATATTCCTAGGGAGACACTCGTACACTCACCCCATATGATATAAAAATAAAATGGTGACAAAGGGGTCCCTACCTCAATGAAAAGATAACACACAATTCCTAATTGAACCAGAAATAGGGGGTGCACATGTAGCAGGGACAGACACTAAGGAAACACGATCTAAAGTACCCAACACAACACATGATCACATCTTAAAGAAAGGTTATTAGGATGATCTATATCAATGGTAAAGTGGAAAATACATGGAATAAAGGGTCTCATATATAGAAAGGCTACATACTATATCAATAGAAGAAATAGTTCCAAATCCATTAATGTTGGATCTTGACCAGTACGACATTACTAGGCTATTTAGAAGTCTTCCAGACTTTTAGAAAATTAATGATATGATCCACAGTCATAAAAACGGATTAAAACCCATTTAATTATTTTATTAAAATCAATTTACTTCAAAATAAATGTTACTTTGGAAAACATGAAAAACATAAAAAACTGGTCTTTTGAAAAACTCTCTGAAATGATACACTATTGGGTGAGTAAACAATTCAAGATACTACTGGTGAGTCACCATTTAGAATTTCCCCATTCAGTGAGTCACTATTTGGTGAGCTACCATTCAGAGAGTCACCATTTGGTGAGATATCTATGGTTGAGTCACCGTCGAACAATTCACTGTCGTGGCATACCGTCACCACCTACGATTCCTGACTCACCCTTTGGATGACTCACCATTGGATGAGTCACCATCACGAGTCACCATTGAGAGTCACCATTGTAGAGACCCTAAAATTGACATACATGGACAATACAATACTTTTGTGGAATACTTAAAACATAAAAAAAACAAAACTCTAGGATCGTAATAGTTTAGTTTCTTTGGAAACTCAAAACATAATCTTCTAATCATGGTGAATGATCTTCAACATCTCCCATAAAGAACATACCCTTTTGATTTCCTACCTAAAACATTTATTTATATCATTGGGAAAAGAAAACATATAAAGGGTTATCTCAAATGCTCAGTAAGGATAATCATAGAGAACATAAAACAATCCATAAACATTTGAATTTAAAAACATGTGCATAAAATATAAACATCAAAATCTTGAGTAATGACATAAAACATTGCAGTACATAAGGCATAGATCATAAAAGAACATTAATCATGATAAAATACCATGGGAATAAAACTTGTAATTGAGTTAAAACATCAAGCCCATGATTTGATTTCCATAGTATCCAAGGCATTGTTTCGAAGACCATATATGTGGACAAGGTCCCTTTCGGAATCGAGTTCACTCCTCATTCCAATCCTCTAACACTTAACCGGATTAACTTACCATTCTAGAAATGTCTATCTAATGAGATATAAATCATTTCCCAATGCCTTGGAGGCAAATATAGTTCCCACCCATCTCATAATGAAATAATTATTACGTGTTCCGCAACATGAACATAACTCATTCATCATTATCCAAAGAATAAAATGGGATTCATAAACATCATCCCATCATAACATAATCCATATAAAAAATGGATACCATTTCATCATAAGAAAAGTGAAACCATGTAAATCATAGAGACATTATACTTGAAACACACACAAATGAAATAATTCCATCTTAGATGGAAAATGGGTTTGATAAAACACTTGAAATGAATTCTTTAGGAAAATATCCTTTCTTCTTCAAAATCAGTTTCTTTTCACAAAATGCCATGAAAATTTAAAATAAAAGTATTTTTTTGAAAATTTTCATGAAATCTTGTAGAGTAATCTTTATGAAAATATGGCATTATGAACCCGTAAAAATATGTTCATTCCGTATAAGATAAAAAAACATTCTCCTTGTACTTTTGTTGGAAAAGTCAAAAACATCCTTATATGGTAAAAAATAAAGATTCCTTCCATAACACAATTTAAAAGTCAAAGAGGGGTAAAAATGACTTTAAACATAAATAAAATAATATTAAACACTTTATAGAAAACATTTTTATGGTCATGGATAAAAAATATAACCCTAGTAAATTATTACGTATAAGCAATCTCGAATAAAAATGATATTGAAAAATTATCCCTTACCTTAGGACCGATATGCTTCGTACGTATCCGAACCTCCTGTATAATGATTTAAATAATGTCATTGACTTATTAAATAATCATATTTGTTGTTATGATATCATATATGGTTAACTTATTACTTTATATTACCTGTTATTTTGTAAATTCCATGTAAAAGCAGCGTTTTGGGTAAAATCCTTTTATTTATCGTACGTGTTAGGACTTGTTGTTATTGATATTATTAATAATTATATGATGATTTACTTACTTATAGAATTTAAATCATGATTTATATATCATATATATTCAGTATATATATATATACATAATAGATAGATAAATGAAATGAAATGCACCGTTCATGGAGACAGTTGGTCGTACGTATGCTTGAACGCTGTTTTCATTTCCTTATTGACTTGAATGGAAGTAAGTAGATGATATATATATATATATATGTATACATAAATCCGGTAGCTTCATTATTTCATATTTTTCATTATTATTCATTATATATACTTTATAATCATTCTGGAATGGTTATCATGGAGAATGAATCTCATCGCGTCGTGGAGACGGTAATCCGAACGTACACACGAGCGATGATATCATTCCCATAATTATTGAATGGAATTGGAGTGAATGATATAATATTTAAGAATCAGTATGGTGATATAATAACCATATATATGTATTCTTTACACCATTATACCCATCCAATTAAGGTGGGGGTGGAAAAATAGATTACACGAAGGTGTGGAGATGGTATTCTGTACGTACGCACGTGCGGTAATTTCATTTTCCATAGGATGGATATAAGGTGAAATGGGGTTGTTTCATATTTATAATAAAATATATGTATATTGGTGATACTGATGTTGTTACTTTATAATGAAAAATCTAAATAAGATGAAGTTTCAGAAGAAATAAACATGAAAGAATCGGTAGAAGAGATTACCTCTTCTTCGACGTGACTCCTCTTATCCTCATCTTAGGGCACTAAAGTTGGTCTTTGAAGAAGACCATGTCCTCTAGTAGGTTTCTATGGTAGTTTATAAGTGAAATGGGCAGGGGTTGGATGAGCTTGAATGGCCAAATGTGTATGAAGAGGAGAGGGAAGGAGGTGACCTTATATAGGAGAGGAGAGGGGCACTTTTGGAAACCTTAAAAATATTAATTAATAATGAACCGAAACAACAATTAAAAACCTCCAAAAATGACTCAATTCGAATATGAGATCAGATAGGGTTGTAATCTCATCGACCAATAAAATATATACATGTTTTATGTTAATTATAATCCTTATGAACATGATTTTTCATTATTTAATCAATTTAATTTTATTCGTGGTAATAAAATTGTAAATTGTAAATTGTTATAAATACATACTTACATGTTGTCAATTTACCATAATTGGATAATTTATAACATTTAATACCATATAAATTTTGATTTTTAGTTTTTAAATATTTTTGTGATTTTTAAATAATTTAATAATATGTTATTTTTATAAAATATCAATATTGTAAATTTTGACACTATTCATTATTTGAATTTAATTAAAAACCACATAGAAGATATGTGCAAAAAATATATTATAGATCCCTCTCATGTCATATTCATCAAAAAAATTCATGTGGAACATTAATTGTTTCATATATTATTAATTTTGATATTTTTAAAACCATTTATTTGGTATATCTCTTAATAAAATAATTACTACAACATTATTGTATAATTATTCAATATACTTATTAGTTGAAAAAAAATTAAAAATAAAATCCTATGACGGAGATAAATATAATAACTTTAATAATAATATTTTTACTCAAATTGATCATATTAAAATCAGAACATTTTAATTTTTATATTTATCAAATTATGAAGATGACATCTATGACAACATTTAGAATAAAATAATATAAATATCCTAATCGGTTTTATAAGACTCCAAATGGTCCATAAATCGACCCTTGTATTCTATGGGTATAGATATAGTCGACCAATAATGTTTGGTCAAGTTTCCGGTCCTTTTGATAGGTATTGTTATTTTAATAAAAACTATAGTATTGATTTTTCACTAGATAAATAATTTCTTCATCATTAATGTATAAGCTATTAAGGTAATTTAATATTTCTTAAAAATTACAAATAAATTACCATTTCAAATAAAACCATTTTATCTTTAAAATGTGTATTTATAATTGAATTTATATTCTGTATGACCTTACATGAAAAATAATCTAATTATTAATGTTTTAGTGAGACATTTCACTTTACATTAAATAAAATAAATAAAAAGTCTTAATCAAATACAAGTGTGTTAAATTAGATTCCATTTCGAAAAAAGTATTATTTAGGATAAATATAATCATCCAATTATATTAGTACAAGTGTTAGGGTAATTTTATAATATTATATTTACCCTTAATTACCAGATTTACCATTAACTGTGGTAAATAAAATTTACCGTAGTTACTATTCATAATGACTAAAAATAAAAAGTAGCTTATTAACATAATTTGGACCCACTGATTCCAAATATGGAATCCATTTTCCAAATTCAAATAATAGAAGTTGCAGAATTGTATTTAAATTTAATCCTATTGTTAGAAAAATGAGGTTTAAAATTTAAAACATTGCAAAAGATTGAAATGTTTTTACCTATGAATTCATTGTAAAATTAATGGTAATGTCATAAATTATATTAAAAGGTAAAAATATATTCTATTTATAAATTAATCCCATTAAATATTATAATTTAACCATATAATTTATTGCGAAGAAAAAATTTGTTTTAATTAAAATATAGTTTGTTTTTACTATTCATTAAAACATGAATGTTATCTGAATAATATGAAATATTTATCCAAAGTAAATTTTTATATCCTAATTCCAAAAAAAAAATTATTTTGTCAAATTGGACTTATAAACATGTCAAAAGCTATATTTAATGTGGATGCGCCATCAGAAGGCGGCAAAACTGCATTTTTTTTAAAATACTTATTTTACCTGAAAAATTTATTTTTTCACATACCATGTTCTAGAAAATGTGTATGATGAATAATAATGTTTTAAAATTCAAAATTTATTTAATACTATTCATAACTACTAATAAATAATAATATTATAATAGTATATCATTGTTTAGTGAAACCTAGTATTGAGTACAACACACGCTATCGAGGAAGGTCGCGATTGTGGGTAATGCAAGCCAAGTCAAGGTTGTATATAGTGCAAGATTTCTTTGTTGTTTCATATAACAGAATCCATCCATATTTCATTTATAAATTGAATATATATATATATATATATATACACTCAATGTTGCGTAGAATAACTTCTATCAAACGAAATTGAAATTGTGTGTAACACGATCCTAGAATAGTGTTGCATATACTGCAAGCTAATACGATGTCGTGTATAGCACAATATAATGATGGTGTATTATCCAAGTCATAAAAAAATTAAAATTAATACCTCTCATAAAATCTCAGGTTGTTACATTCTTCCCCACTTAAAATGAATTTCGCCCTCGAAATTCATCAGGGTTATAAATTGTTTTCTACTTGGAAGTTTCTTTAATAGAAACCCACATCATAAAAAGGAATAATAAATCATAATTTTAAAAAGGATTGTAAGAAACATAATGGATACCCAATGTTACTCATCACTGGGTTTCCACATAAGACAATATAAGTGAAAATATGGATATGGAAGAGAAATCTGACCCTCATGTTCTGATGAAGAGTGGTAGAGAACATGGCTATTAAAAATCCAACAATCACAAATCCATAAATTTATGAAGATATAAGTTACCATCTGATTCATCGGATATGAGGGTACTAGGACAACATTTTTAGTTCTCATGATCATTTCCATAATGTTGAAAAATTTGTTTAATTAAAAGACATACTTGATTTTGTTACAATCTCACTATTATTCAGGCCATGAACAATTTCCACTTTATCTCTTGAATAAATGAAGTTGAATTTTTCAATTGGGAAGTGTTATAATATCATGTGATAGAATGATAGGTCATTCCATCTATTTCTATCTCAAAAAAGTTTATCACAATTTACTAAATATACACAAGTCCATCCATGTTGAGATTAATCGTATATGGTTGCTAAAATTGACTTATAATTCATCTATCATAGAGACTAATAAAATAAAACATGTTTCTAATAATCAGGGACTTCCGGTAGGCCAGTGGTATGCGATAAAGGCATGTCTCACTTCGGTTGTGGGTCCTATTCCCAGAGCCATGTCCGACGTGATGGGTTGTCGCCAGTTCTGTAGGTTTTCCATTTTCATAAACAACACTATTATAACATTCCATCAATAATATTGAAAAAAATTATAGCCTTAAACAATACTAACTTATGTTCAACATAATCCATTCCAATATTTAGGATTATCTAAAATACTTCTTTCCAAACTCATAGTATAAAGAGAACAATTACTAAAAATATCATATAACAAGCATGTGAATACCATCATTTATCCCCCATATATCACAAGATATATCTTGTTGATCGCATTCCAAACATGTGAATACCTTAATCTTGTATGCTCCTAAAAAATGAATACCCCTTGGACATTAGTGAAAACATGAATTCCGTCAAAAGTTAACTCATTCCACATACAAAAATCCAAAAATTCTATATACTCAAACAATGATATAACTTTTTCCTTATATCAGTCATGGGCTCATTAATACTATCAAACTTTTCCTTTTCTCGTTATCCCTTCATTATGCGCATATCATCTTCTTTCCACAAATATCTCAATCAATTTTCATGGTTACTGGTACCATATAATTATTGAAAATCACAATGGACCAATACATAGATATTCCAATATACCATAAAAGTACCTCAACAACATTATTCTTTAATAATAATACATAAAAAATTAAATCCATCCTCTTCAATTATTTTCATGGAATAAGTCCTTCCATGATCTATAAGTAACTTCTTAGGTCAGGGAATTGAGTTGGGTAATACCCATGTTCTCCAAATATAAGACATTGAACTCCATTACAGTCTGTCACTCTATGACCCTTCTCTCTACACAGATAACATCTTCCCCTCCATTTGATATATTCATCAAGGTTTTTCGTCCCTTATTTATAAATCTCAATATTCATTTATTTATGCTCCTTAACATGAGAACATGCATAAAAGTACATCTTCTTCTTATTTGATGAATTAGGAATACCACTAAAGTTCACCTTGTTAATCATTTATCATGATGACTGATTCAGGATAATCACATCATCTTTCTTTCTAGGAATTATGAAATTTTGTTGCTCATAGTCACCAATTTTTCCGTTGGATTCAATGTTTACCCAATTCCTTCTAGTTCCCTCCATTGACTAAAACCAAAATTCATGGTTTAAGAATCGGTTAAAATAACGGGGAACCACATAATCATAAAAAGTCAATTATGTTATGTCTAGATTATCACAGATTATTTAATCCAGGACACCTTAGGTTCACCCTAGGTTATTCATGATCATAAACATAATTCTCGGACTATAAACTATAGATATACTAAACCCTAGAGACATCCCTAGACATACCTTAGAAATATCTCTAGGGATCTGTCTATAGTTTTCGCGTCCTAATTTCCAATGGATGACTAACCCTTTCCTCTAATACCAACTGTACAGACCAGAAGCATGACGTACATGGACAATACATTACTTTTTCGGAATACTTAATACATAACAATAACCAAAACTCAAGGATCGTAATAGTTTAGTGTCTTTGGAAACTCAGGACATAATCTTCTAATCATGGTGAAAGATCTTCAACATCTCCCATAAAGATCTTCCCCTTTTGTTTTCTTACCTAAAACCTTTCTTTATATCCTGGGTAAATGAAAACATATAAATGGTGAGCTCAAATGCGCAGTAAGGGTAAACATAGAGAACATAAAACAATCCATAATCATTTGAATGTAGAAACACGAGAATAAAATATAAACATCAAATTCTTGATCAACGACATAAATCATTGCAGTACATAAGGCATAGATCATAAAAGAAAATTAATCATGATAAAATAGCATGGGAATAAAACATGTAATTGTGGAATGAAATTATTCTCATGATATGATTTTCATAGTAGCAAAGGCATTGCTGCCAAGACCATCTTAGTGGACAACGTCCCTCTCAGAATCAAGTTTATTCATCATTCCAGTCCTGTAACACTGAACCTGATTAATTTACCATTCTATCCATGTCTATCTTATGAGATATTAATCCTTACACAATGAATTGGAGGTAGATATAGGTCCCACAATCTCATAATGAAATTATTATTACGTGTGCCACAACATGAACATAACCTATTCATCATTACCCAAAGAATAAAATGGGTTTCATAAACATCATCCCATTATAAAATAATCCATATAAAAAATGGAAACCATTTCATCATAAGAAAAGTGAAACCATGTAAATGATAGAGACATTATACTTGAAACATACACATATGAAATAATGACATCTTAGATGGAAAATGGATTTGATAAAATACTTGAAATGAGTTCTTGAGGAAAATATCATTTCTTCTTCAAAATAATTTTCTTTTCACAAAATTCCATGAAATTTTAAAATAAAAGGATTTTGTTAAAAATATTCATGAAATATTTAAGATTAATATTTATAAAAAACGGTGTTCTGAAACCATAAAAATCCGTTCATGCCGTATAAGATAAAAAACATTCTCCTCGTACTATTGTTGGAAAAGTCAAAAAGTTCCTCGTAATGGTAATCAAAAGAATGACTCCCTCTTTAACACAATGTAAAAGTCAAAGAGGGGTAAGAATGAATTTAAAAATACATGAAAGAATATTAAACACTTTATGGAATTCATTTTTATGGTCATGGATGAAAAACATAACCCCAGTAAATACTTACGTATAAGAAATCTCGAATAAAAATGAGATTGAAAAATTATCCCTTACCTTAGGTCCGATATGCTTTGTACATATCCGAACCTACAGTATAATGATTTAAATAATGTCATTGACTTATTATAGAATCATATTTATTGTCATGATATCATATATGGTTCACATATGACTTTATATTACCTGTTCTTTTGTAAATTCAATGTTAAATCAGTGTTTTGGGTAAAATTGTTTTCTTTATTGTACGTGTTTGGACTGGTTGTTCTTGATATTAGTATTAATTATATCATGATTTACATACTTCCAGAATGTATATAATGATTTATATATAATATATAATCACTATATGTAGATACCCGAAGCCTGACGTACATGAACATTACATTACTTTTGTGGAATACTTAATACATAACAAAAACACACACACAAGGACTGTAATAGTTTAGTGTCTTTAGAAACTCAGAATATAATCTTCTAATAGTGGTGAATGATCTTCAACATCTCCCATAAAGATCTTCTTTTTTTAAAACTCAATACTTTGTTTATATCATGGGGAAAATAAAACATAAAAGGGTGAGCTCAAATGCCCAGTAAGGGTAAACAAAAGAAATATCAATCACATCATATTCATAAGAACATATCTTTTGGAAATCTTAACCTGCAAAAGAGATCATAATTTCATATCATGGGATAAATCATAGTATTGAGATGTAATACCAATAATCATAACTTAAAACATGAAACTTTGTGGCATACACAAATAATCATAGAGAATCATTTCTTATTAGTCAAGACACATTTCCAAAACTATCTTAGTGGACAAAGTCCCTTTCGAACCGAGTTCACTCCTCATTTCAGTCCTGTTTCATTGAACCGGTATAACCTACTGTTCCAGCCATTTCTATCTCATGAGATATAAAATCTTTACCCAATGCATTGGAGGGAGATATAGGTCCTACCCATCTCATAATGATACCATTCTTATATGTGCCACAAAATCATAAACCATACATCATAGCATAACCCATGTAATAAAAATGGGAATCTTAAACATCATGATATCATAAAACAATTAATATAAGATAAAGGAATTCATAAAAATAATCCCATCACAACATAGTCAAATCAATGTAATAATAGGGATAGAAACAGAACCCATTATTATCTTAGATGGAAAATAATTTTGATAAAACACTTGAACTCTATTCTTGAGGAAAATATCCTTTCTTCTTCAAAAACACTTTTCCTTTCATAACATGTCATACAATTCTAAACTAAAAGATGTTGATTAAAAATAATCTTGAAAACTTGTAAAGGAAGCTTCTTGGAAATAATGTTTTAAAAATCCATTCATGCCGTATAAGTTAAAAAAACATTCTTCTCGTACTTTTGTCGGAAATGTCAAAAAGTACCTCGTACGAAAAATGACAAAAGATTCCTTTCATATCCTTTACTAAAAACTCACCGAAGGGTAAAAATGGATTTAAAAAATTTTAGGTGGATGGAAATAATATTAAATATTGATGAAACTTGTATGTGGATGATAAAATACACCCCAGTAAATTTCAAAGTATAAACAATCTCGGATTAAAATTGAGATTGAGGGATTTTCCCTTACCTTAGGTCCGATTAGCTTCGTAAGTGTCTGAACCACCTATATAATGGTTTAAATAATGGCATTGACTTATTCCAGAATCATACTCATTGTTATGATATCATATATGGTTCACTTATGACTTTATATTACCCGTTCTTTTATAAATTTCATGTTAAAGAGCGTTTTGGGTAAAAATGTTTCATTTTTCGTCCGTGTTTTGACTTGTAATTATTCATATGATTACTTATATCATGATTAATTAATTACATAATATAAAACATGATTTATATATAATATATAGGCAGAATATACATATATTTAATAAATCAGTAAATGGAATGAAATACACCGTTCATGGAGACGGTAGGTCGTATGTACGCATGAACGCTGTTTTCGTTTCGTTATTGAGTTGAATGGAATTAAGTAGATGACATACACATATATACAAATAAATACAGTATCATTATTATGTCATATATTTCATGATTAATTATTATATACACTTTATAATCATTCATGAATGGTTAAAGTGGAGAATGAATCTCATCGCGTCGTGGAGACGGTAGTCCGTACGTACGCACGAGCGATGATATAGTTCTCATGATCGTGGGACTGTATTGGAGTGTATGTATACTATTTAAGAATCAATATCAATTTAAAATAATCATATATAGTTATTATTTACACCATTATACCCATCCAAGTAAGGTGGTGGTGGAAAATAGATTTCACCACAGCGTGGAGACGGTATTCCGTACGTACGCACGCGCGGTGATTTCGTTTTCCGTAGGATGGATAGATGGTGAAATAGGGTTGTTTCATACATATAATAACATATAAGTATATGATTGATACTGATGTTATTACTTCATAATGAAACAACCTAAGAATAATAAGTGGAAGCAGAAATAAAGGTGAAAGAATCGGTAGCAGAAATTACCTCTTCTTTGAAGCGCCTCTTTGAGATCTCCTTTTAGGGCACTAAAATTGGTCTTTGAGGAATACCAGAACCTCTAGAATGTTTTTAGGGAAGTGGAGAAGTGAATTTGGCAGGGTTTGGCCGAGCTTGAAGGCTCAAAGTTGTGTGAGGAAGAGAGGGAGGAGGTTCCCTTTTATAAGGGAGGAGAGGGGCTCCTTTGGAAAACTAAAAATATTATTTTCTTATGAAGTCATATTCGGTTTTAAATAGCTCCAAATTGATTTATTTAGAATATAAGGTGGGGATGGATCTAAATCATCTCATCCAATATAATTTAGACAAGTTTAGGTTCCTATTTTAACCTTATCATTTAGATTTAACATTAAGTTAAATAATTTTACTTTTACTGTGTCTTCTTGTGTTCTTAAACTATAAGGTTAATAAAATAACTATAACAAGACAAACGAACCCCAAGTTGTTTATTATTAATATATATAACATTATCTAAGTCATTTGGCCGAACCATAGATTTTTAGGAATAAAATTACTATTAATAAAATAATATTTGTTTTAAAAACTATTTTATTTCAATTTTGACACTATTTGGTAATTGATTTTTGTGAAAATCATAACAGAATGATTAGTTCGAAAAAAAGTTAATTAAATCAATACTAACATGTCATATTAACCTAGAAAATTAGTGGAATTCATAAAAAGTCTCAAATTATATTTATTTGGATATTTATAATATCAATTATTCTAATTTTTCACTATTATAGTAATTACTGCATCATCATTGTGTCATAAATAAATTAAATTATTTAATGTCTAAAAATTATAAATAAAATATCATTATGTATTAAATATTATTATATTTCTAATTAATATTTACAATAGAATTTATCTTATGTATAACCATATATTAAAAATATTTTAGTAAATAAACTTTGATTTTAACTCTTTTAACTCTTCTTTGAATTAAATAATAATAAATGTCCTAATCTAATCCAAGTGGGCCTAAATGGTCATATATTATTCCTAAGGTTGTTTTTGGTCGAATTACACTTATCCAATAGAATTAGGACATGTGTTATGGTAATAATAATATCATTTTTACCATTAATTACCCTATTTACTTTTAACCGTGGTAAAAAAAGTAAAAAGTTACTATTCACCAAAAATTATTTTCATTTCATTGAACCAAATTTTACTTACTGACATAAACCGTCTTTATCAGATTTTTGAAATTCCACTCACAGAAGTGGTAAAATTATGTTTTATGAGGAATTCATTTTTTTACTACCACTTAGTGGTTTCACTATTCATCAAAAAATGATAGTTTCCAGAAAAATACCAAAAATTAGGCCTAAGCTATATTTGATATTATGAACTCAAAAATGATGTATATTTTACCAAATTCAAAACATATCAGTTACATTAACTAATTTAAAATTTAATTCCCGTCGTCAATACAAATGGCGTGTTTTTAAGAGATAATAACTATCAAAAGATTGACACTTGTTTATAACTGGTTGAAATGTGAAATTACATCCAATGACCAAAATTGTATTAAATTGTAAAAATATATTCTAAATAAACTTTAAAACCCCTCAAATTAATAATTTATCACTATTTATTATTTTGATTAAAAAAGTTGTTTTTAAATTAAAATTTAGTAATTTTCACTATTCATCAGAATATGAAAGTTATCCGAAAAGTACCAAAATTTCACCTTAGGCTAAATTCGATACTCAGAATCCAAAAATGAAGTCCATTTTGAGAGATAAAATTTCTATAATTTTAAAAGGTGGTTATTACTATTCATAACGGCTAGTTTTAAGAATATTTTAATAGCATATCGTTGTTTAGTGAAACTCGGTATTGCATACTACACACGCTATCGAGGAAGGTCGTGATTGAGTGTAATGCAAAACAAGTCAAGGATGTGTGTTGTGCAAGATCCTTTTGGTGTAGCGTACAACCCAAGACATTAATGAAATTAAAAAGACTATTTTTCATAAAATCTCGGGGCGTTACATTCTACCCCCCTTAAAATTAATTTCACCCACGAAATTCGTCGGGGTTATAAATGGTTTACTATTCGAAAATTACTTTGATAGAAACCCAAATCGTAAAAAGGAATACCAAAACCAATCTTTAAAAAAAAGTATGAAATGTAATGGTTACCCAAATAAACTAATCACTGGGTTTCCACATAGGTGAAAATATGGATATGGAAGAGAAATCTAACCTTCATGTTCTGATGGAGAGTGGCAGAGAACATGGCTATAGAAAATCCAGAAATCACAATGACATAAATTTTTGATGATCTAAGGTACCATCTGATTTATCAGATATAAGTGCACTAGGAAAACATTTTTGGTTTTCAAGATCGTTTCCCTAAAGTTGATTAAATTGGAATTAGAAGAAATACTTTCGTGATTTTGGTATAGTCTTACCGTTGGTCATTCTTTGGAAAATATCCACTTCATCTCTTAAAGAAATTAAGTTGAATTTTTCATTCGTGATGTGTTAGCAGATCATGTGATAGAATGATGGTTCATTCCATCTATCTCAATCAAAAGGTTAGAAAAGTTATCAAAAAATACATAAGTCCATCTATAGTGAGATTAATGATATATGGTTCCTAAAATAGACTTATACTTCATATATCATACTGCTTAATATAATAAAATTAGTTTTTACTAAACATGGACTTCCTGTACGCCAGTGGTAGGCGATAAAGGCCAGTCGCACTTCGGTTGTGGGTTCGATTCCCACGGCCTTGTCCGATGCAATGGGCTGTCACCCATCCTGCAGGTTGTCCTTTTTCTAAAACTATATTACTATAACATCCCATCAATAATATTGAAAAAACTTATATCCTTAAACAATACTAACTTATGTCCAACATAATCCATTCCAATCTTTAGGCTTATCCATAATACTGCAGTCCACTCTCATAATATAGTGAAAACGATTACCAGATATTTAATACCATCATTTATCCCCATATATCTTAAGATATGTCTTGTTGGTCACATTCCAAACATTCAAAGGCCTTAATCATGTATTCTCTTGAATACCCATTGAACCTTAGTGAAAACATGAATTCAGTTAAAAGTTAACACTTTACACATACCAAAATCCTCAAAATTCTATATACTCAAACCATGATATCACATAGTCCTTATATCAATCATGAGATCTTGAATACTGTCAAATATTTCATTTTCTCATTTCTTTTCATTATGCGCATATCAATCTTTTTCCAAAAATATCTCAATCACTTTCCATGGTAACTGGTACCATAAAATTATTGAAAACCACAATAGACCAATACATAAATATTCCAATATTCCACGAAACTATATACAACATTATTTTGGAATCACATTACATAAACACTTAATCATTCCACCAAATCGTTGTCATATTCAACATCTCCAATGGTGAACGCATGTGACTTAACTTTGTCCTTTTCCTTAATTGGTTGCTCATGTCGATCATCACTAACCCTTGGATTAGGGCATTTATTAGCATAATGCCCCATTTCCGTGCACTTGAAGCATTGAAGTGTAGTAGGTTCATTCTATGTATCCCTTCCTTTGTTTGCATCATTAGACATCTTCTTCCCATCGTTGCTGCATTCAAATGCCCGATGACCTTCCTTTCCACATTTGAAACATTTACATGTCCCTTTAGGACAATCTCCACCATGCTTCATTCCACACTTTGAGCATAAGGAAACATTCTTCTTCTTTTCACCATTATTATGAGATTTATCCTTGAACTCCATCTTTCGTTTCTTGTCAAAACTATGAGATGGATAAGTAATACCAACTTCCATTTCTACCTTGATAGCACAACACACAATTTCTTTATAGCTACTGAAGTCTCTTATAGCTAATGCCCTTCAAATATTTGGTTTTAAGCCACTAAAGAATCGATCAAATTTACTTTCAGTTTGGATGATAAATCCAGATGCACACCTTGCAAGCCTTATAAAATTCGCTTCGTATATACCAACAGATTCATCATCCTTTTTCTTTAGTTCAAGAAACTCCTTCTCCATCTTTGTTCAAAGAATATGAGGGAAGTATTTATTGAAAAATAAGTTCTTGAACTCATCTCATTCCATGGACTCAATTTAATCTCATTGCCTCGTATTTTTGATAAGATTACACCATTGATCAGCTTCACCTTCCAAACGATATACTGAGAAGATTACTTTATCATGTTCAGAACATTGAATAACTGAAAATATCATTTTAGTGGTACTGATCCATTGTTCAGCAACAAGTGGATCAGAAGACCCACTGAAAGAAGGTGGATGTTGCCTCATGAAGGATTCAATAGAATATTGTTCCCTTCTCTGCTCATTTGGAAGTCCAAAATGATTCATATCTTGTGTAAGTATTGCAATAAGATTTTTCACTCCATCTCCCATAACATTTGTTTGTTCAGGATGACAATCATTTCATTGTCCATTTCGTTGATCAACACGGTTCCTTCGGGTTCCAGCCATCATCTAAAACCCAAAAAGAATAGTGTGAGAGGAAAAAATCATTCTAGGGAAAACAACATAATAAAGGGGGAGTACCATCAATATCTAACATCTTAGGTTTAATTATAAGATTTTTAGCGCTATTCTAGGACTATAACCTATACTTATACTTATCCTTAGATACATCCCTAGACATACCTTAGAAATATCTCTAGGGATCTCACTAACATTTTTGAATCCTAGTATCCAAAGGTTGACTAAACATTTCCAATGATACCAACTGTAGAGACCCGAAGCCTGACATACATGAACATTACATTACTTTTTCGGAATACATAATACATAACAAAAACATAGACACAAGCACCATAATAGTTTAGTGTCTTTGGAAACTCTGAATATAATCTTCTAATCATGGTGAAAGATCTTCAACATCTCCCATAATGATATTATTTTTTTAAACAGAAATCCTTTCTTTATATCTAGGGGAAAAGAAAACATAAAAGGGTGAGCTCAAATGCTCAGTAAGGGTAATCAAAAGAAATATCAATCAGGTCATATTCATATGAACATATCTTTTGGAAATCTTAACCTGCAAAAGAGATCATAATTTCATAACATGGGATAAATCATAGTAGTGAAATGTAATCCCAATAATCATAACATAAAACATGAAACTTTGTGGCATACATACATAATCATAGAGAATCATTTCTTATTAGTCAAGACTCATTGCCAAGACTATCTTAGTGGACAAAGTCCCTTTAGAACCAAGTTCACTCCTCGTTTCAGTCCTGTTTCATTGAACCTGTATAACCTACCGTTCCAGCCATGTCTATCTCATGAGATATAAAATCTTAACCCAATGCATTGGAGGGAGATATAGGTCCCACCCATCTCATAATGATACCATTCTTATGTGTTCCACAAAATCATAAACCATACATCATATCATAACCCATGAAATAAAAATGGGAATCTTAAACATCATGACATCATAAAACAATTCATATAAGATAAAGGAATTCATAAAAATAATTCCATCACAACATAGTCTAATCAATGTAATAATAGGGATAGAAAAAAACCCTTTATTATCTTAGATGGAAAATAATTTTGATAAGACACTTGAACTCCATTCTTGAGGAAAATATCCTTTCTTATTCAAAAACACTTTTCCTTTCATAACATATCATACAATTCTAAACTAAAAGAAGTTGATTGAAAATAAACTTGAAAACTTATAAAGGAAGATTATTGGAAATAATGTTTTAAAAATCCATTCATCCCGTATAAGTTAAAAAAACATTCTTCTCATA
Organism: Viscum album; assembly: GCA_963277665.1. Lineage (NCBI taxonomy): Eukaryota > Viridiplantae > Streptophyta > Magnoliopsida > Santalales > Viscaceae > Viscum > Viscum album. Next base: position 867,815,954 of record OY728131.1, on the reverse strand, counting down.
CTTTTGTCGGAAAAGTCAAAAAGTACCTCGTACAAAAAACGACAAAAGATTCCTTTCATATCCTTTACTAAAAACTCACCGAAGGGTAAAAAAGGATTTAAAAAATTGTAGGTGGATGGAAATAATATTAAATATTGATGAAACATGTATGTGGATGATAAAATACACCCCAGTAAATTTCAAAGTATAAACAATCTCGGATAAAAATTGAGATTGATAGATTTTACCTTACCTTAGGTCCGATTTGCTTCGTATGTGTCCGAACCTCCTGTATAATGGTTTAAATAGTGTCATTGACTTATTCCAGAATCATATTCATTGTTATGATATCATATAGGGTTCACTTATGACTTTATATTACCCGTTTTTTTGTAAATTCCATGTTAAAGAGCGTTTGGGTAAAATTGTTTCATTTGTCGTCCGTGTTTTGACTTGTAATTATTCATATGATTACATAGATCATGATTACATAATTCCAGAATATAAAACATTATTTATATATAATATATATTCAGAATATACTTATATATAATAAATCAGTAAATGGAAAGAAATACACCGTTCATGTAGATGGTAGGCCGTACGTACGCATAAACGCTGTTTTCGTTTCCTTATTGAGTTGAATGGAATTAAGTAGATGACATACACATATATAAAAATAAATCCAGTATAATTATTATGTCATACATTTCATGATTACTTATTATATACACTTTATAATCATTCATGAATGGTTAAAGTGGAGAATGAATCTCATCGCGTCGTGGAGACGGTAGTCCGTACGTACGCACGAGCGATGATATCGTTCTCATGATCGTGGGAATGTATTGGAGTGTATGTATACGATTTTAGAATCAATATCAATTTAAAATAATCATATATAGTTATTATTTACACCATTATACCCATCCAAGTAAGGTGGTGGTTGAAAATATATTTCACCACGGCGTGGAGACGGTATTCCGTACGTGCGCACGCGCGGTGATTTAATTTTCCGTAGGAAGGATAGATGGTGAAATAGGGTTGTTTCATACTTATAATAACATATAAGTATATGATTTATACTGATTTTATTACTTCATAATGAAACAACCTAAGAAGAAGAAGTGGAAGAAGAAATAAAGGTGAAAGAATCGGTAACGGAAATTACCTATTTTTTGAAGCGCCTCTTTGAGATCTCCTTTTAGGGCACTAAAATTGTTCTTTGAGGAAGACCAGATCCTCTAGGATGTTTATAGGGAAGTGGAGAAGATAATTTGGCAGGGGTTTGTCGAGCTTGAAGGCTCAATGTTGTGTGAGGAATCGAGGGAGGAGGTTCCCTTTTATAAGGGAGCAGAGGGGCTCCTTTGGAAAACTAAAAATATTATTTTATTATAAAGACATATTCGGTTTTAAATAGCTCCAAATTGATTTATTTCGAATCTAAGGTGGGGATGGATATAAATCATCTCATCCAATAGAATTTAGTCAAGTTTAGGTTCCTATTTTAACCTTATCATTTAGATTTAACATTAATATAAATAATTTTACTTTTATTGTGTCTTCTTGTGCTCTTACACTATAAGGTTAATAAACTAACTATAACAAACCAAATGAACCCCAAGTTGTTTATAATTAATATATATAACCTTATCTATGTCATTTTGACGAACCTTAGATTTTTAGGAATAAAATTACAGTTAACAATATAATATTTGTTTTAAAAAATATTTTATGTCAATTTTGACACTATTTGATAATTGATTTTTGTGAAAATCATAACAAAATGATTAGTTAGAAAAAAATTTAATTAAATAAATAATAAAATGTCATATTAACCTATAAAATTAGTGTAATTCATAAAAAGTCTCAAATTATATTTATTTGGATATTTATAATATCAATTATTCTAATTTTTCACTATTATGGTAATTACGGCATCATCATTGCATCATAAATAAATTAAATTATATAATGTCTAAAAATTATATATAAAATATAATTATGTATTAAATCTTATTAGCTTTCTAATTTATATTTACAATCGAATTTATCTTATGTATAACCCTATATTAAAAATGTTTTAGTAAATAAACATTGATTTTAACTCTTTTAACTCTTCTTTGAATTAAATAATAATAAATGTCCTAATCTAATCCAAGTGGGCCTAAATGGTAATATTTTATTCCTAAGGTTGTTTTTGGTCGAATTACACTTATCCAATAGAATTAAGACATGTGTTATGGTAATAATAATATCATTTTTACCCTTAATTACCATATTTACTTTAAACCGTGGAAAAAAAAGAAAAAAGTTACTATTCACCAAAAATTATTTTCATCTCATTGAACCACATTTTACTTACTGACATAAACCGTGTCTCTCGGATTTTTGAAATTTCACTCACATAATCGGTAAAATTAAGTTTTATGAAGAATTCATTTTTTTTACTACCACTTAGTGGTTTCACTATTCATCATAAAATGAATGTTTCCAGAAAAATACCAAAAATTAGGCCTAAGCTATATTTGATATTATGAACTCAAAAATGATGTCTATTTTACCAAATTCAAAACATATCAGTTACATTAACTAATTGAAAAATTAATTCCCGTCGTCAAAACAAATGGCGTGTTATTAAGAGATAATAACTATCAAAAGATTGACACTTGTTTATAACTGGTTTAAATGTGAAATTACATCCAATGACCAAAATTGTATTAAATTATAAAAATATATTCTAAATATACTTTAAAACCACTCAAATTAATAATTTATCACTATTTATTATTTTGATTAAAAAAGTTGTTTTTAAATTAAAATTTAGTAATTTTCACTATTCATCAGAATATAAAAGTTATCTGAAAAGTACCAAAATATCACCTTAGGCTAAATTTGATACTCTGAATCCAAAAATGAAGTCCATTTTGAGAGATAAAATTTCTAAAATTTTAAAAGGTGGTTATTAATATTCATAACGGCTAGTTTTAATAATATTTTAATAGCATATCGTTGTTTAGTGAAACTCGGTATTGCGTACTACACTCGCTATCGAGGAAGGTCGTGATTGCGTGTAATGCAAGGAAAGTCAAGGATGTGTGTTGTGCAAGCTCATTTTGGTGTAGCGTACAACACAAGACATTAATGAAATTAAAAAGAATATTTTTCATAAAATCTCGGGGTGTTACATTCTACCCCCCTTAAAATGAATTTCGCCCTCGAAATTCGTCAGGGTTATAAATGGTTTACTATTCGAAAGATTCTTTGATAGAAACCCACATAGTAAAAAGGAATACCAAAACCAATCTTTAAAAACAAAAGTATGAAACGTAACGGTTACCCAAATCAATTAATCACTAGGTTTCCACATAGGTGAAAATATGGATATAGAAGAGAAATCTAACCTTCATGTTCTGATGGAGAGTGGTAGAGAACATGGCTATGGAAAATACAGCAATCACAAAGTCATAAATGTTTGATGATCTAAGGTACCATCTGATTTATCAGATATAAGAGCACTAGGAAAACATTTTCGGTTTTCAAGATTGTTTCCCTAAAGTTGATGAAATTAGAATTAGAAGAAATACTTTCGTGATTTCGGTATAGTCTCACCGTTGGTCATTCTTTGGAAAGTTTCACTTCATCTCATAATGAAATGAAGTTGAATTTGTCATTCGTGATGTGTTAGCTGATCATGTGATAGAATGATGGGTCATTCCATCTATCTCAAACAAAATTTTAGAAAAGTTATCAAAAAATACATAAGTCCATCTATAGTGAGATTAATGATATATGGTTCCTAAAATGGACTTATACTTCATATATCATACTGCTTAATATAATAAAACTAGTTTATACTAAACAGGGACTTCCTGTATGCTAGTGGTAGGCAATAAAGGCCAGTCGCACTTCTGTTGTGGGTTCGATTCCCACGGCCTTGTCCGACGCGATGGGCTGTCACCCATCCTACAGGTTGTCCTTTTTATAAAACTATATTACTATAACATCCCATCAATAATATCGAAAAAACTTCTATCCTTAAACAATACTAACTTATGTCCAACATAATCCATTCCAATCTTTAGGCTTATCTATAATACTGCAGTCCACTCTCATAATATAGTGAAAACGATTACCAGAGATTTAATACCATCGTTGATCCCCATATATCATAAGATATGTCTTGTTGGTCACATTCCAAACATTCAATGGCCTTAATCATGTATTCTCTTGAATACCCATTGAACCTTACTGAAAACAAGAATGTAGTTAAAAGTTAACACTTTCCACATACCAAAATCCTCAAAATTCTATATACTCGAACCATGATATCACTTAGTCCTTATATCAATCATGAGCTCTTGAATACTGTCAAATATTCCATTTTCTCATTTTCCCTTCATTATGAACATATCAATCTTTTTCCAAAAATATCTCAATCACTTTCCATGGTTACCGATACCATAATATTATTGAAAACCACAATAGACCAATACATAAAAATTCAAATATTCCACGACACTATATACAACATTATTTTGGAATCCCATTACATAAACACTTAATCATTCCACCACATCGTTTTCATATTCAACATCGCTAATGGTGATCTCATGTGACTTCCCTTTGTCCTTTGCCTTAATTGGTTGCTCATGTCGATCATCACTAACCCTTGGATTAGGGCATTTATTAGCATAATGCCCCATTTCCATGCACTTGAATCATTGATGTGTAGTAGGTTCATTCTATGTATCCCTTCCTTTTTTTGCATCATTAGACATCTTCTTCTTATCATTGTAGCATTCAAATGCCCGATGACCTTCCTTTCCACATTTGAAACATTTATTTGTCCCTTTAAGACAATCTCCACCATGCTTCTTTCCACACTTTGAGAATAAGGAAACATTCATCTTCTTTTCACCATTATTATGAGATTTCCCCTTGAACTCCATCTTTCGTTTCGTGTCAAAACTATGAGATGGATAAGTAATACCAACTTCCATTTCTACCTTGATAGCACAACACAAAATTTCTTCATAGCTACTGAAGTCTCTTATAGCTAATGCCCTTCAAAGATTTGATTTTAAGCCACTGAAGAATCGATCAACTTTACTTTCAGATTGGATGATAAATCCAGATGTATACCTTGCAAGACTTGTAAAATTCACTTCGTATATACCAACAGATTCATCATCCTTTTGATTTAGTTCAAGAAACTCCTTCTCCATCTTTGTTCAAAGAATACCAGGGAAGTACTTATTGAAAAATAAGTTCTTGAAATCATCCCATTCCATGGAATCAATTTCATCTCATTGACTAGTATTTTTGATAAGATTCCACCATTGATCAGCTTCACCTTCAAAACGATATACTACTAAGATGACTTTATAATGTTCAGAGCATTGAATAACCAAAAATATCATTTCAGTGGTACTGATCCATTGTTCAGCAACAAGTGGATCAGAAGAACCACTGAAAGAAAGTGGATGTTGCCTCATGAAGGATTCAATAGAATATTGTTCCATTCTCTGCTCATTTGGAAGTCCATAATGATTCATAGCTTGTGTAAGTATAGAAATAATATTTTTCACTCCATCTCCCATAACATTTGTTTGTTCAGGAGGACAATCATTTCATTGTCCATTGCATTTATCAACATGGTTCCTTCGGGTTCCAGCCACCATCTAAAACCCAAAAAGAATAGTGTGAGAGGCAAAAAACATGCTAGGGAAAACAACATAAAAAAGGGGGAGTGCCTTCAATATCTAACATCTTAGGTTTAATTCTAAGATCGTTAGCACGATTCTAGGACTATAACCTATACTTATACTTAACCTTAGGTACATCCCTAGAAATACCATAGAAATATCTCTAGGGATCTCACTAATGTTTTCGCATCCTAGTTTCCAAAGGTTGACTAAACCTTTCCACTGATACCAACTGTAGAGACCCGAATCCTGACGTACATGAACATTACATTACTTTTAGGAATACTTAATACATAACAAAATCACACACACAAGCACCATAATAGTTTAGTGTCTTTGGAAACTCGGAATATAATCTTCTAATCATGGTGAATGATCTTCAACATCTCTCATAAAGATCTTCTATTTTTAAAACATAAATCATTTCTTTATATACTGGGGAAAATAAAACATAAAAGGGTGAGCTCAAATGCTCAGTAAGGGTAATCAAAAGAAATATCAATCACATCATATTCATAAGAACATATCTTTTGGAAATCTTAACCTGCAAAAGAGATCATAATTTCATAACATGGGATAAATCATAGTAGTGAAATGTAATCCCAATAATCATAACTTAAAACATGGAACTTTGTGTCATACACACATAATCATAGATAATCATTTTTTATTTGTCAAGACTCATTTCCAAGACTATCTTAGTGGACAAAGTCCCTTTCGAACCAAGTTCACTCCTTGTTTCAGTCATGTTTCATTGAACCGGTATAACCTACCGTTCCAGCCATGTCTATCTTATGAGATATAAAATCATTACCCAATGCATTAGAGGGAGATATAGGTCCCACCCATCTCATAATGATACCATTCTTATGTGTGCCACAAAATCACCAACCATACATCATAGCATAACCCATGTAATAAAAATGGGAATCTTAAACTTCATGACATCATAAAAAAATTCATATAAGATAAAGGAATTCATAAAAATAATTCCATCACAACATAGTCAAATCAATGTAATAATAGGGATAGAAAGAAAACCCTTTATTATCTTAGATGGAAAATAATTTTGATAAGACACTTGAACTCCATTCTTGAGGAAAATATCATTTCTTCTTCAAAAACACTTTTCCTTTCATAACATATCATACAATTCAAAACTAAAAGAAGTTGATTAAAAATAAACATGAAAACTTGTAAAGGAAGATTATTGGAAATAATGTTTTAAGAATCCATTTATGCCGTATATGTTAAAAAAACATTCCTCTCGTACTTTTGTCGGAAAAGTCAAAAAGTACCTTGTACGAAAAACGACAAAAGATTCATTTCATATCCTTTACTAAAAACTCACCGAAGGGTAAAAATGGATTTAAAAAATTGTAGGTGGATGGAAATAATATTAAATATTGATGAAACATGTATGTGGATGATAAAATACACCCCAATAAATTTCAAGGTATAAATAATCTCGGATAAAAATTGAGATTGCGAGATTTTCCCTTAACTTACGTCTGATTTGCTTTGTATGTGTCCGAACCTCCTGTATAATGGTTTAAATAGTGTCATTTACATATTCCAGAATCATAATTATTGTTATGATATCATATATGGTTCACTTATGACTTTATATTACCCGTTCTTTTGTAAATTCCATGTTAAAGAGCGTTTGGTTAAAATTGTTTCATTTGTCGTCCTTGGTTTGACTTGTAATTATTCATATGATTACTTAGATCATGATTACTTAATTCCAGAATATAAAACATTATTTATATATAATATATATTCATAATATACTTATATATAATAAATCAGTAAATGGAATGAAATACACCGTTCATGGAGACGGTAGACCGTACGTACGCATGAACGCTGTTTTCGTTTCCTTATTGATTTGAATGGAATTAAGTAGATTAAATACACATATATACAAATAAATCCAGTATCATTATTATGTCATATATTTAATTATTACTTATTATATACACTTTATAATAATTCATGAATGGTTAAAGTGTAGAATGAATCTCATCGCGTTGTGGAGACGGTAGTCAGTACGTACGCACGAGCGATGATATCGTTCTCATGATCATGGGACTGTATTGGAGTGTATGTATACTATTTCAGAAACAATATCACTTTAAAATAATCATATGTAGTTATTATTTACACCATTATACCCATCCATGTAAGGTGGTGGTGGAAAATAGATTTCACCACGGCGTGGAGATGGTATTCCGTACGTACGCACGCGTGGTGATTTTGTTTTCCGTAGGATGGATAGATGGTGAAATAGGGTTGTTTCATACTTATAATAACATATAAGTATATTATTGATACTTATGTTATTACTTAAGAATGAAAAAACCTAATAAGAATAAGTGGACGAAGAAATAATGGTGAAAGAATCGGTAACCGAAATTACCTCTTCTTTGAAGCGCCTCATTGAGATCACCTTTTAGGGAACTAAAATTGGACTTTGAGGAAGAAAGGAACCTCTAGGATGTTTCTAGGGAAGTGTATAAGAGAATTTGGCAGGGGTTGGCCGAGTTTGAAGGCTCAAAGTTGTGTGAGGAAGAGAGGGAGGAGGTGCCCTTTTATAAGGGAGGAGAGGGTCTCCTTTGGAAAACTAAAAATATTATTTTATTATAAAGTCATATTCAGTTTTAAATAGCTCCAAATTGATTTATTTAGAAGCTAAGGTGGGTGTGGATATAAATCCTCCCATAAAATAGAATTTGGACAAGTTTAGGTTCTTATTGTAACATTATCATTTAGATTTAACATTAAGTTAAATAATTTTACTTTTATTGTGTCTTCTTGTGTTCTTACACTATAAGGTTAATAAACATACTATAACAAGCCAAACGAACCCCAAGTTGTTTATTATTAATATATATAACCTTATCTAAGTCATTTGGCCAAAACATAGATTTTTAGGAAAAAAATAACAATTAATAATATAATATTTGTTTAAAAAAAATTTATGTCAATTTTGACAATATTTGGTAATTGATTTTTGTGAAAATCATAACATAATGATTAGTTTAAAATAAAGTTAATTAAATCAATAATAACATGTCATATTAACCTAGAAAATGAGTGGAATTCATAAAAAGCCTCAAATTATATTTATTTGGGTATTTATAATATCAATTATTCTAATTTTTCACTATTATGGTAATTACTTAATCATAATTGTGTCATAAATAAATTATATTATATAATGTCTAAAAATTATAAATAAAATATAATTATGTAGTAAATCTTATTATCTTTCTAATGAATATTTACAATATAATTTATCTTATGTATAACCCTATATTAAAAATGTTTTAGTAAATAAACTTTGATTTTAACTCTTTTAACTCTTCTTTGAATTAAATAATAATAAATGTCCTAATCTAATCCAAGTGGGCCTAAATGGACATATATTATTCCTAAGTTTGTTTTTGGTAGAATTACACTTATCCAATAGAATTAGTACATTTGTTAGGGTAATAATAATATCATTTTTACCCTTAATTACCCTATTTACTTTTAACCGTGTTAAAAAAAAGTAAAAATTTACTATTCACCAAAAATAATTTTTATCTCATTGAACCACATTTTACATACTGACATCAACCGTGTCTCTCGGATTTTTGAAATTCCACTCACAGAAGCGGTAAAATTATGTTTTATGAAAAATTCATTTTTTTACTACCACTTAGTGGTTTCACTATTCATCAAAAATGAAAGTTTCCAGAAAAATACCAAAAATTAGGCCTAAGATATATTTGATATTATGAACTCAAAAATTATGTTTATTTTACCAAATTAAAAACATATCAGTTACATTAACAAATTTAAAAATTAATTCCCGTCGTCAAAACAAATGGCGTGTTTTTAAGAGATAATAACTATCAAAAGATTGACACTTGTTTATCACTGGTTTAAATGTGAAATTATATCCAATGACCAAAATTGTATTAAATAGTAAAAATATATTCTAAATATACTTTAAAACCACTCAAATTAATAATTTATCACTATTTATTATTTTTATTAAAAAATTAGTTTTTAAAATAAAATTTAGTAATTTTCACTATTCATCAGAATATGAAAGTTATCCGAAATGTACCAATATTTCACCTTAGGCTAAATTCGATACTCTGAATCCAAAAATGAAGTACATTTTGAGAGATAAAATTTCTAAATTTTTAAAAGTTGGTTATTACTATTCATAACGGCTAGTTTTAATAATATTTTAATAGCATATCGTTGTTTAGTGATACTCGGTATTGCGTACTACACACGCTATCGAGGAAGGTCGTGATTGCGTGTAATGCAAGGAAAGTCAAGGATACGTGTTGTGCATGCTACTTTTGGTGTAGCATACAACACAAGACATTAATAAAATTAAAAAGAATATTTTTCATAAAATCTCGTGGTGTTACAGTATATATATATATATATAATAGATTGATAAATGAAATGAAATACACTATTCATGGAGATGTTAGGCCGTACATACGCAAGAACGTTGTTTTCCTTTCCTTATTGACTTGAATGGAAGTAAGTAGATGACACACACACACATATATATGTATAAAAAATCTAGTATCTTTATTATTTCATATATTTTATTATTATACATTATATATACTTTATAATCATTCTTGAATAGTTATCATGGAGAATGAATCTCATCGCCTCGTGGAGATGGTAATCCGTACGTACGCACGAGCGATTATATCATTCCAATAATTATTGAATGGAATTGTAGTGGATGATATATTCTTTCAGAATCATTATAATGTTATAATAAAAATATATATATATTCTTTACACCATTATACCCATCCAAGTAAGGTGGTGGTGGAAAAACATATTACACCACGACGTGGAGACGGTATTCTGTACGTACGCATGCGTGGTGATTTCGTTCTCCATAGGATTGATAGAAGGTGAAATGAGGTTGTTTCATATTTATAATAAAATATCAGTATATTAGTTATACTGATGTTATTACTTTATAATGAAACAAATAATGAAGAAGAAGTTTAAGAAGAAAGAAACATAAAAGAATCGGTAGAAGAGATTACCTCTTCTTCGACGCAGCTCCTTTTATGCTCCTCTTAGTGCCCTAAATTTGGTCTTTAATGAAGACCATGACCTCTAGTAGGTTTCTATGGAAGTGGAGAAGTGAAATGGTCATGGTTTGGGCGATCATGAAGGATTAAATATGTTTGAAGAGGAGAGTGAAGGAGGTGCCCTTATATAGGAGAGGATAGAGGCACTTTTTGAAACCTTAAAAATATTAATTAATAATAAACTGAAACCCCAATTAAAAACCTCCAAAAATGACTCAATTCGAATCTGATATGAGATATGGTTAAAATCTCATCATCCAATAAAATATAGACATGTTTTAGGTTTATTTTAAACCTTATTAGCATGATTTTTCATTATTTAATTAATTTTATTTTATTTGTGGTAATAAAACTCTAAATTTTAAATTGTTATAAATACATACTTAAATGTTTTCAATTTTCCATAATTAGATAATTTAGAACCTTTTAGACCATATAATTTTCGATTTTTAGTTTTTAAATATTTTTGTAATTTTTAAATAATTAAATAATATGTTATTTTTATAAAATATCAATAGTGTAAATTTTTACAGTATTCATTATTTGAATTTAAATAAAAACCATGCAAGAGATATGTTCAAACCAAAACATATTATAGATTCCTAATATGTCATATTAATCAAAAAATTCACGGGGAACATTAATTTGTTCATATATTATTTATTTTAATATTTTATAATACAATTTATTTGGTATATCTCTTAACAAAAAAATTACTACAACTTTTTTGTATAATTATTTAATATACTTATTAGTTGCATAAAAATTAAAAATAAAATCCTATTATGGATATAAATATAATACCTTTCATAATAATATTTTTACTCTAATTAATCATACTAAAATCACAACATTTAAATTTTTATATTTATTAAATTATGAAGGTGACGTCTTTGACATCATTTAAAATAAAATAATATAAATGTCCTAATCGGTTTTATAAGGATCAAAATGGTCCAGAAATCGACCCTTGGATTATTATGTTATAGATATAGTCGTCCAATAATGTTTGGTGAAGGTTCCGGTCCTTTTGATAGGTATTGTTATTTTAATAAAAACTATAGTATTTATTTCTCGCTAAATAAATAAATTCTTCATCATTAAAGTATAAGTTATTAAGGTAATTAAATATTTCTTAAAAATTACAAATAAATTTCCATGGTAAAGAAAACCTTTTTAGCTTTCAAATTAGTATTTATAATCGAATTTATATTCTGTATGACCTTATATTAAAAATCATCTAATTATTAATGTTTGAGTGAGAGATTTCACTTTAAATTAAATAAAATAAATAAAAGGTCTTAATCAAATACAAGTGGGTTGCATTAGATTTCATGTTGACACAAGTATGATTTATGAAAAAAAATAATCATCCAATTATATTAGGACAAGTGTTATAGTAATTTTATAATATTATATTTACCCTTAATTACCCGATTTAACTTTAACTATGGTAAATAAAATTTACCGTAATTACTATTCATAATAACTAAAAATAGAAAGTAGATTATTATCATAATTTGTACATACTGATTCCAAATATGGAATCATTTTTTTCAAATTCAAATCACAGAAGTTGCAGAATTTTATTTAAAACTAATCATGTTGTTAGTAAAACGAGTTTTAAATGTTAAAACATTGCAAAAGATTGAAATGTTTTTACCTGTGAATTCATTGTAAAATTAATCATAATGACATAAATTATATTAAATGGGAAAAATATATTCTATTTATACATTAAAACCATTCGATATTATAATTTATCTATATAAATTATTGTGATGAAAAAAGTTGTTTTTAATTAAAATATAGCGTGTTTTTACTATTAATTAAAACATGAAAGTTATCTGAATAATAAGAAAAATTTACCCAAAGTATATTTTTATATCCTAATTCCAAAGAAGAATTTTATTTCGTCAAATTTAACTTATTAAAATGTAAAAAACTGGATTTAATGTGGATGCGCCATCAAAAGGCGGCAAAACTATATTTTTTTTAAAAATACTTATTTTACCCGGAATATTTATTTTGTTTACATACCATGTTCTAGAAAATGAGTAAGATTAATAATAATGTTATAAAACAAAAAATGTATTTAATACTATTCTTAACGGCTAATCCATAATAATATTATAACAGTATATCGTTGTTTAATGAAACCCGGTATTGCGTACAACACACGCTATCGAGGAAAGTCGTGATTGCGGGTAATGCAAGCCAAGTCAGGGTTGCATGTAGTGCAAGATTCCTTTATTTTTGTTTATAAGAGAATCCAGCCATATTTCATTTATACATTTAATATATATATTTATATATATATACACTCAATGTTTCGTAGAATAACTTCTATCAAACGAACATGAAATTGTGTGTAACACGATCCAAGAATAGTGTTGCATATACTGCAATCTAATCAGGTGTTGCGTATAGTGCAAGATAATATTTTTGTAGCATCCACGTCATCAAAAAAATTAAAAATAATACTTCTCATAAAATTTTTGGGTGTTAGAACCATCACGAGTCACCATTGGATATCTATCGTTAGTGAATCACTATCATGACTCAACGGTCTGACCCACAATTAGATGAGAAACCACCAAAAAACTGTATTTTTGGACAAAATCATGTTATGTGTCACCATTACCTCACAAAACACCTTTAACAATAGATTTGTGAAATGTAATGGATCGAGGAGCTCAAGGCCTTTATGGAAGATACCTCTAAAACTATTCTCATCCTTGAGAATCAAACATAATCCCACATAAAAGAGGTGTGCAAACAACCACCCGGTGAGATAAATCACAAGGATCCCACTGCACTTGCAAACCACTACCAGTAGATCATATCAAATATCAATAATAATTGACCCTTTATTGTTATAAATATGGAGTGAAAAAACTCCTCATCCAGGAAAAAAATCTTCTAACATATGCTAACCCAACTGATCAGAAGAAACACCACACAATCAAAAGGCTACACTATCCGAACACATGAATTAGTGAATTACCTCTTCCATGTCAAGATACTATATGTTTTGGGCAGTACTGACTCACCCACATGTGTTTCATCACATCACAATTAATGTGTCTCTATTAATAATTAAGTCCTCCCCTCTTCACACACCCAGAAATTATCATGAATATATAAAGAAAGAAACAACACATCTCATATTAAACTAGGTTCAAACATTACATAAAAAAATAGAACATGAAAAGACTCAAAAATACACTAGGTACTGGGAACACATCTACATTTTTCATCCCCAAGTAAAATTCTTTAGGGCACCATGCCTCTACAACATAGGATCCAAAGGAATGGACCATCCCCGTATCATCTTCTCTTAATGATCCTGGATCTCTACTGGCCACTCCATGAATGTCGTGAAATCTTCAATATCCACCTCTTCCTAGTCAATGACATGGGAGTCATTGTGTACATACCGAAAAAGCTGATTAATGTGAAATACATCATGGATCCTCTCCAACTATGTTGGAAGTTCTAAATAGCATTGTACCAAAATATCTTGTTCCAATACCTCAAAGGGTCTGATGAAACTTGCGGAAAGGTGTTCCCCTCTTCTAAACAACAACTTACCACCTCTCAGATAAAACATCAAGAATACATGGTCCCAAACATTAAAGACTAAGGGCCTCCTCCTATGATTGAAATATGACTTCTACAGGTCTTGTGCAACCTTTATCCTCTCATGAAGGAGAAGCATTTTCTATGTCATGTTCTACACTACCTTAGGGACAAGAATAGTTATCTCCCCTACCACTTTCCAGCACAATGATGAATGTCATAATATTACATACAAATATTAAAACTGATCCATGCTAATGGAAAAATGATAGCAATTATTATAAGAAAAGTAGACCAAGGGTTTGTTCTACACCCATGATCTTCTAATGTTTAAGACACATTCTCTCAGTATATCTTCTTGTTTCTCGATAATATTATATGTCTTCTGATTGTCTGGTGGTTGAAGGCATCATGGAGGTTTAACTGAGTTCCAAAAGTATTCTTCGACCCACTTCATACTTTTGAGGTAAATAATGCGTACCAATATGAGATAATTGGTCTTTGAACTCCATAGATCCACACCACCTCATCCACATGCCTATTTTACAATACATCCACTGTGACTGACTCTTTTATCATTAAGAAGTGAGCCAATTTAATCAATTAATCCATTACTACTTTGATGAAACCATCGCCTCTATCATCCCTTGGTAACCCTGTGATGAAATACATAGTGTTTTCATCCCAAATCTACCCGATGACTTCTAAGGGATTCAATAAACCACCAAGAAAACTGTTCACAGGATTAACATACTGGAACTCCTAGAAATTTTCTATAAACTCTTCTACTAACCATTTCTTGCCAATCCACAAAAACTTTATCCTCAATCCATGATACAAATTTGAAATTTTTTGGTGTACCACTAATCTGAACTATGAAACTCACAAATGAATTCATCATGCATCTCCAGTAGAAAAAAAACCTTCCATGGAACAAAATCTGATTCTGACCATCCTCTAACCATCTCTCTAGAGCCTCACCATGGTCAATGTCGTCACACATCACCTCTACCTTTGAGTACCCCCCAATAATACTCCTCAACTTACTATTTCAGGGAAGAATTCACTGACATCTGAAATATGCATCCTCTTCCACCATCCATTCCTAGAACCAAGAGTAGGGATACAAACTCCCCCATCACCATCTAATTGACCGTAGATACCCAAACAACCTCCATCTACAACTTCATTCTTATATAATCATCCACAAAATTCCATTTCTATGAGGTATAGGTGTTCTCAATATCATATTCATAGAGATATTCCATCGGCCTACCCAGTCGCATGTTCAGATATCACTTGGAAAAGATATAACTCATTATATTGGGATTCATGAATACCTCAAATCACTCCCCAATGTGGTAATTTCATCCCAAAATCATCATAAAAACTACAGTTTCTTGCTACAGATCATGGGTGGAATTGTTATGTTTATAGATATGTAACATCTAAGACCCATAAGAGATCACACCCCACTGTTTCATTAACACACATACCAAACCTAAATGGGAAGCATCAAAAAACGCCTCAAACATCACCCCGTAATTTGGAAATAAGATACCTGAATCACTAAATAGCTTCCCCATCAGAAAACTGAAGAATACCTTAAACTGCATTCTCTACACAAAATCATAGTCCTTTTTGGCCAGAGCTATCATCAAAGTAGAAAATCAAGAGAATATGGGCACAAATATCTAGTATAGACCACCAGAATGAGAAAACTGTGATCCTATACTACATTATTTGGCACTTCCCCCAAAACAACTACCTTGACCTTCAATGGGTCCACTGATACCCCTTGCTATGACAACACATGTCTAATTAAATGTACTTCTCGTGTCCAAATTCTAAACTTGGACAACATTCCATAGGGAGGGTGGGGTCGAAAAATCTTCATTACAATCCAGAGATGCCTGATATTCTTCTTCTATGTATTATTGTAGATCATGGTGTGCATAAAAAATACAGCTATAAACTGGTCGAGTAAATCATGGAATAAAGAATTCTTGATCCCCATGAACACGACCAGTGTGTTCATAACACTGAAAGGCACTAATATGATGTCGAAGCACCCATACCCACACCTGAAATCTGTATTCAAGTTATTTTATTCGTTCACCCTCAAATAGTTATATATAGACCACCGATCATTCATCGAAATCTATAATTATCTTATCAGCTAGTAGAAAATATTTTTTATCCTCAAATGTGGGAAATGGTTCTTGACCATTACATGATTAATCCTTGAGCAGAAAATGCACAAAATCAGACCACCATCACCCCTCCTTTCAAAAAGAAACAGGTGAACCACACAGTTACAGACTAGGATGGATGAATCGCTTCTTCATTAGGTCATCAATTTGGATCTGCATATCCCTGATATTAATAGGTACGATCCGATAAAGTGAAAAAAAAACAGACAAGCACCAGGATGTAATTCTATCCCAAACTGAACATCCTATAGTGGGGCTAGAGTCACAACCAATTCTGGGAAAAATTACAAACACTCCAGAAAAACTAGAGGATCCTCCACCATCTCAGCATACTGTAATTCCTCCAATAGCTTGACCCACAAAGAAAGAAGAGTCTCTATATCCCAACGTCCCTTATGAATATGCCACTTGACTACAAAATCCAAACCCCCACCATCAATGCATAAAAAGTAAATTATCCTCCAGAATAATTCAATAAATAAATACATTGAATACAACCATTTTATGAAAAAAAAAAATTAACATCATATGGCTACATCTTTAGGATGAAAAGATCCCCATGAGACTGATATGGTCTCATCGCCAGTATACATCATCAGCATACATCAAACAAGTTTTCCTATACATGGGATGGCGTACTCAACATCAGGGGAACAAGAAGCCACTCAACATCTAATTCTAGAGAATGGGAAATACTGGCTTCATCAATGTAGTTTGGTTATACCGAATCAAACAAAGCACATGTATGATTACTGAAAAAACTGATCATACCACAAATAAAAACACTTTCCCATTTAGAAAATCTACCTCTACCGCATGTAACTGAAAAAACCTTGATCCATTTTTACTCCTATAATGACTCCATCCATGGCCACACCTCAGTAGAGGTCCCTAAGTAACACCCTGAGGTCAACCTCTACCAGCTCTATCTCCCCTTGGTGGAGCATGAGCCTACTGTCCATTCTGATGGATCTACCTAGTCAGAAACTGCTATTGAGTTGGGAACATGACCTACCCACATGCACCATATTGATCTCAAACAACTTTAAGCCATTGAAACTGGAGATTCACATGGGACCCATAGGTGAAACACCTTGTTTCCATGTTCAAGATAAAAGAACGAAGACCTTCATGCCGAAAAGTAAACTGCTGAGGTTGATTCCCTACTTTTAGAAACCTCAAAGACCCTGGGGCCTAAGACCAACAACTAGTGGAATTTTATCCTAATGAACTCTACTTACAACCCTCCTATGGTATACCTCATCGTGAATGAATCCTCTATATCACCTCAAACTTTCTCTAGACCCCTATGTATGTCGGTAAGTTTAAATTAGTAACCACGTACTGGATAGAAGGATGAAGTTCCTCCTCAAGGAATCTTACATGAGATTTCTCATCTTGAAAGAGATTGTGGGAATAAAGAAGGAGATCCATGAACATAATCCCTAGTTATTGAACAAACATACTCCCCAAATGGAGGGATATTAACTCCCTCATCTCTTCAGCCATCATGGTCGATGGATTGAATTCTGCTCAGAACTCTATCTCAAAATCAGCCGATAAAACATAATCCAATTTCATCTCTCCCAGGCACAACATTATTCACTAATTCACATCTCGCCTCATTTGGCTCACTATAATGGGAAAATACTACATTTTCAATGTCTAGATAAGATTGATGGTGATATCAAGCTCCCCAAGATAGATCTATGTCTCCTTGTATGAAACACTTCCCTTGTAATTTCCCATGGTCTATCTCTAGAAAACACGTAATGTTTTATACCATTCTACATCCTCCTGAGTAGATCAACCCTCTGTTGATCAACTAGATGAGCCTGTTGCGACTCAGCTAACCAAACCACACATGGACAATGACATTTAACTATAATTGAAAAGGTAAACAAGGAAGTCTTAATCCAAAGTAGTATAGAATTTTATTTAACAATCATTTTAACTCATTAATTATTTCAATTCCCCACAAAAACTCCATTTAAAATATTAACTACAGTCATTATGATGCATGTTCCATTCCTAGGGTATTTACCCAACAAACATTGTAGACACACTTATCCATTAGTTAGGATCATAGTCCTTACATTGTTTAATGGGGGGACATGAAATCATGTGTCATAGCCTATATTCCATGGCCTATTTCACACACCAAGATCACCTGAAAATGTTTCCCAAGCAACCCTCTCAGTCCTCACTGTTCATAACTCCAAACACCATCCAATATCTCAACAATCACCACTGATACCATTCTTTCATGACCCCTTTATTCATGATTTAGTAAGTGAAATGACCGCCATTCAAGGTTAATAAAGTGTCGTGACCCTCTATCATCATGATGAAAGAAGGAAGATAATAACTACTTAGTCCTACCTCTAGTAGGCTCCGTGGTGGGGAAAAGAGATAAGGGTATCCAAATACCATAAATGGGAGGAATTATCCCTTTTGAAGCTACCATGATTGAGAGATAAGATGTATGAACCTTAATAAAACACCATGAAATATATATAAATGAAATACAAACCCATCCCACATGAATGTTTATAACAAAACTGCTAAAAATATAAATAAACATAAAAGTAAGTACAAAAAGTAAAGACAATCTGTGAGACAACAATTTTCCCAATGTTTGAGATAACACCACTTAGAATGGTCTACATTGTAACATCCCAAGTAAGTAATGAATAACAGATATTTTTATCTATGTCTATTAATGAATTAGATATTGTTTTAGAGGCTTAAAATGAAAATAAATCCAATCTTAAGCATGGAATACACTAATATTTTTAAAAGATTGTTTTACAGCCTTTTGATGGAAAACCATTTTTAAATCTATATTTTGACAATTTTATAATCTATGTTTGTCAAAATAAACTTATTCTTTATTATTGGGACATCAAAATTTACTTTGTGTGAATTTTTGGTATTTTTCAGACAATGTTCATTTTTTAATGAATTGTGAAAAATATTGCATTTTACATCAAAACTGCTTTTTAATCTAATTTATTTATATGATTAGATTATCTTTTGAATTGTTTTTAAAGTGAAATTATAATATATTTTTACCATTTAATCCAATAGTGGTCATTGGAATTAATTTCACTTTGAAATTGGACTTAAACTAGTGTCAATCTTTTAATACTTATTGTTTCATAAAAACACGCAATTTGTCATGACAGCGAGAATTAATTATTAAATTAATTAATTTAAATTATATGATTTGAATTTTGTAAAATAGAAATAATTTTTGAATTCAGAATATCAAATATAGATTAGGGTGATGTTTTGGTATTTTTCTGAAAAACATCAATTTTTGATGAATAGTGAAACCACTAAGTGGTAGTTAAAGAAACTGATTTTTCATTTAAATGGAACTTTTCCACTTCTGTGATTTGATTTTAAAAAATCCAATATACATGGTTGTAATTAATATGTAAAATGTTGTTCAATGAGATTAAAATAATTTTTTGGTGAATAGTAACTTTTAAGTTCTTAATCGCGATTAGAGGTAATTAGTGTAGTTTAAGGTACAAATAATGTTTTAATAATATGAGAAGAGTTTGAAACATGTTCTACACTAATTGTATGTGTCATGGGCGACGAATAAAATCCATTGGTCAACTTGGGGACCCCATGGAGCCACTTTGGTTGGGAAATTACATAAATAACTTTTTATTTAATGTTAAAGTAAAAATGACACAAACATGATATGTTTTACTAAAAAAAATTTACTTTGGGTTATAAAGGTCAGAATTTTTATTATAAATAGTCATTGGAAAGATAAAACGATTTTCTACATCATATTATTTTTTTTATAATTTTTAGACTTTAAATATAATAAATTATTTATGACATCATGATGATGCAGCGATTACCTCATTAATAAAGGATTTAAATAAAATGGAAAGATAATGTAAAATATAAAATATACACATGGCCAAAACAAATTGGATGAGTGGATTTCGAAGCCATATCACCTTATCCTCAAATTATATCAATGTGGGACCTTTTGAATCCGAAAATCATTTTAAAATAAAGTGACATTTCTTTACTTTCCAAGAGTGCCCCTCCTCTCCTCTTATAAAAGGCCCCCACCTCTACCTCCTTACCCACACTCCCAAAGCCATTGACTTGGCCAAAACCTAAAGATTTTGTCTCTACACTTCCCTCTATTACTCCTTGAAGCCTCACATTGGGCATATGTCTTCCCAAGGAAGCCTTTGAGCTCAAACCAAAGGGAGTTACCCGATTTTAAGGTAATGTATTCTTTTGAGTCCTTTTGTTTTATTGAGCTTCTCCAACCCCCTAAACTCTTTTTATTTATTTATTTTGTAACAAATACAGTATCCTCAATATACTAGGATTTTGTTATAAGAAGTATTCGAGCTACACTTAAACACACCTGTATCTAATGGTTAATGGACATAATGTTTCCGTGGATGGTGAATTTATGCCTCCCGAAACGATGATTGTTCAACATTCTTTTAACAACTTCAAAGGTGGCCATTAAGATGTCACTATATTTATATATGATATATAATATTTTTAGGTTTTCCTTAAACTTCTATTTTTTTATTTTGGGTATACCTTTATGGTTTCCATTATGGGTAAATGCGATATCTTCATTTAAGGAAGTGCGGACTACCTCCCCCTCAAAGTGATTTGATTCATTAAATACCATATGTGGGACGTATAAAGGATGGAACTATGATATTATATATGATTTTATACTGTAATTATAATATACCTTTATATAATTATGATTCCATTCTATAAAATACGAAATAGAAATGAAAGTAGCGTTCATGCGTACATACGGCTTACTGTCTCCATGAACGGTGCATTTCATTTCTTACCTCTAAATGATTATGTAATATTATAAATGAATGCATGTACTGGATATATATGACATATATGATATCTACATCATGATTACCATTCTGGATATAATGGATACATGAACAACTTGTAATTATAAAGGGTTTATTTTTGACTCAAGTTCCAATGATCATTAAAATGACCATTATTAACTTGAATAATTACATAGTGTTCATGACATGGTAATAAGTGATATAAAAGGAATAATGTACTTGAAAAGGTTCTTAAACAAGTATAAATTAACTCAAGTTTATTATTCAGGACATTAAAGAACAATCGAGTCAAGTCAGACCCGAGGTATGGGACTTCGTCTAAATCTCCTTTCATTGAGGCATATTTTGTTTTATACACAACCTTCTTTTATACGGTGTATAAACCCCTCTGACTTTTACGTTTATTCAATAGGAAACTTTTCTATACGAAGCGTTTACTAAACGACAAATGGGAATGTTTTTGTCGTACGTATGTGGTGACAACTACTTCTCCGCCGCCGTGACCATTATTTGAGTTTCGGCTTCCTCTACAAGCCATACCTTTTTTTTAAAAGAAAAATAAATATCATGTTTTACATTTCTTTTATTTTGGTATTGAGAATTGTTTTCATAATGCTTTTATATCAATGTGTTGTATTGATATCTTGTGATTGAAAGGTGGAAATGTTATGTTTCCTTTATGCATGTTTTATGTGATACGATTATGTTGAGGTTCTTGGGAATTATTATGAAGACGGGTGGTTACGTGATAGACGAAGGGCGGGTGAGCCCAATATAGCTCTCCAATGCATTGGGTAACGCGAAGGAGTGAAACCTTAAGGTTTCCCCGAAGAGTTTTAGGGAATATACTGTGATGGGTATTCCAAACGTAACCAAGAGGGTTACTCCCTACGTAAGGATGTTATGAATGTCTCATGTTACCTTTATGTCTTATGATTTCTATGATTTATTCATGATTTGATGAGGTATTTTAAAGTGCATATGTTTTATGGGTAAAGTATAATTTCATTCTTATGTATATATGTACCCATGTTTCCTTTCCATATTTTTGTATCACTTACTGTGCTTTTTATGCTCATCCCAAGTTTTTTTGAAATTTTTTTCACAGGTCAAGGGAAAGGTACATGATATGATGATAGTGTCAAGGAAGTGTCAATAAATAATCTATGTTTTATTTTAAATGTGTTTCCATTGATGGGAATGAAGAATACTATCTTTATGTAACCACTTCGTTTATATGTGGAATGTAATGCAAGTTTTATGATCTAATTCTCTAAAACTCTAAACCCGAAAAGATCCTCAATGTGTAATCTTGTAATAACTCAAGATTAAGTAAGGTTTAAGGTTGGGGCCTTATAGTTGGTATCAATGGTCGGTTTAGATAACTTTAGGAGTTAGAATTCTATTAAATGATTATCCAAAAATATTTTTTTAAATGATATAGAATTTGAAGAATACCATGTTGCTTCATCTAAGACATGTTTGTTCAGAATGGTTTTCCGCAGAGGAAACAGGGAAGCAGTGCTAGGAAGGCATAAAAAAGGAAATAACCTTCCGAATCAGCATCCTGAGATGGTCAGAATTGGAACTGAACAATTTGTTGCAGTAATGGCGCAGTTGACTCAAGCGATAAATGGCGTTGGTATACATACACGAGATCATCCAGATCAACCGCAGAGGAACATGTCAGTGGTGGAACATTTCATGAGGCAACATCCCCCATCATTCAGAGGATCATCTGACCCTGTGCTAGCTAAAGGGTGGATTAAAGCACTGGAGAAGATTTTTGATGTCATGGGGTGTTCAGAAAATCAAAAGGTTAGTCTTTCTATTTACCGTTTGGAGGGTGATGCAGATTAGTGGTGGTCTATGGTTAAACATATCAGGGACGCCGAAGATATTGATGCTCTTGACTGGGATGAATTCAAAGGTATGTTTCTTGAGAAGTATTTTCCTAAGGTTGTTCTACTTAGGATGGAAATTCAATTATTGGAATTGGGGCAATAGGAAGACTCAGTGGCTACCTATGAAGAAAGGTTCACTCGATTGGGAAGGTACGCTCCAAATTTTATCCGAGACCTTGATAGTAAAATCAATCATTTTTACTATGGATTAAATCCAAAATATCATAGGTAATTATCTTCTCGTGAGTTTAAAAGTTATGAAAATCTTGTTCGAATTGCTGAGAAGGTGGAAATGGAGTTTTTCGATGATCAAGTGTTCTATAAAAACCAACAGAAGAAGAGACCGAGGTGGCAGGAGAAAGGTAAGAATTCTTCAAAAAAGTTTGATGGTAAGAAAACTAAGATTCCAGTTTGTGATAAATGTGGAAAAAGGTATGCTGGGGAATGTCTTATTAATTCTGGAAAGTGCTACCGATGTGGTAAGATGGGACATAAGGCTCGTGATTGCACTGAAAAGGATCAAGGGGAAGGTAAGACCAAATTGGATTTACAGTTAGTGAAATGTTATAAGTGCAATGAGATGGGTCACTATGCAAACGAGTGTCTGACAAAGAGCTTGAGTGATGGGATGCAGTTAGACTACAAGTAGAAAGGGGTGGTGAAATCCTTTGCAACTACTTCAGCAGATGTCGAGCCATCAAATGAAGTTGTATCAGGTACTTTGTTTGTTTTTTCAGATTATGCCAGTGCGTTGATTGATTCGGGGTCTACACATTCTTTCATCTCTGAAACCTTTTCTAGTAAAATGGGAATACCATCTCATGAAATGACTCCTGAACTTTTGGTAAAAAATCCTGGGGGGAATGTTGAGGAAAAATGTATTTATAAGAATCTTCCTATCCTTATCTGTGGAAAGAACCTACTTGAAAACCTTATTGTTCTACCTCTAGTAGAGTCTGATGTTATCCTGGGTATGGATTGGCTCTCTATTTACCATGCTAAGATTGACTGTAGAGCTAATGAAGTTTCTTTTCAGAAAGACTTTCGGTTTGTGTACAAGAATGAACCCTTACTGTTTATAACTTATCAAGAGGCTGAGAAACTTGTAAAAGATGGAAATGAATGTTACCCTGGACACATCGTTGAAAATAAAGGAACTGTTCAGATTAATGATGTGCCAGTGGTAAATGTGTATCCTGATATTTTTCCTGATGAGTTTCCTGGAATAATACCAGATCGGGAAGTTGAATTTACTGTTGACTTAGTTCCTGATGCTAAGCCAATTTCAAAACCCCCTTATCTAATGGCTCAAATTGAACTTTTAGTGTTGAAGGAGAAATTGCAAGATTTATTAGAGAAAGGTTTCATTCGACCTAGCACATCAACATGGGGTGCTTCTGTTTTATTTGTTAAAAAGAAAGATGGTTCAATGAGACTTTGCATTGATTATAGAGCCTTGAATAATATCACTGTTAAGAAAAAATATCCTTTTCCTCATATCGATGATTTGTTTGATCAGCTCCAGGGAGCTCAGTATTTTTCAAAGATTAACTTGAGATCGGGGTACCATCAGCTGAAGGTAAATGAAGAAGATGTTCCTAAGACCGCGTTCCATACAAGATATGGCCACTATGAATTTGTAGTAATGCGTTTTGGGCTAACCAATGCACCTGCTGTATTAATGGACTTAATGAATAAAATTTTCCATGAGTTCTTGGATAAGTTTGTGGTGGTTTTTATTGATGATATTTTGGTGTTTTCTAAAAGTAAAGAAGAGCATGAAAGACATTTAAGGGTTATCTTGCAAAACTTAAAATAAAAGAAATTGTATGGGAAATTCAGAAAGTGTGAGTTTAGTTTGCAACAAATTTCTTTCCTTGGTCACATTGTTTCTAAAGATGGGATAATTGTTGATCCTGCAAAAACAAAAGTTGTGGAAGACTGGAAAAGACCAACAAAAGTAACTGAGATTTGTAGCTTCCTTGGTTTGGCAGGCTATTACCGAAGGTTTGTTAGAAATTTTTCACGGTTATCTAGTCCAATGACTAAGCTAACTCGGAAGGGTGTTAAGTTTATCTGGACAAAAGAATGTGATGATTGTTTCCAGGAATTGAAAAGAAGATTGGTGAATGCTCCAATTTTGGCACTACCTTCCAGGAATGGTGAGTTTGTTATCTATAGTGATGCTTCATTGAAAGGAATTGGTTGCGTCATAATGCAGAATGATCAGGTAATTGCTTATGCTTCACGACAGTGGAAAACTCATGAGGTAAATTACCCTACACATGATTTGGAATTAGCTGCTGTTGTTTTCTCATTAAAAATTCGGAGGCATCATTTGTATGGATTAAAGTGTGAAATATATACCAATCACAAAAGATTAAATTATATATTCACTCAGAAAGAATTGAACATGAGTCAAAGGGGATGGCTAGAATTAATCAAGGATTATGATTGTACAATTCATTACCATCCGGGAAAAGCAAATAAAGTGGCTGATGCTTTGAGTTGAAAAAGTAAAGCTTCATTAGCAATGTTGCGTTTGGAACGTTATCCTTTGGTTAAGGATTTGATGAACTTTGGCGTAGAAGTTGTTGGTGCAGGAATTTCTTCTATTTTGTTTCAGGTATCAGTGAGATCATCTCTATCAGATAGAATCAAGCAAGCATAGAAGCAAGACAGTGAGTTGCAGAAAAAGGTAGAGCTGTTTCAGAAAGGTATGTTTCCGGAATTCAACATTGATAATGATTGCGTTTTGAGATTTGGGAAGAGATTGTGTGTTCCTTGTGATTCACATTTGAAGAGAGAGTTGTTATGTGAAGTTCATAGTTCTCTGTTTTCAGTTCATCCTGGAAGTACTAAGATGTACAGAGATTTGCGGGAGTATTGCTGGTGGGATGGAATGAAAAGAGATATTTCTGATTTTACTGTGAAGTGTTTGACATGTCAACAGGTTAAAGCAGAGTGGCAGTTACCGAAAGGGATGCTTCAGCCTTTACCAGTGCCAAAGTGGAAATGGGAGAATATATCCATGGACTTTGTTGTGGGATTACCGAAGACATCTCGAGGTAATAATGCAATCTGGGTTATTGTTGATCGCTTGACTAAATCTGCTCATTTCCTTGCTATACAAGATAATTTTTCCCTAGATCAACTTTCCCGTTTGTATCATAAAGAGATAGTCAGGTTACATGGAGTTGCTCTCTCCATTGTATCTGATCGTGATCCCAGGTTCACTGCTAACTTTTGGAAAGGCCTTCAGAAGTCGTTGGGTACTGAATTAAATTTTAGTACATCTTTTCATCCTCAATCAGATGGGAAGTCAGAACGAACAATTCATACCTTGTAGGATATGCTACGAGCTTGTTCTATAGATTATCAGGGAAGTTGGGACCAACATCTTTCTTTGGTTGAATTTTCATATAATAACATTTTTCATTCCAGTATACAGATGGCACCATTTCAGGCATTATATGGGAAGCGGTGTCGAACTACATCTTTCTGGGATGAAGTGGGTGAAAGGAAGTTGATGGGATCAGAATTGGTAGAAGAGATGACAGAAAAAGTTCAGCTGATTCAGAAGCCAATGAGAACAGCTCAGAGCAGGCAGAAGAGTTATGAGGATAACCAGAGGAAGGATCTATCTTTCGAGGTAGGTGATCTTGTTTTTATCAATGTTTCTCCTTGGAAAAGTGTGATGATATTTGGTAAGAAAGGAAAGATGAGTCCAAGGTTTATTGGACCATATGAAATTCTAGAGAGAGTTGGATCAGTTGCATACCGGGTGGCTTTACCTCCGAGTTTATCTTAGGTACGCAATGTTTTTCACATTTCGATGTTGAGAAAGTATATTCCAGATCCATCCCATGTTTTGAGTCCAGAGGTAGTTCAGCTGGAAGAGAACCAATCTTATGAGGAACAACCGGTCCAGATTCTTGACCACAGGGAGCAAGTGTTACGGAATAAGGTGATTAAGCAGGTAAAGGTTTTGTGGAAAAACCACAAGATGGAAGAGGCAACATGGGAATCTGAAAATGCAATGAGGGATAAGTACCCACATTTATTCGATAAATAAATAAATTGCGGGGACACGATTTTCTAAAGGGGGGAAGGATGTAACATCCCAAGTAAGTAATGAATAATAGATATTTTTATCTATGTCTATTAATGAATTAGATAGTGTTTTAATGGCTTAAAATGAAAATAAATCCAATCTTAAGCATTGAATACACTAATGTTTTTAAAATATTGGTTTACAACCTTTTGATGGAAAACCATTTTTAAATCTATCTTTTGACAACTTTATAAGCTATGTTTGTCAAAAGAAACTTATTCTTTATAATTGGGACATCATTATTTACATTGTGTGAATTTTTGGTATTTTTCTGACAATGTTCATTTTTTAATGAATAGTGAAAAATATTGCATTTTACATCAAAACTGCTTTTTAATCTAATTTATTTATATGATTAGATTATCTTTTGAATTGTTTTTAAAGTGAAATTATAATATACTTTTACCATTTAATCCAATAGTGGTCATTGGATTTTAATTTCACTTTGAAATTGGACTTAATCTAGTGCCAATCTTTTGATACTTATTGTTTCATAAAAACAGGCTATTTGTCATGACAGTGGGAATTAATTATTAAATTGATTAATGTAACTTATATGATTTGAATTTTTTAAAATAGACATCATTTTTGAATTCAGAATATCAAATATAGCTTAGGGTGATGTTTTGGTATTTTTCTGAAAAACATCAATTTTTGATGAATAGTGAAACCACTAAGTGGTAGTTAAAGAAACTGATTTTTCATTTAAATGGTACATTTCCACTTCTGTGATTTGATTTTAAAAAATCCGACATACATGGTTTTCATTAAGAAGTAAAATTTGGTTCAATGAGATTAAAATAATTTTTTGGTGAATAGTAACTTGTAAGTTCTTAATCGCGATTAGAGGTAATTAGTGTAGTTTAAGGTAAAAATAATGTTTTAATAATATGAGAAGAGCATGACACATGTCCTACCCTAATTGGATGTGTCATGGCCGACCAAGAGAATCCATGGGTCAACTTGGGGACCCCATGGAGCAACTTTGGATGGGAAATGACATAAATTACTTTTTATTTAATGTTAAAGTAAAAATGACACAAACATGATATGTTTTACTAAAAAAATTTGTATATGGAGTTATACAGGTCATATTTTTTATTAGAAACAGTCATTGTAAATCTAAAAAAATTTCCTACATTATAGTTTTTTTTATAATTTTTAGACTTTAAATAAATTAAATTATTTATGACATCATGATGATGCATCGATTACCTCATTAATAAAGGATTTAAATAAAATGGAAAGATAATGTAAAATCTAAAACCTACACATGGCCAAAACCAATTGGATGAGTGGATTTCGAAGAATTATCACCTTATCCTCGAATTATATCAATGTGGGACCTTTTGAATCCGAAACTCATTTTAAAATAAAGTGACATTTCTTTACTTTCCAAGAGTGCCCCTCCTCTCCTCTTATAAAAGGCCCCCACCTCTACCTCCTTACCCACACTCCCAAAGCCTTTGTCTCGGCCAACCCCTGCCCATTTTGTGTCTCCACTTCCCTCTATTACTCATTTAAGCCTCACATTGGGCAGAAGTCTTCCCAAAGAAGCCATTGAGCTCAAACCAAAGGGAGTAACCCGATTTTAAGGTAATGTCTTCTTTTGAGTCCTTTTGTTTAATTTAGCTTCTCCAACCACCTAAACTCTATTTATTCATTTCTTTTGTAACAAATACAGTATTCTAAATATACTAGGATGTTGTTATAAGAATTATTCGATCTACAATTACACACACCTACATATAATGGTTAATGGACATACTGTTTCCGTGGATGGTGAATTTATGCCTCCCCAAACGATGATTGTTCAACATTATTTTAACACCTTAAAAGGTGTACATTAAGATGTCACTATATTTATATATGATATATAATATTTTTAGGTTTTCCTTAAACTTCTATTTTTTTATTTTGGGTATACCTTTATGGTTTCCATTATGGGTAAATGCGATATCTTCATTTAAGGAAGTGCGGACTACCTCCCCCTCAAAGTGATTTGATTCATTAAATACCATATGTGGGACGTATAAAGGATGGAACTATGATATTATATATGATTTTATACTGTAATTATAATATACCTTTATATAATTATGATTCCATTCTATAAAATACGAAATAGAAATGAAAGTAGCGTTCATGCGTACATACGGCTTACTGTCTCCATGAACGGTGCATTTCATTTCTTACCTCTAAATGATTATGTAATATTATAAATGAATGCATGTACTGGATATATATGACATATATGATATCTACATCATGATTACCATTCTGGATATAATGGATACATGAACAACTTGTAATTATAAAGGGTTTATTTTTGACTCAAGTTCCAATGATCATTAAAATGACCATTATTAACTTGAATAATTACATAGTGTTCATGACATGGTAATAAGTGATATAAAAGGAATAATGTACTTGAAAAGGTTCTTAAACAAGTATAAATTAACTCAAGTTTATTATTCAGGACATTAAAGAACAATCGAGTCAAGTCAGACCCGAGGTATGGGACTTCGTCTAAATCTCCTTTCATTGAGGCATATTTTGTTTTATACACAACCTTCTTTTATACGGTGTATAAACCCCTCTGACTTTTACGTTTATTCAATAGGAAACTTTTCTATACGAAGCGTTTACTAAACGACAAATGGGAATGTTTTTGTCGTACGTATGTGGTGACAACTACTTCTCCGCCGCCGTGACCATTATTTGAGTTTCGGCTTCCTCTACAAGCCATACCTTTTTTTTAAAAGAAAAATAAATATCATGTTTTACATTTCTTTTATTTTGGTATTGAGAATTGTTTTCATAATGCTTTTATATCAATGTGTTGTATTGATATCTTGTGATTGAAAGGTGGAAATGTTATGTTTCCTTTATGCATGTTTTATGTGATACGATTATGTTGAGGTTCTTGGGAATTATTATGAAGACGGGTGGTTACGTGATAGACGAAGGGCGGGTGAGCCCAATATAGCTCTCCAATGCATTGGGTAATGCGAAGGAGTGAAACCTTAAGGTTTCCCCGAAGAGTTTTAGGGAATATACTGTGATGGGTATTCCAAACGTAACCAAGAGGGTTACTCCCTACGTAAGGATGTTATGAATGTCTCATGTTACCTTTATGTCTTATGATTTCTATGATTTATTCATGATTTGATGAGGTATTTTAAAGTGCATATGTTTTATGGGTAAAGTATAATTTCATTCTTATGTATATATGTACCCATGTTTCCTTTCCATATTTTTGTATCACTTACTGTGCTTTTTATGCTCATCCCAAGTTTTTTTGAAATTTTTTTCACAGGTCAAGGGAAAGGTACATGATATGATGATAGTGTCAAGGAAGTGTCAATAAATAATCTATGTTTTATTTTAAATGTGTTTCCATTGATGGGAATGAAGAATACTATCTTTATGTAACCACTTCGTTTATATGTGGAATGTAATGCAAGTTTTATGATCTAATTCTCTAAAACTCTAAACCCGAAAAGATCCTCAATGTGTAATCTTGTAATAACTCAAGATTAAGTAAGGTTTAAGGTTGGGGCCTTATAGTTGGTATCAATGGTCGGTTTAGATAACTTTAGGAGTTAGAATTCTATTAAATGATTATCCAAAAATATTTTTTTAAATGATATAGAATTTGAAGAATACCATGTTGCTTCATCTAAGACATGTTTGTTCAGAATGGTTTTCCGCAGAGGAAACAGGGAAGCAGTGCTAGGAAGGCATAAAAAAGGAAATAACCTTCCGAATCAGCATCCTGAGATGGTCAGAATTGGAACTGAACAATTTGTTGCAGTAATGGCGCAGTTGACTCAAGCGATAAATGGCGTTGGTATACATACACGAGATCATCCAGATCAACCGCAGAGGAACATGTCAGTGGTGGAACATTTCATGAGGCAACATCCCCCATCATTCAGAGGATCATCTGACCCTGTGCTAGCTAAAGGGTGGATTAAAGCACTGGAGAAGATTTTTGATGTCATGGGGTGTTCAGAAAATCAAAAGGTTAGTCTTTCTATTTACCGTTTGGAGGGTGATGCAGATTAGTGGTGGTCTATGGTTAAACATATCAGGGACGCCGAAGATATTGATGCTCTTGACTGGGATGAATTCAAAGGTATGTTTCTTGAGAAGTATTTTCCTAAGGTTGTTCTACTTAGGATGGAAATTCAATTATTGGAATTGGGGCAATAGGAAGACTCAGTGGCTACCTATGAAGAAAGGTTCACTCGATTGGGAAGGTACGCTCCAAATTTTATCCGAGACCTTGATAGTAAAATCAATCATTTTTACTATGGATTAAATCCAAAATATCATAGGTAATTATCTTCTCGTGAGTTTAAAAGTTATGAAAATCTTGTTCGAATTGCTGAGAAGGTGGAAATGGAGTTTTTCGATGATCAAGTGTTCTATAAAAACCAACAGAAGAAGAGACCGAGGTGGCAGGAGAAAGGTAAGAATTCTTCAAAAAAGTTTGATGGTAAGAAAACTAAGATTCCAGTTTGTGATAAATGTGGAAAAAGGTATGCTGGGGAATGTCTTATTAATTCTGGAAAGTGCTACCGATGTGGTAAGATGGGACATAAGGCTCGTGATTGCACTGAAAAGGATCAAGGGGAAGGTAAGACCAAATTGGATTTACAGTTAGTGAAATGTTATAAGTGCAATGAGATGGGTCACTATGCAAACGAGTGTCTGACAAAGAGCTTGAGTGATGGGATGCAGTTAGACTACAAGTAGAAAGGGGTGGTGAAATCCTTTGCAACTACTTCAGCAGATGTCGAGCCATCAAATGAAGTTGTATCAGGTACTTTGTTTGTTTTTTCAGATTATGCCAGTGCGTTGATTGATTCGGGGTCTACACATTCTTTCATCTCTGAAACCTTTTCTAGTAAAATGGGAATACCATCTCATGAAATGACTCCTGAACTTTTGGTAAAAAATCCTGGGGGGAATGTTGAGGAAAAATGTATTTATAAGAATCTTCCTATCCTTATCTGTGGAAAGAACCTACTTGAAAACCTTATTGTTCTACCTCTAGTAGAGTCTGATGTTATCCTGGGTATGGATTGGCTCTCTATTTACCATGCTAAGATTGACTGTAGAGCTAATGAAGTTTCTTTTCAGAAAGACTTTCGGTTTGTGTACAAGAATGAACCCTTACTGTTTATAACTTATCAAGAGGCTGAGAAACTTGTAAAAGATGGAAATGAATGTTACCCTGGACACATCGTTGAAAATAAAGGAACTGTTCAGATTAATGATGTGCCAGTGGTAAATGTGTATCCTGATATTTTTCCTGATGAGTTTCCTGGAATAATACCAGATCGGGAAGTTGAATTTACTGTTGACTTAGTTCCTGATGCTAAGCCAATTTCAAAACCCCCTTATCTAATGGCTCAAATTGAACTTTTAGTGTTGAAGGAGAAATTGCAAGATTTATTAGAGAAAGGTTTCATTCGACCTAGCACATCAACATGGGGTGCTTCTGTTTTATTTGTTAAAAAGAAAGATGGTTCAATGAGACTTTGCATTGATTATAGAGCCTTGAATAATATCACTGTTAAGAAAAAATATCCTTTTCCTCATATCGATGATTTGTTTGATCAGCTCCAGGGAGCTCAGTATTTTTCAAAGATTAACTTGAGATCGGGGTACCATCAGCTGAAGGTAAATGAAGAAGATGTTCCTAAGACCGCGTTCCATACAAGATATGGCCACTATGAATTTGTAGTAATGCGTTTTGGGCTAACCAATGCACCTGCTGTATTAATGGACTTAATGAATAAAATTTTCCATGAGTTCTTGGATAAGTTTGTGGTGGTTTTTATTGATGATATTTTGGTGTTTTCTAAAAGTAAAGAAGAGCATGAAAGACATTTAAGGGTTATCTTGCAAAACTTAAAATAAAAGAAATTGTATGGGAAATTCAGAAAGTGTGAGTTTAGTTTGCAACAAATTTCTTTCCTTGGTCACATTGTTTCTAAAGATGGGATAATTGTTGATCCTGCAAAAACAAAAGTTGTGGAAGACTGGAAAAGACCAACAAAAGTAACTGAGATTTGTAGCTTCCTTGGTTTGGCAGGCTATTACCGAAGGTTTGTTAGAAATTTTTCACGGTTATCTAGTCCAATGACTAAGCTAACTCGGAAGGGTGTTAAGTTTATCTGGA
Source organism: Viscum album (assembly GCA_963277665.1). Lineage (NCBI taxonomy): Eukaryota > Viridiplantae > Streptophyta > Magnoliopsida > Santalales > Viscaceae > Viscum > Viscum album. Next base: position 867,782,246 of record OY728131.1, on the reverse strand, counting down.
CAAAAGAATGTGATGATTGTTTCCAGGAATTGAAAAGAAGATTGGTGAATGCTCCAATTTTGGCACTACCTTCCAGGAATGGTGAGTTTGTTATCTATAGTGATGCTTCATTGAAAGGAATTGGTTGCGTCATAATGCAGAATGATCAGGTAATTGCTTATGCTTCACGACAGTGGAAAACTCATGAGGTAAATTACCCTACACATGATTTGGAATTAGCTGCTGTTGTTTTCTCATTAAAAATTCGGAGGCATCATTTGTATGGATTAAAGTGTGAAATATATACCAATCACAAAAGATTAAATTATATATTCACTCAGAAAGAATTGAACATGAGTCAAAGGGGATGGCTAGAATTAATCAAGGATTATGATTGTACAATTCATTACCATCCGGGAAAAGCAAATAAAGTGGCTGATGCTTTGAGTTGAAAAAGTAAAGCTTCATTAGCAATGTTGCGTTTGGAACGTTATCCTTTGGTTAAGGATTTGATGAACTTTGGCGTAGAAGTTGTTGGTGCAGGAATTTCTTCTATTTTGTTTCAGGTATCAGTGAGATCATCTCTATCAGATAGAATCAAGCAAGCATAGAAGCAAGACAGTGAGTTGCAGAAAAAGGTAGAGCTGTTTCAGAAAGGTATGTTTCCGGAATTCAACATTGATAATGATTGCGTTTTGAGATTTGGGAAGAGATTGTGTGTTCCTTGTGATTCACATTTGAAGAGAGAGTTGTTATGTGAAGTTCATAGTTCTCTGTTTTCAGTTCATCCTGGAAGTACTAAGATGTACAGAGATTTGCGGGAGTATTGCTGGTGGGATGGAATGAAAAGAGATATTTCTGATTTTACTGTGAAGTGTTTGACATGTCAACAGGTTAAAGCAGAGTGGCAGTTACCGAAAGGGATGCTTCAGCCTTTACCAGTGCCAAAGTGGAAATGGGAGAATATATCCATGGACTTTGTTGTGGGATTACCGAAGACATCTCGAGGTAATAATGCAATCTGGGTTATTGTTGATCGCTTGACTAAATCTGCTCATTTCCTTGCTATACAAGATAATTTTTCCCTAGATCAACTTTCCCGTTTGTATCATAAAGAGATAGTCAGGTTACATGGAGTTGCTCTCTCCATTGTATCTGATCGTGATCCCAGGTTCACTGCTAACTTTTGGAAAGGCCTTCAGAAGTCGTTGGGTACTGAATTAAATTTTAGTACATCTTTTCATCCTCAATCAGATGGGAAGTCAGAACGAACAATTCATACCTTGTAGGATATGCTACGAGCTTGTTCTATAGATTATCAGGGAAGTTGGGACCAACATCTTTCTTTGGTTGAATTTTCATATAATAACATTTTTCATTCCAGTATACAGATGGCACCATTTCAGGCATTATATGGGAAGCGGTGTCGAACTACATCTTTCTGGGATGAAGTGGGTGAAAGGAAGTTGATGGGATCAGAATTGGTAGAAGAGATGACAGAAAAAGTTCAGCTGATTCAGAAGCACATGAGAACAGCTCAGAGCAGGCAGAAGAGTTATGAGGATAACCAGAGGAAGGATCTATCTTTCGAGGTAGGTGATCTTGTTTTTATCAATGTTTCTCCTTGGAAAAGTGTGATGATATTTGGTAAGAAAGGAAAGATGAGTCCAAGGTTTATTGGACCATATGAAATTCTAGAGAGAGTTGGATCAGTTGCATACCGGGTGGCTTTACCTCCGAGTTTATCTTAGGTACGCAATGTTTTTCACATTTCGATGTTGAGAAAGTATATTCCAGATCCATCCCATGTTTTGAGTCCAGAGGTAGTTCAGCTGGAAGAGAACCAATCTTATGAGGAACAACCGGTCCAGATTCTTGACCACAGGGAGCAAGTGTTACGGAATAAGGTGATTAAGCAGGTAAAGGTTTTGTGGAAAAACCACAAGATGGAAGAGGCAACATGGGAATCTGAAAATGCAATGAGGGATAAGTACCCACATTTATTCGATAAATAAATAAATTGCGGGGACACGATTTTCTAAAGGGGGGAAGGATGTAACATCCCAAGTAAGTAATGAATAATAGATATTTTTATCTATGTCTATTAATGAATTAGATAGTGTTTTAATGGCTTAAAATGAAAATAAATCCAATCTTAAGCATTGAATACACTAATGTTTTTAAAATATTGGTTTACAACCTTTTGATGGAAAACCATTTTTAAATCTATCTTTTGACAACTTTATAAGCTATGTTTGTCAAAAGAAACTTATTCTTTATAATTGGGACATCATTATTTACATTGTGTGAATTTTTGGTATTTTTCTGACAATGTTCATTTTTTAATGAATAGTGAAAAATATTGCATTTTACATCAAAACTGCTTTTTAATCTAATTTATTTATATGATTAGATAATCTTTTGAATTGTTTTTAAAGTGAAATTATAATATACTTTTACCATTTAATCCAATAGTGGTCATTGGATTTTAATTTCACTTTGAAATTGGACTTAATCTAGTGCCAATCTTTTGATACTTATTGTTTCATAAAAACAGGCTATTTGTCATGACAGTGGGAATTAATTATTAAATTGATTAATGTAACTTATATGATTTGAATTTTTTAAAATAGACATCATTTTTGAATTCAGAATATCAAATATAGCTTAGGGTGATGTTTTGGTATTTTTCTGAAAAACATCAATTTTTGATGAATAGTGAAACCACTAAGTGGTAGTTAAAGAAACTGATTTTTCATTTAAATGGTAAATTTCCACTTCTGTGATTTGATTTTAAAAAATCCGACATACATGGTTTTCATTAAGAAGTAAAATTTGGTTCAATGAGATTAAAATAATTTTTTGGTGAATAGTAACTTGTAAGTTCTTAATCGCGATTAGAGGTAATTAGTGTAGTTTAAGGTAAAAATAATGTTTTAATAATATGAGAAGAGCATGACACATGTCCTACCCTAATTGGATGTGTCATGGCCGACCAAGAGAATCCATGGGTCAACTTGGGGACCCCATGGAGCAACTTTGGATGGGAAATGACATAAATTACTTTTTATTTAATGTTAAAGTAAAAATGACACAAACATGATATGTTTTACTAAAAAAATTTGTATATGGAGTTATACAGGTCATATTTTTTATTAGAAACAGTCATTGTAAATCTAAAAAAATTTCCTACATTATAGTTTTTTTTATAATTTTTAGACTTTAAATAAATTAAATTATTTATGACATCATGATGATGCATCGATTACCTCATTAATAAAGGATTTAAATAAAATGGAAAGATAATGTAAAATCTAAAACCTACACATGGCCAAAACCAATTGGATGAGTGGATTTCGAAGAATTATCACCTTATCCTCGAATTATATCAATGTGGGACCTTTTGAATCCGAAACTCATTTTAAAATAAAGTGACATTTCTTTACTTTCCAAGAGTGCCCCTCCTCTCCTCTTATAAAAGGCCCCCACCTCTACCTCCTTACCCACACTCCCAAAGCCTTTGTCTCGGCCAACCCCTGCCCATTTTGTGTCTCCACTTCCCTCTATTACTCATTTAAGCCTCACATTGGGCAGAAGTCTTCCCAAAGAAGCCATTGAGCTCAAACCAAAGGGAGTAACCCGATTTTAAGGTAATGTCTTCTTTTGAGTCCTTTTGTTTAATTTAGCTTCTCCAACCACCTAAACTCTATTTATTCATTTCTTTTGTAACAAATACAGTATTCTAAATATACTAGGATGTTGTTATAAGAATTATTCGATCTACAATTACACACACCTACATATAATGGTTAATGGACATACTGTTTCCGTGGATGGTGAATTTATGCCTCCCCAAACGATGATTGTTCAACATTATTTTAACACCTTAAAAGGTGTACATTAAGATGTCACTATATTTATATATGATATATAATATGTTTATGTTTTCCTTAAGCTTCTGTTTTTTTTTCTTTTTGGGTATACCATTATGGTTTCCATTATCGGTAAACGCAATATCTTCATTTAAGGAAGTGCGGACTACCGCCCCCTCAAAGTGATTTGATTCGTTAAATACCATATGTGGGACATATAAAGGATGGAACTATGATATTATATATTATATTATACTGGAATTATAATATACCTTTATATCATTATGATTCCATTCTATAAAATACGAAATAGAAATGAAAGTAGCGTTCATGCGTACATATGGCTTACCGTCTCCATGAACGGTGCATTTCATTTCTTATCTCTAAATGATTATGTAATATTATAAATGCATGAATGTACTGGATATATATGACATATATGATATCTACATCATGAATACCATTCTGGATATAATGGATACATGAACAACTTGTAATTATAAAGTTTTTATTTTTGACTCAAGTACCAATGATCGTTAAAATGACCATTATTTACTTAAATAATTACATAGTGTTCATGACATGGTAATAAGTGATATAAAAGGAATAATGAACTTGAAAAAGGTTCTTAAGAAAGTAGAAATTAACTCAAGTTTATTATTTAGGACATTAAAGAACAATCGAGTCATGTCGGACCCAAGGTATGGGACTTCGTCTCAATCTCCTTTCATTGTGGCATATATTGTTTTATACACAACCTTCTTTTATACGGTGTATAAACCCCTCTGACTTTTACGTTTATTCAAAAGGAATCTTTTTTATACAAAGCGTTTACTAAATGACAAAAGGGAATGTTTTTGTCGTACGTATGCGGCGACAACGACTTCTCTGCCGCCGTGACCATTATTTGAGTTTCAGCTTCCTCTACAAGCCATACCTTTTTTTAAAAGAAAAATAAATACCATGTTTTACTTTTCTTTTATTTTGGTATTGAAAATTGTTTTCATAATGCTTTTATATCAATGTGTTTTATTGATATCTTGTGATTGAATGGTGGAAATGTTTTGTTTCCTTTATTCATTTTTTATGTGATACGATTATGTTGAGGGTCTTGGGCATTATTATGAAGACGGGTGGTTCCGTGATAGACTAAGGGCGTGTGAGCCCGATATAGCTCTCCAATGAATTGGGTAATGCAAAGGAGTGAAATGTTAAGGTTTCTCCAAAGAGATTTAGGGAATATACTGTGATGGGTATTCCAAACGTAACCAAGAGGGTTACTCCCTACGTTAGGATGTTATGAATGTATCAAGTTACCTTTTTGTCTTATGATTTCTATGATTTATTCATGATTTGATGAGGTATGTTGAAGTGCATATGTTTTATGGGTAAATTATGATTTCATTCTTATGTATATATGTACCCATGTTTCCTTTCCATATTTTTATATCCCTTACTGAGCTTTTTATGCTCATCACAAGTTTTTTTGAAATTTTTTTCACAGGTCAAGGGAAAGGTACATGATATGATGATAGTGTCAAGGAAGTGTCAAGAAATAATCCATGTTTTATTTTAAATGAGTTTCCATTGATGGGAATGAAGAATACTATCTTTATGTAACCACTTTGTTTATATGTGGAATGTAATGCAAGTTTTATGATATAAAATCTCCAAAACTCTAAACCCGAAAAGATCCTCAATGTGTAATCTTGTAATAACTCACGATTAAGTAAGGTTTAAGGCTGGGGCCTTATATACATAGTCCTCTTGGAAACATGAAATCAGTTTAATATCTGTAGGGTGAGAATACATGTATACTAAGTAGATATAACCAATATCTCTTGTGAAAATGTTGTAAAAGAATTATAATTTCACAATGATAAAATAATAGAAACCAACCACACATAACAATGTATAATAGACACCCCAATATCCCCATGACATGCTTGCCAAATAAAACAAGTCATATAAAGTAATATAGTAAGCAAATTGATGATTTGGGAACCCCACAACACTCCCACTAGATAACACCTCATACCCTAAAGGAAAAATTCATGGCGCTTTCACACTCTTCCATCATCCCCATGTCACAACCCATCCGCACACACCTGCACCTTCGAGCTTGTCCTGTAACCTTGGAAAATAAATCTCACTACATCCCACCCATAGACACTTGAGCCACAACAATACCACATCTTTCTCGCACACACCTAAGCCAAAACCATACCTAATCCTTCCAATAGACATGTGAGCCACAACCATAACCCATCCCAATGATACATAGGAAATCCCGCCAAATATCATCATGTAGACACCTGGGAAAGAACATCTCACCTGTATATAATTGGTCCTCAAAATATCACCACCACCAAGCCACAGAGTCTTAGGATACAATTTCATATAAGTAGGAGTAGGAAAGAGCCAATAACCAAGATTCCATCCACCCACCAGGATGTGGGGAAAACCCTCCACAATAAAGATGGGGGTGTTCAGAGCATAGTGATCATCTAGGGAATGGTGAATATAGAAATCCTAATGGAAAATACATGTAGTGCATATATAGATAACAAAACCTCATCCCAACTGATGGCTTCTAAAAAAGACCAACACGCATCCACCATGGCTACTACCTATAAATTAATAACCACAAATAATACCAAAACTCTTTTGACACCCCCGCTAATTAATTTAACCAGATATGATTCATCATTAAATGAATCGTTTTATTATTTCATCCCTATTAAGGATACTATAAAGCAAAATACATGGAAATCATCATAGAAAAATATACTTTATGGAAATATTACTACAATAAAATTATCCCATTAATCTTCCTTCTTCAATGCCATCCATTCTAATACATCCTACCAGTAGAAAAAACCCCCAACATATAATAAAACATAGAAACACCTCTCATCACAACCATATTTGGTTTCCCTCCTGCATAACACAGCATAAGAAGCTACAGAAATAGAACACAACCCAGTTGTAGTAACACTACAATCCAAGGTCAAACAATCGTTTAACCTGAGAGGCCATTACACAACATGAACCACACCATACACACAACCTACACTCCCAACCAAAACACCACATAACCCACACAGGGAACATGGTAGTACAAAAATACACACAACAAAAACCGACACTAAACAAAGTATGTTGTATATAGATTTAGAAAAAACGGATTATTTAATTCCTCTTTGATAATTCATGGATTATTAGAGAGAAATTTAGATACTAAAGAATTTATTTTTTACTGAGTATACAGGGATTGCAAGATATTCAGTTTTTTAGATTTTCCAAAGAATTCCATCAAAAATAATTCACAAGACAACACTAGTGCACAATAAAAGACAACCAATGGACACAATTTTTAGTAGGAATACAACCCATACAATTCAAAAAATAGATCAAAATAATAGATAAAACAATATGATAATTATAATAATCTTCCCAACCCATCATTTATTATATCATAACAAGACTGATTAAATTCATTATAGGTTCTGTTATCATTTGTAATTTTGAAAACTACCATACTCACAAGTAGACATCCATACACCCACAGACCTAGGATATACAAAATAAATAAGAGATTATGGGATCCCTATTTTGATGAAAGAATGATAAAAAAATTCCTAATTTCCCCCAAAATAGGGGTGCACATGAAGTAGTAAAAAACCGCATGGGAAACATGATTTAAAAGATATATGACAATTCAAGATCACTCTGGAAGGAAACGTTCGAGGAATGATCAGCAGAAAGGGTAAAGGGAAACAGAAAATGAATAAAGGGTATCACCTTTTGAAAATATATATTCTATATCAATGGAATAAATTGTTTCAAAATCCATTAATGCAACAACTTGGTTTTATCCCTTTTAGACATTATAAAATATTATTAAACAATATTCCAAAGCAAATCATGGAGAGGATGTGCGATTCAGAGGACTGGTGTTCTCAAAATAATTTTTATAAATATTGTAATAATATTTTTTTGTGGAAGCAGGTATCTATGAAATGGTAGATCGAATCAGAAATATGAGTATATAGTTGAGTCCATAGTACAGTGTTTGCCCTAGGTGGGATATAACATTTTTGGGCACATTCCTTCTGTTGAAAAATTACTTGAGGGAAAACTGTAAATAAAATAATTAAATAAATAATGTTTTATTTGAAACAATACTTCAAATAACATCTGAACAGGGGATTATATTGGAAATTGGAGATAGTGGTTCAGTTCAAAGAGCTGTTTTTTCCCTAAGGGAGATCTTAGTTGAGAGAGTGCGGGATGTTCGATTCATCAACCGCTATAGGCCTCCTATAAATATGATTTAAGATAAATGAGCGATAGTTAGACAATTTATCTCACCGATAGGGAATCATTGGACGAAATTTATTCGATGACCGGACATCATTGGATCATGAAAAAAATTCATATTCTAGTAGATTAGAGTAGAAAAAATACCACAGTAGATCAAGAATACATGTAGGCGTCCTTTTTCATATTATACTTATCCACGTTCTATGTTTTGTTGTTGTTATCTATACATTTCCATTTTTTCTACTCTAATTGTCTCTATCGATGGACATTATAATAATTCCCATGATCAGATTGAGTTATAAATCCTGTTTTCATTGAGTTCTTTGTGATATTCGTCCATTCATTTTTGTTATTCATTGTTAAAATTTTGGATACGATGAAATGACATTCAAATCTTGAGGGGAGCATAGATCTGCGATGGATGCAATCCAAAGATTTTAGATCTAGGATGGATTCTAGTTTTGTGTGCTAGGGGAGGCACAATAGTGAGCGAAATATCCACCTATTTTTCATTATGATGAAATGGTGACAGATCTTTGAGGGGAGACATTGTCTTTGAAAATCACATCTCGACGTTTCTAGATCTTGTCTTGGATTATGTTTTGGGCCATCGGAGTTGTCCTAGTGGTCCCCAAATGTTATTCTAGTGGATTATAGTGATTTTCGGCGAGGTAGTAGTGGTTTTTTGTGAGGTGGTGGATGTGGGGTAGGCAGTGGTGATTTTATGACTAGAAATGTCAAGGGGTTCTTTAATCCCTAGTATAATTTAAATTGGGTACTGGAACCATGAGGCCCGGTTTGGGAGTTTGTGGTGAAATGTGACTTTTTCACGGGGTGTCCTTTTCATAACAAATGAGTAGTCAATCACTTGAATTTTTTCAAGTGTATCACAATGACATGATTTTTTATATGAGTTCTAATATTGAGGCATGGACCCCACTAATGCTCATTATGTTGAATAGTACCATTTTTAACCGGTTGTCCATTTTGTGCGTGAAAATAGCCTATCCTATGTGTGTTTCTATGTAGAATTAAATTCTTTCCATATTTTGGGTCTAAGAGGTTTTGTTTGAAGGATATTTCATGTTGATCACTTAGGATTGAATCATAAAAGATTTGGGTATAGTGGGTCCCCCCTGGTCACTTTGGTGATGTTAATTTTAGCTATGTTGAGTGGTTGAACCTATATTCGGATGGTGAAATTTCAATCATCTAGGATGAGTGGGTTCCCCTTTGTATTTTCACTATGATTAATTTCAACATCAAATCCCCTTCACCAGATTATCACCACTCTACAACGGCATTTGTTGATTTTTAGTATCACGTTCCCTTCCCCAAACTGTGACCCCTCTTTGGCTAATTTGTATACTTGCAGTGCGAGTGCGTCCCTACTTTCTGTAGTGAGTTTCATCAATATGCATTGACAAAAACTAATCATATTTGGAGCATGTTTCCTCTTGAGAGGCTTGGCATGATCCTCACATCCCTTCATGTTTCCCTGGTGGAGTTCTTGGAATTAGTTTGACCAATATTTATGCAGGAAAAGATCATTTACTGAGGATGTTCCTATAGGGGATGGATCCCTAGTGAGGCCTGTGATCATAACCTCAAGTTGTGTATTAATACATGCTCATCTGGATTTCTGTTGTTAATTTACATGAGTTTCCATAGGGGGTTTGAGGTATTAAGATGACTGATAGTACTCATGCGATGATCCCATATCTGTGTGATCTGATCTCCCGTGTGTCGAAACAAGATATTGTGTTTTCCTTGTCTAGGTTATCAGTATCGGCGAGACCAATACTACTGTAGCACTGATCCACTATAATATGATTTTTACAAGGTTTGGGTTGTAACACGATACCCCTTTTATGTGTTAGGTTTTCCAGATAGGGATTTAGTATCCCCTAGATGATCTTAGGTCGGATTCCCTACCAGAGGAGTTGGAGGTAGTTTAGTCATCAGGTGACTTCTTCCTGGATGTTGCTTTTTGAGTGTAACCTCACAAGAAGGTATCATGAGGGTTGGTTTTGTGTGACAATTGTTCATTTACTATTGGAGTGGAATCTCTCTATTGAGTACCATCTGGGATGGGGTGGTTGGATTATCAACATCGAGCCGTCAATTCTTTCCACCTTTCAATTTGCACGATATTAGGGATTTCTTGGAACTTGATGTTTTATAGGAGGTGAATGCCTAATGAAATTATTGTGAGGATTGTGTTAGATCCTCAATTTATTTACCATAGTTATTATATGGTCCGGACCATGAGACTTGGAGCTGAGAATATGTGGGTATGTTCTGCGAGTCCCCATGGAATATGTCATTTCATTGACATACTAGGGACATCGATCTAACTAGTCAGGTATTGATGAGGATGGTCTCGAGATAGATATTATCTATCAATTGGATTGCATCTATCATGGTCGAGCTAATTGATGTATAACAGTTACTCCATTTTTGGTTTGGGATTTTGGGTTTCCTTTTATGTATTTTTATACTCACCCTTGAACAGGCTTTTCCCACACATATCATGTGTCTTGTGTAGACCACAGGTCCTTTGATAGAGTCCTATTTGGACTCAGAGCATGTAGGGTGTTGTAGCTAGAATGATAAGGGTTATCTTTATATCTTGGACAGGGATCCTACATGTTGGATTTTGACAGTGATCACCACCTTTAGATCTGGTTGGATTCTTGTGTAGTTTTCTTTTCAGTGGGACCTATATTTTTCATTTTTTAAATTCTATTTTATTTTGCATTGTGTCCAAAATATGCATTCATTTTAGTTTTCAGTATTTTTATATATTTTGGTAATGTTTCATAGAGTTGAATTTGGGTGTTTGTGTGTGTGTGTACAAGTATGATAGGCTTAGGCCTACTTGTGTGTGATATCCTACTACATGCTTGTCACTAGCCCCTAGTCTATGAAGGTGGGCTAGGGGAGTCAAGGATCAATGCCCATTGGGATGGGTTTTTACAATGTGGTATCAGAGGAGATTCTACCATTAAAACATCAATGTTTTATTGGTCTAGCTGTGAGCTAGATTTTGGTTGTACAGCTTCAGTAATAGGATGTTTTGAGTAAGGATTTTAGTCTAGGGACACCGGTGTTACTGCGAAGACCGATGTATCCATTCCCTAGGACTCTAGTAACACACGTTTCGACTTAGGACATTCGTACAATGGTCATAGGGGTAATCAATAGAACATGTATCATAGAGGATTGGGTTTGAGGGTTTTCCTATCCTTCTTGATTCATTTCCCCAAATATACTCTTTGAACATGGTTCGTCTTGAATTTTTTCATGATGGTTCCATGATGGTAGATTTTGAGGGTTCCCCTAGTGGGTTTGGTGTATAAACCTATGAGTGACATGTTTTCCATGAGGTTGACTTGTTACGAGGAAGGTTATCCTTTATTTTTACAATTTGTGTCACCAACACGCATAAAGAAGCACTATTACCTACCTCCATGGTTTCAGGGAGGATGGAGCCTGTCAATCCGAGCCATGGATGGCTCTGTTGGTGTCAGTATTTTCTGATATAGCTTTGAATACATGAGGAAGAGGGATCATTCCCCAAAAGGGACATGTTTTTGTGACACGATGAAAATGATGTAGGTGAGTCAGTAACACCCAAAGTAGATAGTATTGAGGTATTGTCGTTGAGTTTCCTTGACTTGTGTAGATGAGGCTTGCTAGTGTTTTGGTGGAAAAGGTCTAGATAAGACCCGTTGTGACCATCTGGATAGGCCTTTTTTTCATTATTCCCCTTTCATTCTTAGTGTTAACTTGAACACATGACATCCAGGTCGGTTGTTGTGCGGTTTTTTGTGGCCTCATATTTTCAAGAAGGATGGACACATCCCCCATTAAGATGCCTTAGTTTTGGCAAGATCCAAAACTGTGTGGGTGAGATAGTGCCCCAATATGTAGATAGTGTCGAGGTTTAGAGGATGAGTTCTTTCAACCTGTGAGTATGAGGTTGGTTTTGTGCATTGGAGGTGGTTTCTTAAGAGATTGTAAGACCCACTGAGTACACATGGGTGAGCCTGTCTCTTCTCTAGGTGATAAAGATGTTTTCCATGAGGTATTGCAGTTTAGTTGTGAGGTCCTATGTGATTTGATATCCAGTGGGTGATGAAGTTTCCTTAAGGTGGGGGGTATGTAAAATTTATGAGGATTGTCATTGGAGTCATTCACATGGAAGGGTGGGGTATTGAGGTGGTATTTTCTTTGGCAGTGTGTTGGTGTTGTAGTTCTTCTTGGTGCGCGTTTTTTACAGAACAATAACCTCTCGTGAGAAAGATGGTGTGTAATATTTTATGTCTCAATCCATTCACCTTGTTTTTAGGATTTTTTTAATGGATGAAAATGATTAAGGTGGGTAGGATTTATTAACTCTTGTTTAGGCCTATCAGACTTTTCAATATTACTGTAAATTACTTTAGAGCTCGACGTGGAGACGTCTTACGATTATGAGGCTCGATGATCCTAGAAATTTTTTTATAAAAATAATAAATATTATTATACTATGTACTTGGAGGATGTGTGTATCTATAAATTGGTACCTCAGATATAATATCTAGGGATACGGTTGAGTTTGAATCCTAGATTTTACCCTAGGCATGGCATAGCTTTTGAGAGCACATACCTTTTGTAGAAATTGTCCATGAGGGAAAACCCGTAAACAAAATAATTATGTAAATATTATTTTATTTAAAATTCGACATTAAAAACATCTAATTGGGGACTCATATTGGAAATATGGGGATGTGGTTGCGTTCGAAGCAAGGTGTTTTCCCTATCATTACTATGTCCTGGCACCCCCTTCACCAGTTTCTTTCCATCTTCTAGACCACTGTTGGCGCACACTGGTTGGACATCCATAGTTTTATCTCTAGCTTCACCCATCCACAGCCCCTGTCTCCAACGTTTGGATCCTCAACCTGCATTGGATCCAAATTCTTCCTCACTCATTTACACGAAACCACAGAATGTCCCAATTTCATGCAGTACTTACAAAAGTTGAACCATGTTTCATAGACTACACGTTGTTTGTGTCGAACCACTCCCTCTACTGTAATCCACACATACTCCGGGGGAATTTTTGATACATCACGTTCCACACATACCCACAGACAAACCAGATGGCAAAGCGCCCTTGTTCTTGAATCAGAGCACAAATATCTACCGACAAGATTTACTAGCATCCTTAAGATAGCAGGGTTCTGAAAAGGTAGATGGAGTTCCAGTAAACTAACCCAAATCGCAGCCGTAGGGGAGTCTCGCTGCAAGTGGAAGTCATATGACCATCAAAATAGATAGAAATGATGACCATCGCAACTACGTGGGGCACTGGACAAAGAACCAACTAGATCCTCCTCTGAAGCAAAGTGAATCTAGATATTCTTGGAATCAATAGAACCCACCGTTGCTCTGTCTTGCAGGTTCCATGACCCAAATATGTGCATGTAGAAGGAATCCATCGAGGGACATCGCTGTTTGAAATGTGAAATAAGGGAGGGATTCAGCAAACCCAAAGCCCCATTTATCTCCGAGGGAGAGATCGAATGGTTTGGAAGGTCGTTTAGCAGATCTGAGTCTTTAGGGCTAAGAGAAGTTGGAGGGAAGACGAGAAGAAAAGCGGGATTCGAGAAGGGGGAGAATGAAGAAGACATCGTTAGAGATCCCTCCCCCGGCGGGGGAGGAGGGACCATCCCGAGGGCCACCGTCATCACCGCTGGAAGAAATAAATATTCTTATACATTAAAATATAAATTTGGTAATCATTTAGAGATATTATAGCTTAGGACGATGTATATGGTATTAGACAACTTTCTTACTTGGAACCCTATCCAACATGTGATTTTTTTAATTTTAGTCACTAATTATATTATTGACTACAAAATTAATATTTAGATATTTACATGATGGATGGAATTAGAAATAGTTTTATGTAGCATACTGAGAATATCTCACAATCTATTTGGGTGAATGATTAGTACCATAACATACATCATGTATATATATAGGGACATGGTAAAGCCTCATTCCATAAACACTTGATTTTCTATACATGGATAGAGTATTGAAAGATAGGACCAATATTTTGAAAGGGATTTTATTAATGATATTTGGTTAGTTTTAGGTAATTTTTTTATATAATGTTTTATATTCCTTCTTCTATATATCTATTTTATTCCCATTTTGTATAACATATTGAAAATAAATCAATTTTTAAACGATACTGGGTATTTTTCTATTATTTTTTTATAATGACTTACCACTTATTATTAGTATGCTTCTTATCAAGATTTATTTGATTCATCATTTATGTTACCACTATGTTCAACTCTGATCATCAGGGTATAGTATCCCAACCATACCGTAACAAAATATCATTTCTGGACAGTAGCCTCTAGTATACATGAAGGATCTCTTGAGGCTATCTAGAAACATATTCTTCTATTATTATCATGTGATCTGGACCGAGAATTTACAATGTTGTATTAGATAATTGCTATAATTTTTGTTTTACTATTTAGGTTATTATACTTGAGACAAGGATGGTGTCAAAATTTTCTAATGACACCGTTCATGGGAGTATCTTACTCAAATACAAGGAAAATCCAAATTACCTAGAAAGTGATATTTTTTGATCAGTTATAGTTGTATTGATTTCACTATTGGGTGAAACAGATGATTTATTTCATTGGTTTTTAATTTGGGTTGTTTTTACTCTTGGACTTGTATAATAGAAAAGTAATAATACAAGAATCATTATAGGATCATTGAGATTCACATGTCATTCATATTTGATCACATGTAAATTTAATATCCTAATTGTGCACCATGTTTAATTATATACATTTTTAGGTAAATATTCAGTATGCATACTAGTATATCGTACTTATATATGATCATTTCAATGTTTTCTGGTACTATTACACTATGATATCATTAGTTTTCATGGTTATGATAGAGGACTAGTTATTAATGTGACTACATCCACCAAAATGGTTTTTCACCATACATCATGAAGGTGGAATGTTAATTAACCAATTATGACATGTTTGATCCAAGGAACATTGGTCACATGTGATGAAATATTTATGGTTTTGATTAAATGGGTGATAATCAAAATTTATAATGTATGGACATTTTAAAATTGGGATGGTGAACCAATATAATCAAACCATAAAATATGAACATTCTATATTACGATCCCAATAGAAAAAATCATAGTTTTAGTGACATTATTTCCCAATATCCACTTATAATTTGTAATACTTTATAGGGTAGGAATGCTAGTTAATCGTACTAGTCTAATATACATAAATAGTATGAATTGTAGATTAAAATGAAATATGATAGTTTTTATTAAATGGTGATTCCAATTTCAACATAAATGGTGTTATATGATATATATTGAAATTATCACACTGCATACTAGAAAATCTAATATGAAATATAAAAAACTTACTAGGACTCGGCCTTAGTTATGGGAAGTAGGTATTATCTATTGTGATTTTTTGAGTCTTATAGTTCACCAAGACCTAGCTTTAGGAGCAAGCAGAGGGGTTTGACTCTTATATATAAATACATGTACCCATTCTATTATATTATCTACTATAAAATTTGTTTTATCATTTATATAAGGAGTGTTCATCAAATATGTAGACCCATTATACAATTTCATCATGGATTCATGCACCAGAATGGTGATGATGATCATGATCTAGAGGTGGCTTCCCATTGTCCAACAATACTACCTCTAGTAGTGATAATTATATAATCTCATACTATACCTTATTTGGGAATGATTCCAAATATGTCTAATTTTATATATGACTCATGAAGACATGTTGGACACCCCATTAATAATACCTAAAACGGAAATGTTGACCTTATAATTTCAATATTATCATCCACCCATGTTTCTAGGGGTTGGAGGTCCAAAATCTATATATTCATGGCTATAGGTCACACTATGGTTTTCTTCAAAATATCTTGAAACATCCTGAGAGGATATTCAATCATTCTCTATATAATATTTATTATTCAACCATGTGACGGTGGGATGTTAAAAACTAAAAATATTTTCATCGAGATATGTTTTTTAGGTATTTGTATATGTACTTATATGATTATTTCTATCCCAAGACATTGAGGGATGACTATAACACAATGTTTATGAACACGGATCATGGAAATTTATCAGTTAAGGATTACTATGAATAGTTTATAGAGCTCTAGTGATTTTCACTAATCTATCATGGTGATGAGTGTTCCAAGGCTAGGCAATTTAATGAGGGGCCTAAGTATGACATCCAATGGTAGGCTAAAATATTCTTCTTGAAAATTATCTATAGTATAGTGAATCATAAACTCATTAAGAGTGTAACCAAAGATAGGATGAATGCTCGATCAATGGTTGTCCAGATCATAGACCAAGAACTAAATCACCCAGCGACATAAAGCTTCATTTTGAGTATTATCATCAGAGAATTAGTTTCCATAGTAAGCGATCTGGAATCCAGGATGTATTCCTTGAATGTGGTAGGATAGACATGTAAAAACCCAATATGAAGGATCCAGCAGTGTTCTAGGCTTGTAGATATATGTGACATATTTAGTGACTTTTTATAGATTCCACTCTAGTGGCTAATGATATAGGCTTTACAATATCTCTATATTTCTAGGTGGGGTTAGTAACCCAATTTTGTATGGGGATTTAGAGAAATTCTAACTGATCAGGTTGCAGAGGTGGTCTGGGCTATGGAATCAAGAAATAGGACATTAAATGCATGTGGAGTGTTCTTACCTAGGGTTGTCAAGTAGTATCTTAGGGCTAAATATAAGGCCAAATATATGTTGTTATGTCAATCCTTTTGGACTGCAGTTTCACACCACCTACGGATTGAGGTACAATATTAGAAGCATCTAATCATGTTTTTCATATGTTCTATATAGGCACTTCTAAATATTTCATATATTTTATTATTTTGAATATCCTTGGGCTTGAGATATGTTATTCATCTGTAATAATAGAACTCTCTAACCTATAGGGAATTCCAAAAAAATGTTAACTTTAATGAAATATTTCCACATTGAGTTAAGATGTATACATTTTTATAGGACCTCTTCATCCTCAAGAATATAAGATTTAACCTCATTCATGGAATGGATTGTATTTTTTCTTATAAAACCTATGTGATTTTTTATTAATGCAGTGTATCATATATTCCTCTATATTGAATTATATATATTCAAAAGGGTGAGTTGAGTTTCTAGTACATTCATGATGTGCCCGAGAATTTTGGGATATGCAGAATGATATACTTGATTTCTATCATTTCAGTGAATGAACAATGAACAAGTATGATATATTTACCTTCTATAAGCGATCAATTTACTGAAATATTTCCTAATGACTTTTATAGCCTATTCCTTAATTTATAGGTATAGTTTACTATTGATATAGTTACAGGATTATCACTAGTATACATTCCTCATTATTGGAGGGATACAAATATGTTGCAGGATCTCAAGAGGTTGTTTGAAGAATTGGAAGATTAGTGTTTTATATAGACCATTAATTCTCCCTAGGGTTCGCCATTAAATTATCTTAGAGAAGGTGGATAGTTCCCTCAATATTTGAGTTGATTTCCTTTGGATGAACCATCTTATGGTTACTAAGTTTTATCCACTTTCATGTATAGAAAACCTCATCAACTAGATCTGAGGAGTGAGGGGATTCTCCAAGATCAATTTGTGGGTGGGCTACCAAATGGTTCATTTTATACCATCTAATATACCACATATACCATTTGGTATTAGATTTAGATTGTATAAGTATTTGTTCATATTTTTCAATCATATAAACATGCCCATAATATTCAATGAATTTATGAATTTATTTTTCCACCCATAACTAGATTAATTGGATGATGTATTCATGGATGAAATATTTGTGTAGTTCCAGAATATAATTGAATATGAAAAACATATTGATAATTTTCTAAGAACACTGTGAGAGAACCAACTATAATAAATGACCACCAAATTCTAATTTTGGAATGATAAGGTCCACTTCATGGGAAAAAGTTTCTTAGAGACAATTGTATTTGTTGTCCCAGAGATGGTAAGAGGCATTGATTCATGGGAGAATCCCAATAATGTCTTTGATATTTTTCTTTTCTTGGGGAATGAAGTTTATTACAACTAATTTATATATAATTTATAATTTATTATCGAACCACTAATAGTATTGACAATGAATGGTTCCACATTCACACGGTATAAATGGGGAGAGAAAGCCTTTCCGTGACTGAATGGGAGTTTGAATTCATTACTGATACTAATTTTAACTATTCCTAGAAGAGGCTACATGGTCTATTCTTATGAATCATACATCAGAATGGGATTCATTTTGATTCAGGGACATCTAGTTATAGAATATCTTTTCCTTCTATTATGGGATCATGGGAAGAAATACCCAACACATCATCTTGAGGTAGTAGTTTTGGTTCATGCCTTGAATAATTGAACACACTACATGATGGGTGAACATTTTATGGTGTAAAAAAACAAACAAATCCTCTTGTATATATATTAAAAATGTGACCTGGACCTTATGTTGATCATATCAGTTAAATAAATATTGTCTTTTGACATAGAAATTTTTTATATGCTTAGGAAGGGACATTTTTTTACTGATGCTCTGATCTAGAAAACTGAGACATAAGATGTCATATAAGTTAGTTTCGAATATAATTTGATGGAATGGATTTCCATGATACATCATATAGTGAATGAAAATTTGAGATAATACCAAAATAATTAGATGTGGATCTCTTACGTTATTGATAGAGTGAGGATGTTGAATCTTTCATATCCAATGTTCTTGGCCTTATGAGTGATCATTTAATGTGAGGACAGACCACCTTGTTGGATTGTTAATATGGATGGGATCTTCAACATTAATGGGAGTTTTTGGGTTCTATAAAACAAATAATATGATTTAAAGACATAGTATCATGCCTATAATTGGGAAGTACGTTCCAGAAATACGAAATGTAACATGATTTTTACTTCTAGTATTGGAGGCCTTGTATGAAAAGGGAGATATTTTTTTCATTATGTAATATTACACCTATTGGAAGGTATAGAAAGAACAAAAACGAACTGTATGGATTTAAATTCCATTTTCCATTCATTATTAGAAACTGTATGGAATCACTATCTATTTTTGTATGATATTACATAGGGGAACTTGAGGTTCTGGAGTAGTATGGGTGAACATAGAATGATTGAAAAATGAATCTCAATTTCTATCAATAAGATGGACATTTTTGGTGGATGACCAAGGAATGATATATGTGAGATGGATCACATGCCCTCACAAAGTTCCATGTAATATAGCATTATATGGAGATTCTTATTTAATGTCATGGTTCTGGAAGGTGTTGAAGAGGGAACTCAGATCACTAGTATAAATGAGTACAACATATCACAAATAAATCTATGGTCTGTCTGAAAATATAATATGAGTGTAAGAGGACATTCTTTGAGAATGCATCCTATATTTTTGTGGTTCGTGTGAGAAACACAAATAAATTATAGAATTGGATTATAATAAAAGATTTATTTAAACTATATAGATGAATACATATGAGGTTTTATATGGTAGGATATAGTGTTTATCCCTAAAATTGATTGAGGTAGGATAATAAGCGCTCATAAGACCATGTCTCATTTAGGAAGCTTTGAAGGAGGCATATATTATCATGATTTTTATGCCTACAGAATGGTAAAGGTAGAATTCCTACACAAATTTCAAATGCCTACCACAAGGGTACAAGATGGAATAACATGGTCTACTTTGTATTTTATCCAGAATAGGGGATGTAATGATTCTGAGATAAGTTAAAATTTTCCTTCATTATGTAAGGCCCATCGAGATTTTGGAGTGAGTCGAGTCGGTAAGAAATTAGGAGATATTACCACAGAGGTAGTGATCTATACATGAAATATTTCATATATCTCATATGTTATAATATTACATTAACCCATTTCATTTTCATCACCCTAATGTGGATGAGTTGTAAATAGTTGATTCCTTTGAAGATAATCCTATATATATCATTGATAGGATAATGAAGGAAATATGATGTCAGGAAATTCCTTTAGTATGTGAGCTATAGTAGAAAAACTGTGTAGAAGATGATACATGGGAGTGAGGGGATAATGTACATTCTTAATGGTAATAATTATTCGATAATGATTCTTTAACACCCTTAGAAGGGGAAATAAGGGATGAATTGTTTTATGGAGGATATACTATAAGATTTTGGATTTTATTTTGATGTATATTTCTTCTAAATTATATAGTAAATATTTCATTTTAACATTTTGAATGTTCAAAATAGAATGAGCTGTTTTTTAGGCATGTCTGAGGACTATTTAGTGCATGAAGCAGTGAATTTTGAAGGTATCACAACCAAAAAAAAATTATCAAAATTTTTTCCTTCATTTGTGCCATTTTATAACATCGCTAAATAATTTATTGTTGTTTCTAATATAATATCAGTAATTAAGGTTTATCTGATATTAGGAAGTATATAATTTTTTCAAAAAATGTTTTACCATCATTTTTTAGAAAAAATGATCAATGAGGTTTGATTTACTGAAGATTAAATAAAATGACTCTAAATGAGGTGGATCTATTTAGTGATGTTTATAATCATTATTAAATTAGTGACGTTCACAAATGTCCCAAAAATTTGAGACTTTTATAATAAATAAAAATTTCTGACCACTCATTTTGAAATGTTTTTTAAAAGTGTTGGTAAATGTTTCTAGATTTAGTAATATTTTAAAAAAAATTCCCTAAATTTATTTAGTGATGTTTATAAAATTTTTATACCTATTTTTTTTATAATAAAAAATAATTTTTATGATACTTTGGAATACCCCACAAAACTTCCCATCCCAGCATGCCACTACACCACAACCTCTAGGACCCACCACCCTCTCCACCCACACCATATAATCTGTACACGCACCAGTATGTTACCACCATCACCAAAGCCACACCTACACACTAGCATGCCAAAGGGTAGATGAAATCATCCTATAGTGGAATTCGAACATTGCACCACCTCTTGAGTCTGTCCATAATACCATATCAACTATCTTGTTATTTTTTTTATTTCATAGTTGTATTTTATTATATATATATATATATAGTTCTATATTTAAAAAATTAATGTTATATTTATATCTATATAGTTTTAAAATAATATAAGTATATTAATATATATGTTTAAATGTTTATATGTTTATATTATATATTATTTGTTTATATATATATATATATATGTTTTTGTATTGCATATATGTTTATATTATATATATGTCTATATTATATAGATTTTTTTATAATATATGTATATATATGTGTTTATATTTTATGTTTATTTATATGTATATATTATATTATATATATAAATATATATATCTTTATATTATATTATATATACACACACACATTGGTGCGTTTATATATATAGGATTATATTTTATTAATATTGTATGTATATATATATATATATGTTTGTGTTTGTGTATAAATATATATATGTGTATTCATACATATATATAATTAAATAAAAAATTCCTATATATCTATATAAATTTGTTATATATATATGTATGTGTGTGTGTGTGTGTAATTATATATCTTTATGTATATATATATATATATACACACAGGTTTATATAATTACCAACACATTAAAATGGTGGTGATAATTTCACCAAAATAGCTACATTTTCTAAAAAACATGACTACTTAAAATATAAATATGTGTTTTTATATATAAATATATGTATAAATGTTTTTTAAATATATGTGTGTGTGGGTTTATATATATATAAACATATATATTAATACATACGTTAATATATATATATATATATTTTTATGTGTTTACATATATTAATATATTTAAATATCTATTAATATATATTCAAATCTGTGTGATATAAATATATTTATTTTTAGAGGTGTTTTATAATAAAAGTCCATAAATTAAAATTACAAAAGTTTTTAAATAACATCGATAAATTTAACTTTATTAGTGAAGTCGGTTTACCACATAGTTTTTTAGACCATGCAATTGAGACAACATATTTAGGGTAAACATCATGGGGTGATGCTGATGGATTATAGATTTGTATATGGGATTTTCATGGGTTTTCCAAACCATTTACCTATCCTGTATGCTTAGTTCCACAGAGTTATTAGGAATGTAGGGTTAGGCCATGGTTTTCCCAAACCATGTGGCCAAACCAAACACATTAAAATTGTTTAAATTACAATGTGTCATGCCTTCATTTATGTTTTTTATCCTCAATTATTATCCCATATTAAAGAATAACATTGTATATAATCATTGAGATCTAAATTCTATATTAACGATATTATTTATTCTTTCATATCCACTCAGTATTAGAATTTCCCACCATTTTTTCGTTGGATAGATAACAGGAGACAATCCAATCCTATTACATCCATTCTTTATTTATATATCCAAATTAATTTCTAAATTTATTCGGGACAATATACCCTATTTTCAAGTTAGTTGTCTTTTTATTTAATTTCTGAAGATCTATCCAATATTTGAGGATAATAATTGTAAAGCATCAACAATATGTCAAAGATAGGTGGTCTTATGATTTTCCTTTAATGTCTAGTTGTATATATTTTCTTCCATTGTGCCATGAACTAAACGTCCCATGTTTAACCTCTTAAATGAATAATTTTATAAATAAAATGTGTAAGACTATGTTTATATTAACCATGTGACTATTATCACTGATTAGGTTTCCAGACCCCAAATAGAAACCCATATTTTGGTGTTCTCCTAAACTTAAAAAATGACCACGGGTTTCTTATTAATTTTATTCAAAATTTTAGGTGTTTTCATTACTTCTTGTAAAAGATAGGTTATAATTAATTAGTTTAATAGAGATTATTTAAATTTAATTGAATTATTTATGATACAATGAGGTTTTGAAGCCTAGGATTTGACATTGAACTACCCTATTAGATAAGTTAGAAATATCCATTATAAATGATATTTTTTAATTAGATTTAATATGATATTAAATAATATGGCTAGGTTGAGAACACATCTCCATTAGATATTCCATGATAGGTGTATCACATGGTCTTCAATGTAGAATTAGATGGATAGACTGATTGGTATTGTTCAATTAATATGAATTCTCAATGGTATTATATCAATTTGTGAGTGATATTTGGGTAGTTATGTGAATTATAGGGATGTGAATACATGAAGGGTTGATTATATTACCCCTTGAGTGAAACTTGTTTTCCCACTATAGAATAATAAGGATGGGGTCAGAGGGAAGGGCAATATATTTTTCCATGTGTGAAACTTGGGATTATTATATGAAATGCCAAGACCTCAATGGGTGATGTATTTATTCTATTCCTAGAGTGATACCTAGGTTTTTATAAGGAATACAATTGAAATGATTATACGGTGATGGGTTCATAGTACACATGGAAAGATACAAAAAGTTCGTAGTTTGGAATTCCAGGGATTATATGAGGTTTAAAATACCTTAATTGTTAAAAAAATCAATGTGAAACATCTTATAATAAAAATAAAAAACATGGATTTACATAGGGGATTAACCAAATGATTACCCTATTTTATTCCATTTCCAAGCTATAAATGCTACGAGATTGGTTCATCCATTATACCAACATGATCCATGGTGGATTCCCTAGGTATGAGTAGAGTACCAATCCATTCTTATAAATTAACATAATAATTTGGTAATTGTTTAGAGATATTAATATTGGACCAATGTAGTTGGTAATGAATAGGAATCTCGTTAATAACTAGATATGATATATGATTTATGTATTACACTAAAAGTTTATATTATTACATCCAGAGTTCATCTTAAAATATTCATGATTTAGAATGTATTAGATGCTGTTGGTGGTGGAATAATAAGTATATCTCACTCTATGGTTGGTCTATTGATTGGTCCTCAGATATATTCTGATGGATATAGGTAGGGATATATGAATGTGCCATACAATCTATGCATTATTTTTATATCCCAGGATTGAGTATGGGATAAGAGGACTAATTTTATTTTCATGATGTTATTGGAGATAAATTTTGGTTTTTTCTCATTTATATATTTCATTTTGTACATGAATACTACTATATATCCATTATATTACCTTTTTGTATATACTATAGACTTATTTTATTGTATATGATACTGGATATATTTGGTTTTTATATGATGCCTTTTCGCTTCATATTATTATTATGGTTGTTTATAAATGATTATTCATGTGATATTTTACTGAGGAGTTTCACTCTGATCATGATGAAATGTTATCAGTGCCATACCATTGTATATCTTCACATCTAGTCAAAATCCTCTAACACATGGGGGGGGAATCTTGATGCCATGTGGCTATCCATTTAAAAATTGATAATTAATTTATTGGTATTGGACATCACATGTATTCAAAAACATCATTAGATTCCCTAAAAACTGAATTGAAATATATAATGATATAATATAAGTTAAATCAACCCATATAAAGAGGGAAAAAATCCCCAAATATATATTCCTATTGTGAAACACATATAATCATAAAAGAGGATCTACATTTATACATCCCAACTACAGATGATAATTATTTATGTATCTCAAATGGTACATCCTCAATTGACAATATCTCATGTGTATTTTTAATGAATCTATATAGAGGAACTACACCTCTCTCAATATCTACAATGTGAGGGGGAACAATCCCCAATAGAGGACATATTACATGTGTGATAGGGCGAACCAATCAGTAATTAACGAAAAAAACCTTATGTGTCGAGGGGGTGACACTTAATATATTGTGTACCCATACCCTAGTGTGATAGGAATTTACACCTAGATGATAGAGTAACCTTTACTTGTTCATAAATCGTGTCCCACATAGTGTAGGTAGAGAGATTATGGTCATGGAACCTAGTGTGATAGGGGGTTTCCAACCCCATTAACTTTTGGATGATCCTACATGATCAAATTTATCATTCATGAAAAGCCTCAAGAGGCTTCCCAATCGTAGCATTTCCCATAGTAACTCAAATGAAAAAAATAAATTCCACAATTTTTTCCTATGTGAAAAATCACTTTGGATATGCTACTCATGGGAAAATATTCAATTCCCAATAAATGAGATGAGGAAGTTATAAGTTCATGGGGATGTAAATGAGGAGTACGGGGGTCACACAATGTGTGACATCACCTTTTACTATAGAAATGTTCTCCCATGTAAACTTATTAGGAATCCATTTCTAACTACATGTAATGATACAAAGGTACAAAATTTGTAAGTAAACCAAGGGTCCTCTGTGTGTACACCTTCCAGATGGGTCAACTGGCTATGAGAAGCCACACAACGTGTCCCCAGGATGACACGATGTGTATCTCCAATTAGTATCATAGGGTTTGTAAAATTTCCCCACAACGTGGATACCCAGTTAGTTCCACAAGGTTTGTGGGGATAAATACACGACATGTGATCCTTAACTCAGATGAAAAACCTATCCAACACAGAAACTGAGGTACACGGAGTCTGTTCTTCCACACCACACGACATGGTGTCTTGGTTTTCATAGAAAACTAGTTTCTTCATATATATTTCAGATCCTCATTTTTTCCATTAATCCCACAATTGTATACCTAAAACTGAATGGGAATAGAATTAGTCATCTATCTCTATCCTCTGGTGGCTAGACATTTGAATTATACATACTCGTTTGAATCCATCTCACCAACCATTTCCTTAACCACCCTATATCCCAAATCAATGAAGATATCACCAATGACTGAGAACACACATCAATCCATCCCATAATCACCAATACATAGGTTTTTCATGAAATATTAATGAATATGGGGGTTCTATCATGCTTGAACCCACCACGATAATTTCGATCCATGACCTTATAGGCCAATGAAAACAAACATGAAGAATGGTTGGGGAAATCATAAATAATAATGTGAATCTATATTTTTATGATACGATCATAAAAAATGAATACTTTATTTTGAAAAAAACATAGAAGAATGGAATAAAATATATAATTTAATTTAAATTATTAATTTTACCAAATGATCTCATTCAAAATATGGGTAATCATATATCAATAAAAATCATATATAAAAATATCATATGATCAAATAAAAGGTTTTAACAAAAAAATAAGTACTACCTAAAACATGGATCAATCATTGGTAAATAGAGTGTTCTCTAGTGGGGAAGAAGGTTAGATATATTTTTTGTCATCCTCTATATCTTTCTAGATTCAATCATTTAAGCACACCCTTCATTTTCCCAATTTCAACAAAGAACACTCTCATCCTTAAACATTATAAGGGATTTGTAGATAACCCTATAGAAACATCTTACAAATATATATGTAGAATATTAGTAATTTTTAGGACTTTTAATTAATTTAAAAATATAAAATTATTTATTTTGTAAAAAAACCCCTCCAATAGGAACCTCCCATAAGAAATCTTACACTGACCAACCCTAGGTCATGTGTTTTGTAAACCTCATGTTCTTGAATAGACCATGGTCTTAGAAATCCCTTCTAAGGTCCCAATGAACGGAAAAATATCTAATTTAAAAAAATGTTCTCACATGCAATAAAATATGTTAGTATTTCTAATATATAATCTTTAGTCTCAAGACACCAAAAAATATTGCGCACTCTGCCAAAAAATATAGTAATATATATAGAAATTTTCAATGTAAATAATATAAAATAAATGAGCCATTACATGATTCATCTACTTAAAACCTTATTGATACATGAATGTGATATTCCCATTACATTAATATCATTACAATACAATATTTTAATTTTTTTTGCATTCATAAATTTTTTTTCATGCTACCATATTATCCGAATGTTAGAAATTGTTAGTGAATAATTCATAGTGTATTTTGATGTGATTTTTTTTTTGAATTTTGTAAACTCTTATGAAACTTGTTACCCTAATTATATTTCATATTATCATGGTATTTACTATTATTTTGAGACCATTACATAAAGTATTATTATTCCCACATGATATAATATTAAATTTTTTACCTTCCATTTGTAGTTTATCAAGAGAATGTGTTATAGAGTTGTTGTGAAAACATGATTTTAGACATATAAATTCTGAAAATTTTGAAAAGTAACCAATTAATTATTGAAAATTCATATTTAATTGAAATCCTTGAAAAGAAGAACCTGAACCATATTTTTGTATTGATTATTGATATATATGTTAATACAATCATTTGTTTTGAGCATGTGTTAAGGTGTAAATTCTTACAATTTTTTTTATAAATTTTAAGAAAATTTTAATCATTTTTAATGATAACATATTGATAATATAATCCATTTAAATGACTAAACTAATTACTGAACTACTGATTATAATTTTTAGTGATAACAGAATATTTTATCACTTGTTATGTCTTGGGTATATTTTCAAGGTAATATTTTATAATGATGAAAATGTATGTGTAGTAACTATGGAATTTATAGTATGCCATATTTGATCATGTATCATGTTAAATATATTGTATATAAATTTGAAGGTTTAATCATGTAACCATTATTATAGTGGTTAACCATATTTCCATGAGAAATGAAATTTTTAAATAATTTTTAGTTCCTGAATTAAAAGAATTAAAAATTACAATACAACATGTGTACTTTTGTAATTTAGGATCTTAGGTCATGTTTTATTTTCGGAATTCATATTTCAGGTATTATTTTTGATGGTGTATTCTAATTGAGAACCAGGAAAATCAGGTAATAATTATTATTTAAATTTGGAAATATGATTACTAGTTATCCAAATAATCATATAATTTATTATTTTATCATATTAGATATTATAATTGAGATAATGCAAGCATAGTTTTTCTCTTAAACAAGTATGATTTCAATATCTATTTAAATGAAATGTATTAGGTTCCTTTTTCAGTTTCATGTAAATTAGGCTTTTCTTTTTTAGTTTCATTATTTATTTTATATAACATTAAATTGTTTATATCTCATTCTGGTAAGATAATTTTAAATTATATTATGATGTTTTAACATTTTTAAATGTGAATATGTTCTATTATTAATCCTATGCCTTGGAACCATTATATTTGTTAACATGGAAGACTAGGTGATATTTATGATGATATCTTTAGATGTTTAGGATCTGTATGCCAACTATGATTATTGTGAAATATTTTAATTTTATGGATAGAATCTCTCACATCCCATAAAAATATTAATTATTTATTACTAGTAATAAAATTAATGGGTTTTTTGGAATATCATTATATTGATGACGGTGTGATCACTTTCTACACATAAATTATTACAAAGAAAGTGATTAAAGGGAATTAATTATATCTTATTTGTTTTTTTTTTATCATTGATATTATTATGGTGGCATCTATCATAGATTAAAACATATGAATAGGGGAAAAACCATTCCCATATCCTATCATTTAGTATTATGATATTTTTTTAAAACCAAGTAGTGGATGGGTTCCGTTTTTTTATAATTTCTATAGCTCAATCTATATTTATATATGTTCTTATTTTTTTGAGAAATTTTATATGATAAACTTGGAATTAATTTCATGCACCATTGGATAGTGAAAATTGGAACATTAAATCCCATGAATTTTTTTATGAGTCTCCTCTTGGAAAATGATGTTTCATTAAAAATCATACAAATGTTTATAGTTGGGTAAGGTGATTTTTTCTAAAATCTTGTTGTTTTCTATTGTAGGTCATATGATAAATTGGTTTATGCAATCTTGATATTATAAGATGATACTAACTTATTTATGACCATGGATATAATTCATTAGTTCCGAAAAAAGATATTTGATGAAAATAACTGACCATTCAATTTATCTATGTTATTTTTGGAATAATGTTAAATATAAAAGGTAATATATCATTCTTATAATAGTTTATGTTTCAGGAAATTATCACATGGTTTAGTATTATAATTTTTTGAGTTGGAAATAAAAATGGTGGGTGGAATAATTAAATCTTGTGAATATTTATGAATTAAATGGAACAATATATTAGTCAACATAGTTGTTCAATTAGGATAAATTTTATTTGAAAATTGAAAGTAACATAAGTATCATATATATTAATGTGACATTAAATCCATATAATAAAATTTAGTGGAACCGACATGTGAAAAATATCTTTCTTGAAACAATATTTATCTAATAATCAATAAAAAATATTTCAAAAAAAATTTCATTTAATTAAAAATATTTTTTGAAAATTGTGAACATTTTTTTCAAAAATAGTATTTAGATAAATACCATATCCTATGATTTTTTTCAAGGGGTTTTTTATTTAACATTTTTTCACCAACCAGATTTATGTTAAATTGTAACACCCCGACCCTTGTTACCCAGAGTTAGTGCATTATTACAAAACATTGGCATGATAAAAGGAATCATGTCCCAAAAGACCGATTAATTTAGTATCCTTGGAAGTAATAGATACCCACATAAGTTTTAAATTACATAATGAGATAAAAACAACAACAACATTTTTCCCCTTTGAACACAATTATATCCCTTATCCTATCCATGTATGTCAACAACAAAATACATCTTCACATCTGTGAAAAAATAAAACATAAAATGGGGTGAGCTCATATGCTCAATAAGGATAACAATATAGTGGAAACTTTTAAAAATAAGCATGAACATTTAAAGAAATGTATTACACTAAAAAATAATCCTTTTAAACATAATGTTATAAATAATTTTCCCAATATAAAGAAAATAATTTCATTTAACTATTCAAATGAATATTCTACTAGTTGAATATCTACTAGCAATATCAATATCCAATTTCATAATGATTGAATGCACAGTGCCATAGATCATAACCACATAGTGAAGGCCTTATGACATGACTACAAATAAGAATTTTTCAGGGCCTTGTTAGAAGCCACTATTTTGACTCATGAGACCTACCGATTCATTGAGGAGCTATAGCGGGATCCACCCATCACTTACTAAGTCCAATGCATTCCTCGTATAAAAAGGATTACAGATCAGATAAAAATTCATTTTAAAACTATCATGCGAAATGTCAATAATTTATCCATAAACCGTTAATGGTATTTAATAACACATCCACTATAAAACATATCACAAAACCTTCAATACAATATGAAAGATTTGTATCATAACAAATCAACTTCAAACATGTTTAAAATCCATAAAAGTATGTTGAAATAGATAAAATAAAAACTAATTGAAATGTATACCTCTTTCTATTTTAAAATCATTTAAAAGTCCCATTTTTATAAAAGAAAACAATTATTTTGAAAGTATTATTGTAAATTTTTATGGGAAGCTTCAAAGATGATATAACGTTAGAAAATAGACACACTAGACATATAAGATAAATAATGACATTCTTACCTTAATTTTGTCGAAAAGGTCATAAAGTACCTTGTTTTGAAGACGATGGAAAGATTCCTTTCAAACCATTTTATAAAAATTCAAAAAATGGTATAAATGAATTTAATCCATTGTCAAATAAATAGTAAAAAATGTTTTGAAATACATTTTTTAGAAACATTGACGTGGCTGATATAGAGGTCCTAGTTGATACTTACGTAAAAACAACATCAGATAATAAATAGATTGTTAAATTAACCCTTACCTTGTACTTTTCCTTTTCTATGGTATTTTAACCTCTTTTATAATAGTTAAATAATTTTTATTTAATTATACAAGAACCATATACATAAATTTGATATCATATATGATCTTATAATATTGATTTTTTAATAATATTTTAGTACTATCATCATTTCAGGTGTTAAATGATTCGATTTTTTTATATGCATGGTTGTGTAATCCATGTTTGTTATAGATATGATGTATTTGACTCATATAAAGAACGATATTATGTTTATAAACATTATTTATAATCATAAAATTAAATTTATTCTTGAATGAATACGATGGGGAATGAATCTCATCGCGTTCGTGGAGATGGTAATCCGTACATACGCATGGGTGATAATATCATTATATTGATGGTGAAATCGTATGAAATTGGATGGTATATAAAATATACAGAATAATTAAAATTTTATATTTATTATGAAATCATATATACTCATTATTAAACCCATCCAAATAATGAAATGTTTTTATAACAAACCACACCACAACATGGAGACGATAAGCCGTACGTACGCACGTATGGTGACTTTTTCATTCATATGATGGATAGAATAATGAATACATTTGTACCATTTTTATAATAATATCATAGTATAGATAAAATACTAGAGTTGTTATTTTATAATGGAAACAACAATTAAAGTGGAAGTGGAAGAAGAAAAGAACATGAAAGAGGTGATGAAATATTTATGTGTTCTTTGGGTTCTTCCTTTTGATTTGATCAAAATGGATTCTTAGGTTGGATTTATGGCCAAAGGATGAACTCTAGGACAATGTTAGGAATTATGGAAGGATATTTTGGTAGGTTTTGGATGATAAAAATGGCCTTGGAGTTGTTAAATAAAGAGAAGGGGATGTACCCTTTTATAAGAGAGGTGATGGTCACTATAGAAATGACATGAAATATTATTTTATAAGTAAATACCTTTTGGTTTCTAATGGATAAAAAATGATTTATTTTGAATCTAATGTGGGGATGGGTCGAAAAACTCTCAACCAATATGTTTTCTAAAGGTTTAGGTCACCATATTAACATTTTCTTTTAGATTTCATTCTTAGTTAAATAATTTTACATTTACCATGTCTCTTTGTATTTTTCAATTATATGGTTATTAAACTTACTATTACAAGCCAAACAAACCCCATGTAGTTAATTTTTTATATATATAACCTAATCTATGTCATTTGTCCGATTATTATATTTTTAAGAATATTATATCAATTAATAAAATAATATTTGTTTTAAAAACTTAATTATGTCATTTTTTACACTATTTAGTATTTTATTTTTTGGAAAGCCATAAAAAATTTATCACTAATTTTTTTTAATAAAACCAAACATTTCATATTTACCTATAAAATTAGAAAAAATAATCAGAAGTCTCAATTTTAATTTATTTGGATATGTATAATATCAATTAATTTAATTTTTTATATTAAGGTAATTACTGCATCTTTTTTGTGTCAAAAATAAATTAAATTATTGAATGTATAAAAATTATATATAAAATATCATTATATAGGAAATATTTTTATCTCTCTAATGAATATTTATAGTTTAATTTATATTGTATGTAACCCTATATAAAAAATGGCATTGTTATTAGACTTTGAATTTAACTCTTTTAACACTTCATTAAATAAATAATAATAAATGTCCTGATCTAATCCAAGTCGTCCAAAAAGATAATATTTTATTCCTAAGGTTTTTTTGGATGAAATACACTTATCACATAGAATTAGGACATTTCTTATGGTATTTATAATAAAATTTTACCCTTCATTACCCAAATTTACTTTTAACTGTGGTAAATAATGGTAAAAAGATACTATTTACCAAAAAATATTATCATCATATTGAACTAAATTATTCTTAATAATTTCAACCCTGTCTCTTATATTTTTGAAATTCAACTCACATAAGTGTTAAAATTAAGTTTTATGAATATTTGTAAATGCTTCTAGAAGGTTGGTAAAATACGGTAAAAGTTAAATAAAATTTTATATATCTAGACTTATTATAAAATGACACAAATGAATTATATTGAACATATATAGGTATTATGTATCTATTTTTTCCTAATATAAATTATTATAATATAACAAATTTTTTAAATAAAAAATTTATTTTAAATAATATCGTAGTGTTTTACACTATTCATCAAAAATTGAATTTTTTCAGAAAAATACCAAAAATCACCCTAAGATAATTTCGATATTCTGAATTAAATGATGAACTCCATTATTAAAATGTAAATTTATAAAATTTCAAAAAGTGGGTATTAATATTCATAACGTATAGTTTTATTGGTCACGGTTTGTTAGAATCTCAAAGTTGTTTACAATGCAAGCTATTGCATTATTCAAAGGGAAAGGTACCATAGAAGCATGGGGGTAACATTCTCCCCTCTTTAAAATATTTTTTCCCTATTAATTTCTAGAATACTACCACCCAAAATATTCAGGTGGTTCTTCTTCATAAGTTCCTCGGGTTCCCATGTTTCCTCTTCTATCTTATGGTTTCTCCATATAACTTTTACCAGACTAGTCATCCGGTTTCTCAACACTTGTTATATGGTATCAAGATTCGAGACAGGATCTTTACAATAAGATAGAGCAGGTTCCAGTTCAATTTCCTCACAAGTGAGTACATGTGTTAGGTTAGGAATTTATTTTTCAGTAGTGATACATGGAACACATCATGAACCATGGAGAGACATGGGGGCATTACTAAATGATATTCCACAACTCCAATTCATTCTAGAATTTAGAAATGTCCAATATACCTGGGACTCAATTTACCCTTATTACCAAATTTTATAACACCCTTCCATGGAGATACCTTCAAGAAAACATGATCTCCTACTTCAAATTTCAAATCCCTTCTCCGATTATCGGCATAGCACTTTTGCTGACTTTGAGCTTATTTGATGTGGGTTTTGATAACCTTCAGCTTTTCAATTGTTTCCTCAAAAAGTTGTGGGCCTATGAGTTTTCTTTCACGAACATCATACCAACAAGTTGGTTTGTGACATCTCTTTCCAAATAATTTTTCATAAGGTGCCATCTAAATACATGAATGAAAGCTATTATTATAGAAAAACTCAAACAAAGAGAAATACTGATCCCCCATACCTAGAAAGTAAAGTGAGAAAGATCTCAACATGTCTTCTAATGTTTGAATAGTCCATTCTGATTGTCACCCAATTTGAGGGTAGTAGTGTATAGTTAAATAATAATTCTTGAGTAGTTCAAGCCATCTCTTTTTCCATATATTGATTTCTTTCTGTGAGAAAATATTCTTTAAACTCTTGTGATCAGTATAAATGTCACATTTTCACCATAGAGATAGTGTCTCCATATAATCATAGCAGAGACTATAGCTGCTAACTTAAGATCAGGAGTGGGATAGTTTTTCTCATGATTTTTTATCGGTCGTGATGCATAATCAATAACTATATAATTTTGTATAAGGACACAACCAAGTGTTTTCATTGAAGCATCACTATAAATAATAAACTCATCGTTACCTGATGGTAGAGTCAAGATAGGTTCATTGACTAATATTCTATTAAGTTATTCAAAACATTTATCACACTCTTTTGTCCAAAAAATTTAACCCTTTTACACGTGAACTTGGTTAATAGGTTAGCCAACCGGGAAAAATTCTGGATGAAACGTCGATAATAACCTGCTAAACCAATAAAACTCTGTACCTCAGTTATACTCATCTTTTCTGGACATTCTTGGATTTCCTTGGTCATTAAAGGATCAAAAAAGATTCCATCCTTAGAGATAATATGGCCAAAAAAAGTAATCTCTTGAAGCCAGAATTCACACTTTCGAAACATTCCATATAATTCATTTCTTCTAAGGTTTGTATAATATTGCCCTAGTGATTTTCATTATATTTATAGATTTTTGAGTATACCAATATATCATCAAAAAATACCAACAAAAATTCATCAAGCTATTCCTTGAAAACTCTATTAATTAAATCTATGAAGATAGAGGGAGCATTAGTTAATCCCAAATGCATTAATATAAAATCATAGTGCTCAAACCTATTTTGAAATTCTATTTTTGGAATGTCTTCCTTCTTCACACACAACTGACTTTATCCAGATTGAAGGTCAATCGTTGAAAAATATTGATCAACATGAAGCTGGTCGAATAAATCATCAATGCGAGGTAGGGTATAATTGATCTTTATTGTTATAGCATTGATCACTCTATATTCAGTGGACAACCTCATAGATCTATCTTTATTATTAACAAAAACGATAGTGGATCCCCATGGAGAAACCCTAGGGCTGATAAATCCCTTATTACTCAATTATTCTATTTTTTTATTTAGATCCACTAATTCTGAAATGGACATTCGATATGGTTACATAGATATTGGTCTTGAACAAAGAATTAAATCAATTGAATACTCAATTTCTCATTCTGGAGGATGTCCAGGTAAATCCTCTGGAAACACATCAATATATTCTATCACAATAGGTATGTCCTATAATCCACCATTATCATCCTCACCCATAATTATTTAATTCTTTTCCTCCACAATAACTGAATTTAGTAGATCTACTAGCAGTGGATGTAGATAAGAATCATGGGGTGATGTTTCAGCTCTATAGATAAGGTACTCCTTATCATCATCGAAAATTGTAACCTCCTTCTTCTTAATATAATTTTTCATGTTATGGTATGAGAGCCAATCCTCTTCGATAATTATATCAAATTCAATCATGGGTATGACAATGAGATCAGTATATAAAGAACATTTATATGCCCTAATGGGAACTGATTCACCAAAATTTGTTGCTAAGATACATCCTGTAGGATTTTTGACTGACAACTCCATTTTTAATTCAAATTGAAAATATCCAATTTTCCTATAAAACTGGGACGATATGAAATAGTGTAATGGTGGAGAATCAAATAAAGTATTGGCTAAACTTGAGTAAACCATTAAATTACCTACCACCGTGTCTTTCTGAGCATCAACCTTAGAAGTAGTGATTGCATAAGCATGTACTTTCTCCCTTTTACTTTTCTTAGGTATTTTCCCTTGGTTCTTAGAACATTCATTTGCATAATTTACATTTTTATAACAATTTTATCAATCAATATTGACATCCTCTTTCATTCCCCTGTAATCA
This sequence comes from Viscum album, assembly GCA_963277665.1. NCBI lineage: Eukaryota > Viridiplantae > Streptophyta > Magnoliopsida > Santalales > Viscaceae > Viscum > Viscum album. Next base: position 867,746,031 of record OY728131.1, on the reverse strand, counting down.
CAATCTTGGTGGCCTTTTTCACAACACATTTAATAGACTACCATTCCCTTTAGGCATGTACCAAGTTGTTTTTACCACATTTCCACTGGATGGATATTTATCTTTTACCTTCTATCCCCTTATTTCCCTTTCTAGAGTGATCAAAAAATCTCTTCTTCTCTTTCTTTTCTATCAAGTCAAAAGACTTAGAGAATTCTTTTTTTGTCTTCATATAGCATGAGACAATATCTTTGTAAGATGGGAAGGATTGTGAGACCATCGATTGACTATGAAATGGATTTAATCCATCAAATAATTTATAAATATTACTCCTTGGGTTACTTATATAATATGTTCCATGCCTTTCTAACCTTGTAAAGTTCACCTCATACTTTTCGACATTCTCATCCTCTTTTTGCATCAGACTTAGAAATTGTCTTTCCATATCTGCTCGATGGTCAGGAGGAAAGTATTTTTCTATGAAAATAACATTATACTCCCTCCATTCCATATTAGATAATTCTTCATAATCCTTCATGTTTTGGATTAATGACCACCATTTATTTTCATCTCCCTCGAGGCGATAAAATATGATAAAAACCTTTTCCTTTTCGCTTCTCCCTAAAGCAGGAAATGTTTTCTCTAAGGAATTTTTCCATTGTACAACTACTAATCGATTTGTACTCCCATTGAATGTTTATGGTAGTTTCCTCATGAATCGGCCTAACATTGATAATCTGTGTTTTAGATCTAGGTGTTCCATACTAGTAAGGTTATTATTCATAACCTGAGTGAGTCATCCTAGTCTGTTGATAAGTAGATCATCACCCGTTTCATCACCAGCTCCACTATAATTATCTTGAGTATTAGGAAAATCCCTATATGGATTACGTGCATTGATACAATTTTCATTCCTTCCACTAGGTTCCATTTCTAAAAAACGGAATACAGTAGATTAGTTTATGAATTGTAATACATAATTCCAAACGTGTAAATCACATTACATAAATTGAACAATTTATGGATATAATCCATAATCATACAAATGTTTTCATTGAGGATATATGTACTCATAAATCATTTATAATGGATTGTAAAAAGAATGTGAATTATCCTATGCATATCCACAGGGAGTGTTGTAACCCAGAGTGCAGTAAGGCCTATTTTCATGTACCAAAATATCCCAGGTCATGTCGGACACTTCTTGTCAGTGTTTTCACACTTAGGTACATCTGTGCCAGAGCCGCCTCTACCTTATCATATCAAGATAGGTATTTATTTCTTGGACAATACCGAAATCACTACATTACAAAGATTCTAGGAAGTTATTATATTCCAATCCTCAAATTCAATTTTAGGGTAATGTGCTCTAATCAGAGTTTATATAAATCTAGTTTCCAAGGTTTGTACTAAAATTTCTCTGATATCAACTATACCACCCCAAACCTAGTTACCCAGATTCTGTGAATTATTACATAACATTAGCATGATACAAAGAATCGTGCCTCGAAATACTGATTAGTTTAGTAGCCTTGTAAGTACTAGATACATACATAAGTTTTACATTACATCATGAGATAAAAAGACAACAACATTTTTTCCCCTATGAACACACTTATATCCCTTATACTATCCCCATAGATCAACCATAAAATACTTCTTAACATCCTGGGAGAAATAAAACATAATAAGGGGTGATCTCAGATGCTCAGTAATGATAACAATATAGTGGAAACATTCATAAATAAGCATAACCATTTAAGGCAATGTATACGACAAAAACATATCCCTTTAAAAAATAAACATCTGCATAATATGGCCAATATAAATCAAATAATTCAATTTACATAATCACATGGATATTATACTAGTCAAATAATCACATGCAATATCAATAGCCAATTTCATTATGATGGAATGCATAGTGCCAGACTTCACAACCACGTAGTCAAGGCATTGTGCCAAGACAAAAAATAAGATTTTGTCAAGGCATTGTGATAAGACACTAGTTTGTCTCATGAGACCTACTGATCTATCTAGAAGTTATAGAAAGCTCCACCCATCACTTATTATGTCTATTGCATTCCTCATATAAAATGGTTTAAACCTAACATAAACATTCGTATTAAAACTAGCATACGAAATGTAAATAATATATTCATAAACCATGAATGGTATTAAAATAACACATCAAAAGTCAAACATATCACAAAACCTTCAATACAATATGGAAGATTTTTATCATAATAAATCAACATTAAACCAGTTTATAATCCATCAAAGATGGTGAAATAGATGAAATGATAACTTTTTAATATAAAGACCTCGTTCTTTTTTTTATTTTTTTAAACTCACATAATTATAATGGAAAAAATTTATTTTAAAAATATTCTTATAAGTTAGTATGGAATGATTTCACAACGATAAAATGGTGTAAAATAGCCACAACCGTTTTATAAGTTCAAAAAAGACTTTCTAACCATATTTTCGTCGAAAAGCTGAGAAAGTACCTTCTTTGGAAGACGACAGAAAGATTATGTTAAAACCATTTTATAAAAATTTAAACAATGGTATGAATGAACAAATACCATAGTTTAGTACCTAGTAAATTTTTATTTGAAATTTTTTTTATGAAACATGGATTTGGATGATAAAGAGGTCCTAGTAGATACTTACGTGAAAACATCCTCGAATAATAATTAAATTGTGAAATTAACCCTTACCTGGTACTTTTCCTTATTTGATGGTATGTTAAACTCTTATAGAATTTTTAAAAAATATTAATTAAATTATACAAGAATAATATACATAAATATTATATCATATATGATCTTATATTTTTTATTTGATAATAATATTTTAGTACGATCATCATTTCGGGTGTTAACAGATTCGTTTTCCTTTATATGCTTGGTTATGTAAGCCATGTTTGATTTTGATATGAAGTATTTGATTAATATAAATAATGATATTATGTTCATAAAAATTATTTTTATTCATAAAATGAACCTTATTCTTGAATGATTACAATGGGGAATGAATCTTATTGCGTTCAGGGAGATGGTAATTTGTACGTATGCACGAGCGTTAATATAATTATATTGATCGTGAAATTGTATGTAATTGGATGGTATATCATATATACAGAATTATAAACATGTTATATTTTTTATTTACATTAGTTATAATCATTATTATACCATTACAAATAATTAGGTGTATGAATAACAAACTAAACCACAACATGGAGACAGTAAACTGTAGGTACGCATGTATGGTGTCTTTGTCATTCGTAATATGGATAGAATAATGAATATGGTTGTACCATTTTTAAAATAACATCACAGTATATAGAATATAGTGGAGTAATTATTTTAGAATGGAAACAAGAATGAAAGAGGAAGTGGGAGAAGAAATGAACTTGATAGAGGTGATGAAATATTTACCTCTTCTTTGGGTTCATCCATTGGATTTGATCAAAAGGGCTCTGTCGGATAGCTCTATGACCAAATGAAGGCCTCTTGAATGAAGGGATGAATGTTGGGAGAATATTCGGTTAGGGTTTGGCCGAGCCAAATGGATTTGTAGTTGTGAAAGTAATATAAGGGGAAGTACCATTTTATAATAGAGGTGAGGGCCAATTTAGGAAAACCATGAAATATTAATTTATAATAAAAATATTTTCAGTTTCTAATGGCTCAAAAATAATTTATTTCAAAGATAAGGTTGGGATAGTTTGCAAAAATCCCAACCAATTGGTTTTTTATTGGTTTAGGTCACCATATTAACCATATACTTTAGATTTTATTCTTAGTTAAATAGTTATACATTTACCATGACTCTTTGCATTTTTATATTATGTGGTTAATAAACATAGCATAATAAGTCAAAAGAACCCCATCTGGTTCATTATTATTATATATATCATTATCTAGGTCTTTTGGCCAAACAATAGATTATTAGGAATATTATAACAATTAATAATATAGTATTTGTTTACAAAACTCAATTGGGTCAATTTTTATAATATTTAGTATTTTATTTTTTTGAAAGCCATAAAAACATTATCACTTGAAATAAAATTTAGTAGATCACCCCAATAATGGCATATTAACACAAAAAATTAGTGTAATTCATCATATTTCTCAATTTATATTTATTTGGATATTTATAATATCAATTAATTTAATATTTCATTATGTAGGTAATTACTGCATCATCATTGTGTCATAAATAAATTAATTTATTTAAGGTCTAAAAATTACGAATAAAATATCATTATGTATGACATCTTTTTAGATTTATAATGAATATTTATAGTTGAATTTATATTGTTTGTAACCGTATATTAAAAATCTTTTATTTATTAAACATTTAATTTAATTATTTTAACTCTTCTTTAAATTAAATAATAATAAATGTCATAATCTAATCCAAGTAGACCAAAAAGATACTAATTTATTCATAATGTAGTTTTTGGTTGAATTACACTTATTCAATAGAATTATGACTTGTTTTAGGAAATTATAATATAATATTTACCCTTAATTAACAAATTTTGCTTTTAACCGTGGTAAATAAAGGATAGAATTTACTATTCATCAAAGATTATTTTCATCTTATTGAACCAAATTTTACTTTCTGATGTCAATTGTGTCTCATAGATTTTGGAAATTCAACTCACAGAAGCGGTAAAATTATGTTTTCTACAAATTTTCAAATTCTCTTCGAAGGTGGAGGAAAGGAGGTAAAAAGTTCTATAAAATATTATATATATAAACATGTTATAAAATTAATCCAATGAATTAAATTGAATATATATTGGTATTATGTATCTATTTTGACCTAAAATAAATTAAAATAATATAACTAATTCTTTAAATTAAATATCGGTTTTAAATAATAATGTAGTTTTTTTCACTATTAATCAAAATTTGAATGTGTTCAGAAAAATACCAAAAAATTCACCATACACTAATTTAGATATTCTTAATTCCAAAATGATGTCCATTTTAAAAAATAAAAATTATCAAATTTCCAAAAGTGGGTATTACTATTCATAACAACTAGTTTGATTGGCCATAGTGTGTCAGAATCTCAAAGTTTCATACAGTGCAAGCAATTGCATTACTTAATGGGAAACATACCGTGGAACTTGGGGTGTTACATAAATACAAGAAACATGGTGAAATGTTTTTAGTAACATTCTTATAAATATACCATGTTATAATATGAAATGTTTTTATAGTTGTTTAGAAAGAAAAATATGATTTCAAAATCACAGTTATGTTTTTTAACATATTAGTCATCATTATTTAATTAAAACATTAATGTGGAATATATTACCATATGAATAACGTTTTACACAATAAAGGTACTGAAAATTGTTCAGTACATGTTATAAATGATGAGTCTCAATGATGTTCAATTTAAACTAGTCTGATGAATGATCATAAATCATGTGTAGATATTCAAATGATGTAATTCCTAGAATTTTTTTTAGGGAAATATATAATAATGTTATCTCATACATGATGTTTAATTATTTATTAAGATAATATTAAGTAAATTAATATGGGATTTTGTTCCATTCTGTTGTTTTTAATGATTTATTCTTGTATATTTACTTTTGTGTTTTTATGGCTATATATTTGGACTTGTTACAGTTTAAGAGGTATCTCCTCTTATATTTTTTCATTATAATGGTTTATGTGTCCCAAAATAGGGAGATCCTAGGGAGGTATCATGTGGAGTGGTTGATTAACTCCCATGTTTTCCCTCTTATTCCAAGTTTGTTATTTAAAAAGGCCTATAATTTATTAACATTTATATTATGAAAGGATATTAGTATTTTTTGAAAATTATAGGATATTATGTTGTTTGGGAGAGATTTATAATATTCTAATAACATTAAATTACTTAGTAATTTATAAAGTAGCCTTATAAATTATTCAAAAATTTGGATGATATTTCATATCATTAAAAGTTTATTTGGAAATTAATTTATATGTTTTAAATTGAATCAAATATTCTAAAAGTGATTTTGTGTGTTTTGAAAATAATTCAATTAACTGGACAGGTGTTTTGGAAATTCCAAATTTAAAATGAGTCCTTTAATAATTAGTTGATAAACTGAAAAAGTAATATTTTGAATAAAATAAAAAACCTAATACAGGAAATATTATTTGGGTAGGTGTAATTTAAGAATTCCAAGTGATACATTTTGGAATGGCCTTTTTCCTTATGCTGCGTAATGTTTTTCCCTGATTTAAACTAGATGCATAAGGGTGACCCCTTATAAAGGTAAGGTCAGATTTTAACTATTATATTAGGGTAACCTCAAAATACAATGTGCAATGTAAAAATACCCCATTCTACATTTGGTAAGTCCTACAATGTAAAAAATTTCGAATCAACATGCTTAAGGGTAAACAGGTAAGGGTAATCACAAATGGGTGGAGTTTCATAAGGGTACTCACATAAGGGTATTAACGAGTTTCATATACTTGCGTATGTGTAGACCCAATATCATGTAAGACTAAGGAACTCCATTTAAATGGTTGGTATCGGTAAGATACCATTATGCGAGACTTGGTATAGCAATACATAAGGGTGAAATAATTTACCATTAAGTAGACCACCTATTATGCCTAATGGTAATGTTGTACTTTTAAGGGTACGATTAACATACCCTTAAATGATCCTTTCTGAAGAACTATGTTATGTTAAAACAATTTAAATTGACATTGAAACCCCCATCAATGATGGGTAACATGAATAACTATATTTTTCCAAATTCATTTTTATTAAACATATAAAATATGTTTTCAATGATTTAAAATCATAAAATCATTGTGATGATAACTTTTGAATCGTATAAATTATATCTATCATTTCCAATGTATTTAAATGGATCACCATAAATATTTTGATGAATTTGTATTATATGTGGAATAAAATATTGAAATTCATTGATTCTACTAAAGTATCAATGGTGGAATATGAATAATGATTTAAAAATTTGTTCTTCCTGTTGAATGGGAGTATCTTCATTTCTATCAATATTTGGTGATCCCAACCTCACATCTAGATATTTTTAATGCCACTACAAATTCATCCATCATTTCACCTATATTTTTCTTGAAGGACAAAATCATTCTCTCTCCCAATATCCCTGTTGTGTACTACACGATTTGTACTATCACCATGTATGGGATCGTTAATCTCACTTTTAGATTTAAAATGTATGTGGTAAAGTGCTTTAGTTTATAATTGGGGAAGATGTTATGAACCATATTAATGAATATTAATAATTGTATAAATGGAATTTAAGGTAACATGGAGTTTCACCTGTATTTCATATTATTATTCATGCTGCACATAATTATTTCTCAAGAAAATATTATCAAATATGGAAGGAATTATTATACATATTATCAAATGTTTTTTTAAATTACATAATAAAAATATTATAAAGGAAAGGAAAGGTGATTATCAAAGGAATATTATTAAGTGGTTAATTGAAATTGAAGGGGTAGGGAAAAAATAAATGATTTACGATTTTGATGTTATTTTAGCTTGTTTTATATTTGTTGATTCCTTTACTAAAAAGTATGGTAATTGAGGGATTCTGTTTTTTCTATAGTTGATGTTATTTTTTAACTATTATTGTTTGACTATTTTATATACCCATGAATGGAATTGGATATTAATGTACACCCAACTATAAAATTATTGTGCCATATATATTCTAGTTAGTGGGATAATGAACATGGAAAATAAATAGGTAAATTTGGTGACAAGAACATTTCTTATGTTTGAATGAATATATGGGAAATATGTTGAATGTATTTTTGATGTGTGGTTATTATTTGGAGTTATTTATGAGGGATGGTTGAATTGTAAAGACGATGTGGTTTTTTTGCGTTGTAATTATTATTGGTTGGGGATGAAAATTGTAAATAGTAAATGATATTTATATTTATAATTTAGATACGCAATGATGATAAAAGAATTTTATTTTTTCAGTAATTCTACACAAACAATTGTGAACTATGATATTAATGTTCTTTTTTTGTCTGAAATGAATAAAAATAAAAATAAAAGTGTTTCATTAATTTGAAATAGTATTCTATTTAATGGAATGTATTAATTAATAATGAAATTAAAATGGAATGTGAGGTCAAAGTTGTTTTAGTTTTATATGAAATTAATGGGATTGAAAAATATTGTGTCCTGATAATGGGAGTATCGAGAAATTTTTTTAACATGAAAATAAAGGATGAATGTGGCTCATAGTTTTGGGACACATGTGTGGTTTGATTCATTCCAATGTATCAAAAAAAAATTGGTTTAGTTTTTTAGGCCTTTAAAGATGTTGTGAATGGGATGGATTTATGGATGAAAATCCATAGGTTTGGATTATGTGGGATACTATTATATATTAAAATTATAATCGAAATTAATATATTAATCCTAAAAACATCGATCACTTTATACTGATGACTAAATGTTTCTTGGGTGTTTTTTCCCAACACCCAAATGGGGAGGACATATGTATAGCTACCACCTCTTCCCATGCATATGATGTAGGTGATGTTCTTATAATGTATTGTGAAGTATTTTTTATTTAGATCACATTTGGTAGGGTTGAAGAGATTGAAGAGGTGACTTACAGTGGGTTTTTTGGATGGTAGGAGGGGGGAATGAGGTTGATCTCATTAATGTTCACGATTCACTATTATTCTTGATATAATAATGTTTGATATTTTATTTAATGGAAAATTTTTCTTTATAATATATATGATGTGATTTCCTATGTTTCATCGAGTGAGATGTGATGTAATGGTCCATGTGTCTTTAAAAGAGATGCAATGTGATGGAATCGGTGTAATATTGAAGGATTACAATATAAAAATGATACGGGAACCATGAAATACAACATTGTAGTGATAGAGTAGAATACTAGTTGGAACATGGGTGGGGTGCCCATTATATATATATGATTCTTATTATATTTCAGTACATGGATGAATTACTTGGTGGTAATGCCTTAATGAGGATGTGTTTGGTTACATGACATGTTTTCGTGTTATTGGTTCTATTATTCTCTCACTGGTGAGTTAGTATGATCTTTTCACATGTACATGAGGGACATTAGTTATGATCATATTGGGTATAACTGTTACTCACCCCAAATATATAAAATCTACTTTGAGGTTTTCAAGTGGTATATAGGGATAGATATATATAGTACAATCTTATGCATTTCATTTGATATTGAGTTGATACTATGAAATTTTGATGATGTTTTTCATGGAGAATTTTGTTTTTTTGTATGAATTTACAATAACTGTGTATATTTTGGGTTTTACCTTTTCATATGTTATATTTTTTTGGTAGAATACTTATATCACGATCTAACATATCATTATGTTGATTGTAATTCCTCAGAGACATCAGACCTTCTTTATACCCTTGGTGCTAGTCACCACCCTATGTCCTACTGGAGGCGGGACATAGGGGTCATTATCTCCCTTTCCCTAGTAGCATTCCAAAATGGTGCCTTTGTATAGAGAGGGTTATAAAACCATCCTCTCATAGTTTTAATGATGTGTGAAAAATTTCATTGATGGAAAAATAACATTGAATGGAAAATTCATACAGTTTATAAATTTAGAGATTAACATTATTTTCGTCATAAAATTGAATACCACATTAATATGTAATAAGATGTCAATATTGTTCTGTTTTTTATACCAAATGAGATACTGTATAACAATATCTTTTCTTTATCTTCATCCAAGAATTATAACACTTTTTCAAACTTATTAATATTACCCATTATCAACAAATTACTTCATACATGGTCCCAATAACATTAAAACACTTCAAAAACAAATTAAAATCACAAACCAATAAAACAAAACATAAAAACTTCATACCATAATATTATTTTAAAAACCTATAAATAAATATTTATTCACCACAAATATGATTAAAACATATTCTTAGAGACTCCTACCATTTAGTTTTCTTCCAAATTTTTTATTATTTTATGAGATTAAAATTAATGATATTTATGTTTTAATTTTATTCATTTTTTAGAAAACTATCCAATATACTAGCTGAGGGAATTGAAAAAATATCACATCTCAGACTTGAGATGAATATGGTTGAGCTTCCATGTCCAATTTCTATGTTTTAAATGCATCCTTTGGAAGAGGTATAAATAATATCTGTAATTTTTAGTATAGAAGGGATAAATTCAAACATCTAATCATTTCTCTCCACAAACATATTGATAAGAGATATTTGATATCATTGTTCTTTGATTTTGAATGTTGAATAATATTTTTGATAAATTAATATCACTTTGATCATCACAACTCCAAAAAGTTTAAACCTAAATTTTGTCTTGACAACTTCCAACTAAGATCACATTAACCTGAATTATCTTGTGTTTTGAGTTATTGTCATATATTAGACTTTATAAATACTAAAATTCATAGAACAATTCTTCTTTATGTGAGAACATGCACACCATTCAACTTGAATGAAACACATGCTAGATTTGGATATTTATTAATCAATATAGACTACCCAATCTATATTTGTAGAATTAAACATACCAAGAATTCAATTACTATCATATTTTAACCAATAATAAATATTTACATTTATATATATAGTAATAGTATTCCCCACCACCAAATGAGATACTTTTAGGGAATTTTATGACCTGAAAATAAGGGAGAGAATATAGACAATGTTTGATTTATTAGATATTATGTACAGTAATCCTCCAATCATTTTTATGGATTCAAGGGGATTATATTCTTTCCCTTAAATATTATATTAAAAAATTGTTCCAATTAATATGGTTGTGGAATCCATATTTTAATCTTCCATGAAAATAAACCTTTTTATTTTATTGGAATATTTATCTTAAAAAAAATTCTCCACCTCTTATGAAATTTATAATATCAAAATAAATTAATATAAAATGAATAGAAATTTCAAAAAAAAATTTGACCACTAAAGAAAAATCATCACCATGCCTTTATTCATTTATAGAAAAATGATATCATAAAAAATTAAAATTATTGAAATATAGGGGCCTTCTTTGATGTATATATTATTATCCACAATTCCTTAAATAAATGTTAACTTCTTTAGAAATGTATCCAACATGTAATACCACACTTGTGGAGATGTTTTACTCATATAATGGTTATAATAATCATTAGACATTATTTTTAGTCATCCCAATAAATAATCCACCTGATCTATCTATATATACTTCTTCTTCATGAAATCTATTGAAAAATAAAAAAAATTCATCTATTTGGATTATATAAAATAAACCATATATTGTAATTGTAATAAAAAATAAAATATTATAAATTAATAAAATTTGGGAAATATTCTCATCAATTAGAATTACTTCAACATATTAATATAATTTTGACATAAGCCTTTATTTATTTTTGAACAATTGTGTTCATTCAAAATATTTCTGAACACCGATTTTGTTTCAATAATATTTTTCTAATGGATTGGTTAGAGGATCCCAAATCTTAATTACAATTATAATGTATCTTTTATAACACTTCATTCATGTAATAAGTCTTTTATTTATTCTCTAAATATTATTTATCATATAATTTATCAACCTACGAAAATTGGGAGGCATGTTATATAGTCCACAATGTCATACTAGTTTGAAACTATTTAACATTATTTCTAATTTTTTTTGGAACTGAAAATACCTTATAATAATTACATTAGCTGAATTGAGTATCATAACATATCTATAGTAATATGAATCATAATATTCTAAATGATATTATTCATTGTTAACAAAAATTTATGAAACATCATCTTATTGTTAAAAAAATTGGTATATCTTCATCAATGATGGATCTTGATTCAACTAGAGTGTCTTAATTCATTGAATATTCAAAATATTTTGTAACAGTAGTGACTATGTTATATCTAATAACACTGTGGTAGCACCTATATCCTCTTCCTGTTGTATGATTTTATTAAAATATTCTATTGAATCCTCTGTTATAAAACATCCCCAAATATTCTACATTGAATTTAATAATATAAGTGATTAAAAATACAATTAGGTACTCAAAACATTGGGTATTATTTTAAGATATCTCATACGATGACATGAAATAATTATTTATATATAATATGTGATTTGGATTATGAAAATATTCTCCAATGATCCATATCCAAAGGAACTAGGATTAATTATTCTCAATCAATATTTTTAAATCCATCTTCATAAACATTCTATTCATATTATCAACCAATTCAATTTATTATTTTGTATATGTTTTGTTGATTTTATGGTGAATACCATGATATTCAAGGAAAATATTAAATATTATTTTAGTGGACTATGCACTATTTTTTTCATTTTCAACAAAGAGTAACCAAACTTCCTTTCAGCATTCCTCATCATACACATAAAATTCATAAGAGCTTCCAATTTATGTTTTATAAAAAAATATATGTAATGTAAGTGAATTCATCAATAAAGAATTGAAATTTTTATCTGTATTTTTTTTATAACTTTATATGGGGATCATAGATATTAGTGTGAATAAAATTAAAGTGATGAGATTTAATAAATATAAATTTTTGGGTGAGGAATCTATAATATTCCATTTTGTAATTGTTTATGACATCTAGTTCCTTTCTATATTAGGCAAAGAAATATCCAAAAAAATTATTGTTATGTATCCTTATTCAAATATTTTTGGGCATGGTGACCAGGACATAGATTTCACCAATGGATCTCTTCTTCCACCATCAGATATGATGAATTTTTTTAATCTACCACAGGAAATAAATTAGACACTATTCCCAAAAAATGAGAAACAATTTTAAAAATTATACCGTCTTCAGATAAAAATGAACCTTCCTAAAAATCACATCATATAATTCATCATTGTTTTTTATACTTTTAATAGTCTGTGTTTTAGCCCATCAACATATATGGTACACCATAATTTCAAATTTTACTATCCCATCATAACTGGAAAATTGATATTAATATTGCATGACTCATAATTTCCAGTGTACAATGATTATTATTTATAGTGATCAATGTTATTCAGATAATTTATATACCCTATCATATATTAAGAACATTAACTATTTAAAGTCCATGTGAATTACCCATATAAATCATTATATGAAAATTCAACAATAAGAAAATTATCTTTGAAATTTTTATTATTGTACTATGACTTAATGTATTATTTATTTTCCATTTAATTAGTAGTATGGTGGGAAAAAATTTAGAATGGTGAACAAGTTACTCACATCTTTTATAGGATTCTTCAAATAGTTGAAATGTATTTTTATTTTCCACTATAAAATTCATGTAATTTTTTGGACCAATTTTTCTTGATTGTCCATACCCCCATCAAATTTTAATACCTAAATATTTTGTTTTAATAATTATGTTTAAATATTAAGTAAAAAAATATTTTTGGGGAAAAAAACTTCCATTGTTAAAAAATATTCTTGGAAAAGAATACCTACCTCTATAAATAGTTTTCTATCAAGTATCTAACACCGATATTTTTTTAACACTTTTGAACCATAATCATATTCTATTTTTGAGAACCAAATATATTTGGAACTCTGAAAATAAAATTAGTTAACATAGGTTTAATTATATCCTTTTCAAATTCATTAGGTTTTATAGTATTTGGATCAATGTTTGGGTTCCATGAATTTAAATATTTATTTAATTCATTTGATTTAGCCAAAATCGTGTTTACTAACATTCTCATATTTCATGGAATTTTAATCTATAATTTTAGAAATATTTCTGCCCTTTTATAAATTTAAATGTCATAATAAAATACACTTTTTAATTTGAACTTTTTTATCTTAATTAATTGAAACATTGAAATTATTTCTGTATATATTCTTCTCTTCTCTAGTTTTGAAAATTATCTACAGTATAAAATGAATTCCCTTCTTGTTGAAATTTATTTTTTATTCAATATTGGTGTTCAAAGTCTTATTAGCATCATGAAAATTATTTATATTTACAAAAAAAATTAATTATAATTTTTATATTTCATTAAATGATTCCGTATTATTGGTATATTTAATATCATTCATTAGCATCTTATTATCTTTCACAAGCTTTCAATTTCATATGAGAAATTATTCTAACTATCTCTTCAACATAAACACAATATTATTTTCTTTTTATTTTTCAATTCTAAATCATTACTACATAAGTTTAAAAAATTTAGTTTTTCTACAAGTATATTATCACAATTTTTACAAGAAGATGCAATATCAATGTATTCACTATTAATTTCAAATTTTTCTCAAAAGGATAATATATTTGTATTTTTTAGTCTTGATCAATTCCTACCCTATAGTTTCTAAGTAAAATTTTACTAGATAATTTTTTCATTGAAGATCTTCTTAGTCATTCTTTTTCTTTATCACATAATCCTTCCACATTAAATTATGAAAAATTTGTTTCAAAATAACTGATCACTACAAATTTAGAAAAAATTTGTGATGGAATTATTTTATAATTTCATATTATTATTCTCAATTTTATAAATAAAATATAGATAGACACAATAAACTTTTGATTCTCATTTGTTTCTGAATTAAAAAAATACTAACTAGAAATTTTGTAACCACTTTTGTTATCATTTATTTATTTATGGTTTTAGAATAAATATCCCTTTTAAATATTACAATCATCTAAATTATTTTTCCATCGTAATTTAATTCAAAATTAAAATATGATGTACATCATCAAGTGGATGTGTCTCTGGATCTCTATATTTAAATGATGTTACTTTTCATTAGTGTAGTTATGTATAATGAGGAAGATCTTCTTGACTACTGTGGAATCATCAAACATATCACCAATAGTCATTATAGTGATCCATATATAATTCATATATATTTAGAATTACCTTATATATTCAACATACTTTAGATTAATATCTTTATATTTCAATATCCAAATATATAATTTGTCTCTCCTCTCTTAGGTTTTTCATTTATAAATATTCTCTAGCCTATATCCAATTCCCTTAGTTGTTTTGATTTCATTGACTTCAAAAAAGTAACAATTTGAAGGTGAATAAAATATAATTTATTTGGATTTATATCAGAATTAATATTCATCTTTTTTTATTCTTTCATGGAATAACCTTTAACACTTGGTGGAAATCCAGATATATTAGACTATATGACATCCAATATAATTAAAAAAAATATAAAAAACCATAAAATATATATAAATTAGATAATTAGTCCCCATAAAACATTTTAAGCCTCCTAAAATGCAATGAATTACAATTATACCAACTTGTATACATAGAATTAAATCACCAAATCTTCAATTATAATGAATCAGTTCATTTTCAACCTCTATATTGAATTACGTTAATAAAGTTGTTGGTTATGGTACAACACGAATATCTACTTGCATGATCATAGAGACAGGGATTAAATCTGCGATCTATATATTTTTTCTGTTTAACTTTGTAAATTAAATTTTCAACATTGTATAATTATAATGAAATTGCAGTTAATTTATAAACATAAGAACCCAAAAAGACAATGCAACATATTTACAAGGTTTAACTCTGAAATGGATAAGGTTAGTTGTATGGATGATTTAGATTCCTCCAAAATAAAATAATCCTCTAGTATAAACAAATGAGTCATAATGAGTAGGGTTTATACATAAAGTCCAACTACATGTCTACTATTAATTTATATGCATCAAAAATATTTATAATGATGAAGATAGTTTTTTGAAAAAACATGATTACACTTCAATAATATTCCCTAATGTAATATTCACTATGATACTTATTTTTTATTCAACATTCAATTCTAAAACATCATTATTTTCCTTATTCAAATACTATTGTTGAAACCATGAAATAATTTTATTCATATTTTTATCTCTCTCTATCTCTCTCTGATATAGTATACATTCAACATTACTTAGAATCAGTTAGTCCTTAACTATTTATTTATTACCACATTAATCAGAATTTCTAATTTTTATATGCATTTCTGATTTTATAATATTGTTTACAAAATATTTTATTGAAATCCACATGAACTATGGTCTTACATATAGTTTTAATCAAACATTCCATAATTATTCTCAAACATTATGACAAGTATGAATTTAGAATATTTATTTTGAAATTCCATCCAATGATTACCATTGACATTTCAACATATTTCAACCAAAAATTTTATAATTTTTCATTAGTAATAATTATATGATATATACTTTAAATATATACTTTTAAAAAAGTCACTAAATATTCATGGTTTCATGTAAAACATGTCTTAGAAACCTATTTCATATTTTGGAATATTTAAAACAGAAAACAAATCACAATACTGAATAATTTAAATTTAATCCATTCATGAAAATTTTGAAATGTATTTTATTATTTTATTACTAAAAATGAACTACATTAAATTACAATCATACAAAACTCACATATTTAAAATAGTTAATTTTTGGAACCCTATGTTGATAACAACTCTGTGATGGTTATATTCTCTCAAGATCATGCCTAAAATGTTTTTCACCTAATATAGTTGAGCAATATCAAATTTTTATAGAGGGAGGAGTCCTATGAAGTTTATATTGTATTATGTGTACATTATGATGATATAATATATGGTTTACATACTCTATAATGTCTTATAGATTCCTTCAAAAGTTACAATATATCCCATGATGGAACCATAAGAAGATCATAATATTTAAAAATATAAAAAATTATTATACCATATGATGATGTGTATGTACCATAAGAAAGTATCTTAAAATGTATGTACCAAATTAATTTTAGATTAATTTTATAAAATTGAGGTAAGAGTATACCCTTTTAATATTTCATTCACATTTCATCACAAACTTTACAACCATCCAAATAGCATCGAATCCTGTCCAAATAATCTCTAATAATACATAACTTCAACAATAAACATTATATCATAGGAAACATATTATTTTACATGATATTTAATAAGATTTATGTATTGAAAACTAAATATAACATAATAAAACCATATTTAATATATCCTTCATAAAATATACTTCTTTAGTACAAATACACAACTGAGAAGAATTATTCTATATCTTCAAAACCAAAAAAAATATTTAATAATTTCTCTATATCACTTGGCATTAACACAATAAGAATGTACACGTGGTTGATAAAACTCCCTACCTCCATGTAGAACCCATATAAAATCATAAAATAATAACTGAAACATTATTTTAAAGTTGTGACTAATAAGTAATAATTATTTATAATTACAAATGATTTCATTAGTTTGAAAAAAATTCTTGTATACATTTCACAAAAAAACGGTATGTAATAGTATTTAAAATGAATAAATTCAAAATTTTAAATAGAAATCCCCTTTCTGATCACGTGTAATTCATATAAGAACATAATAATAGTTTCATGAAATTATATTAAATAATTACTATTTGATTTGTACCAAATAAAAATATATTTAAAATCACATGTAATAAATTATTATTACTATAAGATTATTAGTATAAAACATTATATGAAAACATTCCATAATTAATGTCATGTACTATTACAGCACAACATAAAATGTAAATATTTTATATGAAAAAAATTATAAGCCCTAAAAAATGAAACACATTGGTCCCAACATTGTGAATACCAAATGTGGGTTACGATTAGAGTATTATAAATTAAACAAGAAACCCTTGTGAATAGCCATTGTACACCGTTTATAAAAACAGCTCACTCTCAATCCTTGTTTGTATAATAAAATAAAATAAAATTTTTGATATAATTTTTTTCCTGGATTGCTTAATCCAAAATAATATAAGGAACATGATTACGTGATTTTCCAATAAACCTGAAATTATAATATTACTACTTTTTATTTTATAATAATTCTTAACTATATTAACCCTCAATTTTTATAACATTCTCTAAGTATTTGAATAAATAAATGTTATCTATAAATAATGAAATTTTTTTCACCTCATATAACTATATTTTTCTTCTATGATAAACAAACATAAATTACACTTTGGAAGGTATTATAATCTCCCATGCCTCTATAAAAATTTAGAGAGATAACTATTTATAATTCTTACTTATTCTCTTATAAAATTATAGTGCGACCCTATAATTCACCACCTTTGGTTTTCAAGAGAATAAAATTAATTATTTTCCAATGGAAGGGTATCTTCCTTATCTCAATATATTGACTATGTATTTTTGTATATTTATTTATTTAATATATTATACATTGATCAATCTTGTGAGTAATAATATCCTTGTGTGAATACGAAAATATCATATTTAGAATCATGACATTATTTCAATTTATTTACCAAAAATATTTGAATTAATTTCATCTTAAATATTACTCACAATCATGTTGATCAAAATACATATGAACCTGATGTTATTATCTCCACTATGTGGAACCCCTGTTACTATGAGTTCTTTTGTTAAACATGATATCCACAAAATTAGAATTTATATGGAATGTGAAACTAAAAGTAATGATCAAATAAACCCACTTAAATTTAGGCAATATTGTTTTTACTAAAAAATGATAATTTATTTATCCTTTTTATTGTTTAGTAAACAAATTCATTAAATTCAATAAGTTAATTTTATTAAAAATGTTTCCAATCATGAATTCCTTATATTTTCCCCTCTAATATAAAATTACCCTTAATATTTTACTAAAATAAAATTTTGTCCTTCTAAAATAACCATTATAGAATGTCAAATTGACCTTTACATAATGAGTAAGATTCAAAATTTCATTGTTAGAATGGCCATTTAGTTCATCACTAATTACCCTTACGAGATATTTAATTGACCATATGAAATCTCAAATGAAACATAAAATATTTTCAATAAACCATATAAGATTTCCATTGAAATTTTAAAAAAATTATTTTGTCACTAAATGTGTCACGACCTGTCCTCGGGACCCATGCCGTGACTACCCCAAGCCCACCTTCCATAGGCCAGGGGCTGGCGACTAGCACCAAGGCATAAATCCTGACAAAAGGAGAAGGCATTGCCTTTATAAAGTAAACAATCACCACAGAGTAAGCATGCAGAAGTAAACACTAAGTAAAACTCAGTACAATAGTAGTGTGGAATAGTAAGTGGGCCAGAATACAAACCCAAACTGAAAGAAAAGTACAACTGGAAAAAAGTACAGCAACTGAAAGTAAAGCAGCAACGTCGAACCATCCACTAGAAGTCCCACCTAAAAGGTGGGTACAGATAGGCTCTTCAGCTCCTCAGGTCTAGCCGTCTGCACCGTGTACGTCCTGCCCAGTGGTCCACCTCCAAGTACCGACTTGGTCCACAAGCCTCAACCACGATCAGCGTTGTCCATCATCTGCATCCTACACAATGTAGTGCGGGAATAGCCCATGAAGGGGAGAGTATACGCTACTCAGTAGGGACCCCGAGACCCCCAAAGGTCTCCCAGATTCCAGAAGGGATAATCCACAAAGAAAATATACAATCACGAAGTAACATCCACCACTACATAGGTATAGGCCCATACATATACCTAAGTCATCAATTCCAGTTCGACTCTAACATCCGAGCCCAAGTTCGATCACATCCACACAGGGTAGTACAACCCAATCCACACAAGAAAGCACAACACAATCCATATAGGAAGCAAATCAATCGTACCGAATATAATGATTGAATGTCAAGACTCAGCTCACACAGGTATACATATTCGTAAGGTGATAGAGATGATCAGATGTAGCCACTGATTCATCTAAGCTGGGACCCACATAGGATACAAAAACCAGCTAATCTGCCAGACCCACGTAGGATAAAAGAACAGAGTCAAACACTGCCGGACCCACGTAGGATACACGAACAGTAGTACTGGAAGACCCATGTAGGATATAAGAACAATAGTCATCGTCATCGAACCCACAGAAGATTTCAGTATGGTCTTCGTCACTGCCGAACCCACGGAGGATTTCAGTGCAGTCTTCATCGCTACCGAACCCACTGAGGATTTCATTGTATTCGTCGTCGTTGTCGAACCCACATAGGATTTCAGTGCAGTCATCATCATCGTCGTAGTTGCATCCAACTCTAGGCTTCCCGCACACTGCATGCTCGATTCCGTGAGGGTCCGCTCCACAAGCCAAGTGGGTCGATACATCAACTGACACTAATTCTTTAGTTGATGTATCCCAATGTTCTGTCTCGACAAAAGGAACTCAACGAGACAGACGGCGCATCAATCGGACGCCCGGTATGAGAGTTATTGTTTTTTTCGTTCTAGGGGCCCGATTGTTTTTAAGTCAAAACCAACCCGACCACACTCCAACTGCATAAAAAACTCGAGTGGAGTAAGCCAAAAGGTCTGCGTCACTATGAAGAATCCAACAAAGTCGACGGCACGTCAATCGGACGTTCGGAGCTCATGTTATAAGCGTTTCCGCTCTGAGGGCCCGGTTGGTTTCATTCTCGAACCAACCCGGCCATACCCAAAGTTCTCCGAAATCTTGAGTGTAATATACCGAAATGACCATCTCAATGCAAGGATCCAATCACAACTAAATTTGCATCGATCGAAGTTACTCATACCAAGATATGGGCGTTTGAATGGAAATGTCCGTAAATAAAGGGTTTTGGGCCCAGACCAACCCGGCCCAAGACCCCTGGGTTGGCCCGAACCGGGTCCGGGTCCGGCCCATTAGGGCGTGACGTGGCCCGGCCGGGGCATCCCAGCCTGGTGCGACCGGTTCTACCTCGGTTGCCAGTTGGCCTGGCGTAGGTGTGGCCCGTGTCTGGCCAGCTCGACGCTGGCCGAGCCGAGCAGAAAGGGGGGGGGGGGGGGGCTGCCCCCTGATTGAAACCACGACCCCACGTGGGGGCCACTCCTTTTACAGCCGGGGGTTACGACCCACAGTCTTCCTTCTGAAATGGCAGTCCCGGCCCGGCCGGCCGGTGCTGCCGCTGCGGGACCCCACGGTCCCGCCCCTCCGAGGTGCCGGCGGCCGGTGGTTCCGGCCGCCCCGCCGTGCACCGCCGTAGCTTTGAGCCGCGACATTGTCCTACCGGCGGAGCGTGATGGCGCCGCACCCCTCCGCCGCGGCCCCGCTCCAACCTCAGCCTCTTCGTGGTTCTTCGGCGCGGTGTGACGACGTCATGGCTTTGTTCGGCCTCACGGAACGGCGCGACGGCACCACGCTTCTTCTTCTGTTCCTCTTGCTTCTGTGCGGTGTCGTTGCACCACACTGCCTTTGATCATGTCGTAACAATTACAACATCAAAGGGGGAGGAGGGACGGCCATGTTCGTGCGGTCCGACCTCCTCCCGTTATAATTATAACAGGATGCGCAAGAATAATAGTCAATGAATGGAAAAGAATTCACGAATAAAAATTAACCCCTAACTCAAGGTGTTGTCGAACGAAGGTTCGTCGCAGGAAAAGGACGTCGGAGAAGGAGGCTCCGTAAGTGACATAGACATCGCGGTACATGGCGTCGTCGAGAATAGGATCATCGGCGTCATGGTACATGGCGTCAATCTCTGAGGAATTAGCATTCTGCTTCGGTGTCGGTGCGTTCTTCACATTTTTTAAGGAGGAAGATGAAGTTCTTCATGGAACTATCCCTCCCAACACAACGAAGCTACCCCTAATGAAATAAGACTTTTTCTTATTTAATTAACAGACAATAATCCAACATTCAATTTGAAATTCAAAATAATTCATTCAAATAATTGAATTAATTGAAGTTTCTTAACAGTCCAATTAATGTGACAGTTGACTAGGATATTAATAAGGGGGTGCAGGTGTGTTACAAAAAAATGGGGGTTTGAGGAATTTGAAAAGGTGGGGCTCGTGTGTGGGCCACCTCACTAATATCCTATCATGAGGGGGTTAGGATATATTGGGTCCCACCTCAACTTTCATATGTAGGTTTAAACTACTTAGAACATAAAATAAAAATTGTTTCACAACATTTATTTTATTCATTAGTTAACTCATTTTTAAATAACCACACCCGAGAAAACGAAACTCCAGAAAAGGTGTTTATAAGAAATTATTGACGCTTCGGTTTCATCGATGCCCTTAGATTTCGATTCCGAGCACCATTTAAAAAGTTAGGAAAACCCGCTCGTTCGTTCACTGAACGTACCCGAGCTAAACTTCAGAAATTGATTCTGGGCACACCAGGCCTCATAATCAGGTGTCGTTAGAAACTTCATTCTTGTAAAATCCCGAAGAAAATTAAGAAAAAATGTCCCTTGAAATTTACGAGTCTTTACAAAATGATCCTTATGAAAACTGATTCATATTAACAATTAGCCTAATACACCTAATGAAATGATCTATTGGACTCTTAAAGAATCTTCATCATTCATTTTTATATAATGGTATGCCAATTATATAAACATTATTAATTTTAAAAATAGACAATATTAATCAAAAAAAAATTTGATGTGATGTTACATATCCCTCATGACTTTATATATTTCATTGAAGGTTTATTAAACCACCTAGTAATCAAACATATACCAAAATAAAATCAAATGCATTTAAAAAAAATCCTTTAGTGTTGTTGAAAAATATAAAATTAATTAATATTTAATAAACGAAATTAGAGCTATTCGAAAGTGACTATCTCCACTATTAGAATCCATTTAAATTAGATAACACATCATTGATTCACTAATGATCCACTCCAATCCCTCCATATTTAATATCATTTTATGAAAAAATAGTTAAATGATAAATTATCCTGAAAACACTTATTTGATAACTATTATATTACAAATTCTCCACAATGATTTACACACAAATCACACTGTAAAATAATCCCCCAAACTAAAACATTTTCAAGGGAAGCTCCAACTTATTCAATCACAAGGAAAAATCCTAAACCAGTTCATTTGAAAATTTGAGAAACTGATCCTAAACAATATTTTACAAAAATAATCTACCACATTTTCAAAAAAACTCGAAGATATCTTATCTGAATGATTATAAAATATTATGAAAAATACAATAAATTTAATTCAATAGTGCTTCCATAACATTATATAAATTGAAAATACCATAGTGGATTCAGGGTCCCTTATTTAAACCATCTAGGTGGATAGGGAAGGTTGTATTCCATGAGCCAAATGATTTCTCCAAAAATAAGTTTTTTTGTAGTTCATTGTTGATAATAACCACAATATGATTTTCTATCGACATATACACTAAAATTAAAATTTTTTGATCAAATTTATCATTCATGAAGTTATACTTTATCTTAATTAAATTTTTCCTTAAATGATGGATGTATTTTTTTCAATTATTTATATCACTTGGGTGGTCACACATGAAAACATGGGATATTTAAAATCCAATCCCATATCCTCAATCTATTTATTCATATAATCTAATTTTGTGTATTATTGAGTATCTAAAATATATTCGGCCTCTACAATGATAAGAGAAATTTAGTTTTCCATCAAACACCAAAAAAATCTATATATTCCCTGATAAATAAAACAACCTTTTTTCAACTTCGGTTCTTTTTTAAAAAATCCAATATAAATCAATGTTTTTCAACAACTCTGGATATAATTTTTTATTATTAAATTTCTCAAAAATAAAATCACTATTGATATATAGAAGTATTCTTTTCACTAATATCATGTGGACTTCCATGGGATAACATTTTTACCATGTGAATTGTCATGTTTAAGATAGTATGAAAGATTATTTCTTTATTACGAATAATAATCCTCCAATAGGATTAATTTATTCTATAATATTACACATATTTCTACCATAATATCTTGAAAATATCAACTAATTAGCCCTTAGTGTTCTCATAATATTGGAATATTTCATCCCAAATAAATTAATTAATTATTTGGAATACTTTTACTGGGGAATGAATGTATGAGTCTATATTTGAGTCACCTATATACTAAATAAAAATGGTAACCCACCAATCATAGAAATATCAAACTCGTACATCAAATAATCTAAAAAAACAATTAATTATATATCATTTTACTCTATAATAATTACTTCATCCATTTAAATTAGAAAAAAATCATTTAATCTTATTCCCTTATTGATTTATAGGATATGATCATTTCCACCTCATTAGAATCCATTATTTCTCAAGTAACGATCAAGACTAGAATTAAAAGATATTGGTGTAACATCCAAAGTAAATAAAGAATATAACATTTTTATCTTTATTAATGTTTTGGAATTAAATATTAATATTACATTAATGTGGATTCTATGTTTGATGGTGTAACATACATGTACCAATGGGTTTCTCAGAAATCTAATTTTGCACACAAGGCTGTGTTATACTGAAAAATAATAATATAATATTATTAATTTAAATGGTAGTTAATTCCTAGCCATTGTATTGAAAGGAATGAATATAAATTACTATAATATTATTAATCATGTTTGTTAAATGTTTTTTCATTTATCCAATAAAATTGTTAATCTTAAAATGTGAATGAATCCAATTTTAAGCATAAATACTCTAATATTTTTTAAAATGTCAATTTACCACCTTCTGATGGAGAACACTTTTTAAATCTATTTTTTGTCACTTTTATATGTTCTATTTGAAAAAAATAAATTTCATCTTTAGAATAGGTACATCAAAATTTACATTTTATTAAATTTTGGTATTTTTCTAGAAATGTTCGTTTTTTAATGAGTAGTGAAAAACACTACATTTTAATTCAAAATAGCTATTTAATATAATTTACTTATATGTTTAGATTATATATTTCATTGGTTTTAAAGTGTAATTTTATTATATTTTTACCATTTAATCCAATTTTATTCATTGGAATTAATTTAACTTTGAAAATGGATGTAAACAAATGTCAATCATTTGATAGTTATTATTTCTTAAAAACATTCTTTTTGGTTTTGAAAATGGGAAATAATTTAAAATTAATTTCTCTAACTTTTGTGTTTTTAATAAGAAAAAATGGATTCCATATTTGGAACCATTAAGTCCAAATTGTGTAAATAGGTAACTTTTATTTTATGACTTTAGCAATAGTAACTTTAGTATATATTTTATTTACCATTGTTAAAGGGTAAATCTGGTAAATTAGGGTAAACAATAATTTATAATAATATCAAATTATTATAAATCATGTCATTACCCAATTTACTAATACATGTCTGACCAAGGGCATACTTGGGTCGATTTCGGGACCCCATAGTGTAACTTGTAAGTCAAAATGGCACCTTATTAAAATTATTTTAATGTTCAGGAAAATGTAACAGAAACATATATCATTTAGTAAACCCATTTTTATATGGGGTTATATAAGAAATATCTTTGAATATAAAGTTCATTATAAATCTAAAAACATTTCCTATATAATTTTGTTTTATTTATAATTTTTAAACATCATATAAATAAATTTATTTTTGACACAATGATGATGTAAGGATTACCTCAATAATTAATGTTTTAAATAAATGAGATTAAAAATATTAAAATAAATTAAATTTATCATTTTTATTTCTTCCACTAATATTAGAGATATTATAACTTTTTTTATTTAATTTAATGATGTTTTTTCTAAATAATCAAGTTGGTCTGGATTTTGATTAAAAGTCTTGAAATGAATAGTATTAAAATTGGCAAAAAAGAGTTTTTAAACCAATCTATATTTGATAAAATGATAAAATAATCCTAATAACATATTATTTTGAAAAAGACATATATTATTTTATTAATGTCATTATTGATCCATTTTTGGGCCTCTTGGCATTTTATTTTAAATATATTAACCATATAGTGTGAATATACAAGAGGATATGGTAAAAGTAAAATTATTTAACTGAAGGTTAAAGATAAAATATAATGTAAATTTTAATCCCTAAACATGTCTAAACCAAATTTAATGAGAGGATATAAAACAATACTCACCATAAATTCAAATTAAATGAGTTGGGGATCTTTTGAAATCGAAATTGTGTTTATAATAAAATAATATTTTCAAATATTCCTAAAAAACCCCTCCTCCCCCTTATAAAAATCCATCACCTCTAACCCTTACTCACACCTCTCATGCTCCATTAAATCATCCATACTCTACCCAAATAATCTCCCAAAATGACTCTCCTCCTCTTAGATGCCTTAAATTTGGTAGAAGGAACATTAAGAAAGCCTTTTGTTTTAAACCTAAGGGTGTTACCCAATTTAAAGGTAATGTCTTCTCTCAAGTTCATTTCTATTATTTTCCATATTGCTCCCAATAAAATCACTTTATTTCATTCTTTTATAACAACAAAAGTATCTTTAATATACTTGGTTTGAGGAGGATTCTAACTACAAATCCACACACATCCATCTAATGGATACGAACATAATGTTTCTGTGGATGATGAACTACTGCCTCGCAAAAAAATGATTGTTCAATTATCTGCTACCGCCTATCATGGTGGCCAATATGATGAAACTGTATTTATATGTGATATATATTATCTTTATATGGTCTCTATGTTTCATTTTTGTTCATTTATAGCATACCTTAATGGTTTCAAAAATAGGTAAATATGATAATATCATTTGAGGAATTGTGGACTACCGCCTCCTCAATGTGTTATGACTCATTCATACCATAAATAAAATGTATAAAGGTAGGAGTTACAGAAATTATATAGGATATTATAATGTAATTATAATATATCTATGTATCATTAAATTTTCATTCCATTAAATATTATATTGAAATCAATGTAGAGTTCATGTGTACGTATGGATTACCATCTCCAAAAACGGTGCATTACATGTCTTATCTCCACATATTATGTACAATTATATATATATATATAAATACTATATATATAAGATTTATATGATATATAAATCATGAATATCATTCTGGAGATAATGGATGTTTGACCTCATGGACAACTTGTAATTATAAAAAGTTCATTTTTTGACTCAGGTACCAAATTATGATAAAATGACCATTATTAACATAAATGATTATATATTTTTTATAAAATGGTAATAAGTAATATATAATGAATAATAAACATGAAAAAGGTTTTTATAAAGTATAAATTATCATTATTTTATTATTCATGAGATTATAGAACGAACGAGTCAGGACAGACATGAGGTAAGGGACTTCGTCTCAATCACATGTCATTAAGGCATAATTTGATTTATACATGACTTTATTTTATACGTTGTATAATACCCTTTGACTTTTCATTTCATTAATAGGGTATCTTTTTTACAATGTATCATTTTATTAAACAACAATGTCGATGTTTCTTTTTATCATATGTGATGATGATGACCTTTACGCCACCACGAGCTTTATTTGATATTTGGCTTCCTTAACAGACCATAATTCTTTTAAAAGGAAAATAAATTCCATATACTCTTTTTACATATTTTGGTATTTAAAATGGTTTTGGTAATCAATTGATTATGTCTATATATTTAAATTTTATATTTTTATTTCAATTTGGAAATGTTATCTTTCCTTTAGGCTTGTTCATGTGTTATGATTATGTTATGTTTCTTGGGAATTACTTATACATATGGGTGGTTCCATGATATCCTAGGTTGGGTGAGACCTATATAGCCCTCCAATTAATTGGGTAATGTGACATACGTAAACATTAATGTTTCTCATAGGATATTTGGGGAATATTCTTTGATTTGTATTCCAAATGTAACTCCCTACATAGCTGTGAATGCTATGATGTAAGTATGTTATGGATGCCACAAGTTACCTTTATGCTTTATGATTTCAATTTGTTATTAAAAAATCCTACGATCATGTGTGATATGTTAAATATTGAAAAGAATGATTTCATTGACTTGTATGTATTGATGGACTAATTTTGTCCTTCCTTGTTTAAAAACCCTTATTGATATTTTTATGCTCATCCCATGTTTTGAAATGTTTCTCAAAGGATATATGGCTAGGTAGGAGAAACAAAGAATTAATGAATATTTATATCAAAATAATATTTATTATTTCATTTTAAGAGTTATTATTTCATAAAAAATTGGATACTGAGTAGAAGGGTCTAATTTGTCATATTTGGGATGTAATGTAACAGTTATGGTGTAATTCTATAAAACTCTATACCAAAAACGATCCTAATTTTGCATTATTAACTGAATTCAAGATTATATAATGTTTATGGATGGTGTATTACAGTTGGTATTAGATTTCAGTTTAGAAAACATTTGGGATTAGGAGTTTTTGTTAGACACATGGTTAGTCTCTATGTCTACTCCATAAGATATATTATTATTTGGTATCATTTTCAGATCAAGGAATTTCTATTACAAATTGAAGGAGGAGGATCTCAAATGAACTTTTTATCTCTTCTTGATGAATATCTTGATATAATTTTTTGAAAGTAATGGCCAAACGATTCTGAAACATTTTCAAACATACAAATGACTTGTAATAAATTATTTTAGTTATCAAACTCCTCCGCTATACATCAATTCCATCGTAGATCATGGGTTGTATGTATTCAAATCCTACTTCATCAATATTCACATATTTTTAAGAAAGATAAATATTATCACAGAATTTTCAAATATTTTAACTAATCAAAAGATTATGTTTCATATTCTGATTTTGAATAAGATGCTAAAGATTGAGACCCTTGTGCAACTTATTTATATTTGATTTTAAATTATAGTATTTCAGAACATACTTATGTTAATTTAAATGGACCATTGATGGAATATTTCAACTCAAACTCAATCCAACTATTTTATAGAAATAATTTTTTATGAGATGTTGTCAAATTATATGTCACACACAATTATTTTCAGAAATTACATTTCTATGAACATCTATATGACCCTTGTAGTACGAGTTGTATTTAGATAAATAAAGAAGATGATTTTGAAGGATCTCTAAATCATTATTTTAATGAATGGACCATATTTCTACATGAAAAAAATTATGAAGAAATAAGGGGGACACCATGATCTTGTTACATGTTCTTTCATTGGGAATAGTGTTATTTTATGGAGGTCAAAAATATCAATATATATAAGACTTCATGAATTTATATATTGAGGTCATAATGATTTGGGATGAAAATGAGTTTTATAAGATAACCAATGTCGTTAAATCATGATAGGTAAATTTTTGATTATTATTAAAAGGGACAACAGACAAGATGGGTGACAACCCATAACGTCCGACATGGCCGTAGGAATCAAACCCACATCAGAATAGAGACAAGGGAGCATCGCCTCCAACTAGCCTACGTGAACTCCCTCCTTTGTATGACTTATTCTTTTTTATGTAAATGATTATATAAATCAATATTAAGATTATTTTGGGAAATTATGCTTTATGAGAAAGATATACTTTCTATAGGAAAATGATTTAGTGATTAAGTGATAAAGGTTATTTTAGAACACGTTCTCTCTTTTGGGAACACTATATGCCTAAAGAAAATAGAATAAAATGAGATTTCATTTGTGAAAAAATTGTTGATATTTTATTTAGGAATAATTTATGTTTTTATTAGAAACTTACAATGTTTTGGGTTAGTTATATAAATGATTAACTTATCTTTGAGAAAATGTGATTTAGTTAATTACTTTTCAGTATGAGAGTTTAAGAGGAGTTGATGTTATTTAGAGATAAATGTTAAAATTTACCATTGATGACTATGTGATTAAATTCATTTTAATTTAAGGTTTAAATCTTAGTTTGGATTGTATTAAATGTTTTTAAGGTCAATTTCATATTTAATAGTCTTTTCATCACATTGAATATTGTTTGTTCAATTTTGGAGATTAAGAGTTGTATTTATTTTTATGAAAGAATATCCGTTTTGGGGAGTATCTGATCATTTACTAACCATTTTGGTTTTTCTTAAATCCTAAAGATAGAGGAAATATATAGTTAATATTTTGTGGATTATGCGGTTCTCTAGAAGTTGATTATAACACTTCTTGAGTGGCCGGGTCATCTTTAATACTCATTTTGTGGTGAAAATATGAGTTCTTTGTAGAAACATAGTAATGGATAAAACAATACTTGAAATTTATGTATATTTCCTTATGTCCATAGTCAATCTCATAAATACATTCTCTAAATTTATGAAATAGAAATTAAAACAATTTTTTTTTTCTGTTTAGTTTTCCAACTGGGAAACCCATGACCGCTTAACCCATCACAAGTTTGCGATATTCTTGTTTTTGTTTTTCTCCTGATCATGTTATCTATCTATCTACATCAAGACATGACACTCAGTTTCTCCTCTATATCCATGATTTCTTACATGGAATCCTAGTATGTGTTATCTCAAATGACCTTTTTTACCTCTCTTTATTTATATTATAGTGATAGTTTTATTGACTCTTTTCTAATGTGGGACATTCAATGAAGTTTTGAAGAACAATTTCAGATTTGGGAGGTTGAAATTTTCCAAAAGGGAGGAAGGATGAAACATCCCAGGTAAAAAAATATCATGAAACATTCATATTTATTAATATTTTGGAATTAAAAATTAATTTTACATTAAAGGGGATTCTATGTTTGATAGCGTAGATGATAAACAACAATGAGTTTCTCTGAAATCTAATGTTGCACTCAAGGCTGAGTCATACTGAAAAATAATAATTTAATCTTATTATTTTAAAAGGTAGTTAGTGCCACACCATTATATTACTGAGTATAAAAAAATCAACTATAATATGATTAAACATGTTTGTAATTTTTTTTACATTTATCTAATAAAATGTACAGGCATGAAATGTGAATGAATCAAATTTTATCCATAAACATTCTAATATTAATTTGAAAGACGATTTACCACCTTTTTGACTCATAATCCTTTTTAAATATAGTTCTTATCAATTTTATATGTTCTAATTGAAAAAAATACTTCATTATAATGGGGCATCAAAATTTACTTTGGATGTAATTTTGGTATTTTTCTAATAATGTTCATTTTTAATTAATAGTGAAAATACTGTATTTTAATTCAAAACATCCTTTTAATGTAATTTATTTATATTATAAGTTTATATTTTTAATTAGTTTAAAAGTGTAATAGGATTAAATATTTTCCATTTAATCAAATTTTTCTCAGTTGAGATAATTTCACTTTGAAATTGGGCATAATCATATGTAAATATTTTTGATAGTTATTATTTCTTAAAAACATGGTTTTTGGCTTAGACAATAGGAATAAATTTTAAATTAATTTCTAGAAATTATTTGTTTCGTATTTGGAAAAATGGATTCCATAATTTGTAATAATGATGTCCAAATTGTGTCAACAGGTAACTTTTATTTTAAAATTTTATGATTAGCAACTGTAGTAAATATATTATTTTCCATGGTTAAAGATTAAATATGGTAAATAAGAGTAAAAAAATAATATTATAATAATATTAAATTACCCTCACACATGTCCTAACCCTAATTGATGATACAGTTTCAACCATGTCCATCTTTGGTTTGATTTGGTGACCCTATAGAGAAGCTCGTATGTAAAAATAACACTATATAAAAACTAATTTAATGTTATGGAAAATGTAACATAAACATATATCATTTAGTAAAAAAATATATGTGGTTACATACGATATCTATTCGACTATAAATAATAATTATAAAGATAAAATAGTTCCTACATCATGGTCTTTTATTTATAATTATTAGACATCATATAAATAAATTTATTTATTACACAATGATGATGTAATTATTACCTCATTAATGAGTGTTTTAAATAAACGTGATTATAAATATTAACATAAATTTACTTTGAGACATTTTATGTAATACACGAATTTTATAGATAATTATAATTTTTTTCATTGAATTTATGATGGTTTCTCAAAGTAATCTAGTTGGTTTGGATTTGTATTAAAAGTCATGATATGAATAGTATTAAAATAGGCATAAAAGAGTTTACAAATAAATCAATATTGTATTAAATGATAAAATAATTCAAAAAATATAATATTCCACCAAATGAGATATATGACTTTATTAATTTCATTAACGATCAATTTTTGTGTCTCTTCCCATTTTATAGTAAATTGGTTAACCATATAGTTTGAAAATACAAGAGGACATTCTAAAAGATAAATTAGTTAACCAAATGTTAAAGCTAAATGATAAGGTATATATTATGCCATAAATTGTCTAAAACCAATTGGATGAGGGGATTTAGAAAAATAATCACCTTATCATCAAGTTAAATGGGTTGGGGTACTATTAAAATAGAAATTCAGTGTATAATAAAATAATACAATGAAACATTCATAAAGAGCCCCTCCACCCCCTTTTAAAAATCCATCACCTCTAAACTATACTCACACCTATCAAGCCACATTGGATCACCCAAAATCATCCCAAATAAGTTCTGAAAATTTATTTCTTCTTCCTAGAAGCCTTAATGCAGGTATAAGGAACTTCATGAAATCCTTTTGGTTCAAAACAAAGGTAGTTACCCAATTTAAAGGTAACATATTCTCTCAAGTTATTATATTTTATTTTCCTTATATAGCTCTTAAACTCTCTTTATTCCATTATTTTATAACAAAAACTGTATCTAAAATATACTAAGATGTTTTTATGAGGAGTATTCGAACTACACATCTATGCACCTCTATCTAATGGATAAGAACATATTGTTTCTGTGGACGGAGAACTACTGCCTCACAAAATGATGATTGTTTAATTATCAGCTACCGCCTTTTAGGGAGGACATTATAATGAAAATATATTTATATGTGATATATATTATATTAATATTATATCTATGATTCTGTATTTTTTATTTATAGAATACCTTTATGGTTTCTATAATGGGTAAATACGATAATTTCATTTGAGGGAGTGCGGACTACCTCCCCCTAAAAGTGATATTACTCGTTAATGACATTTCTGAAATATATAAATGACGGAGTTACTAAAATTATATAGGATATTTTACTGAAATTATAATATAACTATTTATCATTAATTTTTCATTCAATTAAAATTGATATTAAAATGAAAGTTGTGTTCATGCGTACGTATGACTTACCGTCTCCATGAATGATGAATTTAATTACTTATCTCTACATGTTATGTACTATTATAAATAGATATATATACTAGATATATAAGATATATATGATATGTAAATCCTGAGTCTTATTCTGAATATAATGGATGTTTTTCCACTTTGACAACATGTAATTATAAGAAGTTCATTTTTGTCTCAAGTATCAACTATCAACAAAATTACAATTATTAAAATAAATGAGTATGTAACATTTATATCATGGTAATATGTAATATACAATGAATAAAAAACATGAAAACGGGTCTTAATAAAGTAGATCATATCTTTATTTTAGTATTCATGAGATTAAGGAACAAACAAGTCATGTCAGACATGAGGTAAGGGACTTCATCTCAATAACCTCTTATTGAGGCATAACATGATTTATACATGACATTCTTTTATATGGGGTATAAACCCCATTGAATTTTCATTTTATTCAATAATGGAATATTTTATTCTACATATACATTTATTAAACAAAAAAGGTGAAGTTTCTTTTTAACATACATGGTGACAGTGACCTTTCTTCCACCACATGCATTATTACATATTTGTCTTCTTAACAATAAGTAATTATTTTAAAAGGATAATAAATTCCATATACTCTTTCTACATATTTTCGTATCGAAATTTGTTTTGGGAAGGGATTGATTATGTTAATATATTGAACTTTTAAATTTTGATTGCAATGTGGAAATGTTATATTTATTTTATGCTTGTCCATGTGTTATGAATATGTTATGGTTCAAGGGTTTGTTTATTCATACAAGTGGTTATGTGATAAACCTAGGGTGGTTGATCCCATGATATATCTCTATTCATTGGGTAACACAGTGGTGGAAAATGTTTATGTTTATTCTATGAGATTTAGGGAATATATTGTAATGGGTATTCCAAATGTAACTCCATACATAGTTGTGAAAGCTACAACGTAAGTATGTTATGGATGCGACAAGCTACCTTTATGATTTAAGATTTCCATTTGTTATTCATAAATCATATGATATTGTGTGGTGTGTTAAATATTGAAAATATTGATTTCATGGAATTTTATTTATTTATGGACTAATGCTTTTTTTCTTTATTTTATTACCCTTACTGAGCTTTTTATGATCTTCCCATGTTTTTGAAATATTTTCACCAAGATATAAGGAAGGGAAAGAGTAATGAAGTATTCAATAATATTTATATCATGAAAAAAATTATTGTTTTATTGTAAGATTTTTTATTTTATAATAAATGGATACTGAGTAGAATTTCCTACATTGTAATATTTGGGATGTAATGTTCTAGTTATGGCATGATTCCCTAAAACACTATACCTAAAAATATCCTCAATATAAATTATTAACTTAATTCATGATTAAGTTATGTTTCAGGATGGGTTCTAACACATGGTGATTGATTTATTCCATAAACCTCCATATTTAACAAATAAACCAATATCTCATCGTTATCCATTAAATAATCCATATGGTTTTACAATGTATATATCCTCACTAGGAATGCTGATTTGACATCAATTTAGTACACATAAGATTCTCTTTTCACCAACATAGCAAAAAATATCTAAAATTTTTCATGATGGGTTAGTGAAAAAAATGTTTCATACATATTAGTACCATAAATTTAGTAATATCCCATTAACACTATCCATTAATTGTTCATGGTTTACATTTATGTATTAGTTTAGTTTGTTTTGAAACATCCACTTATTGAACCCACTTTATTTATAAATTTATTTTCAATATTAATCATATATTGTTTGATGTAAATATTTTGATGATAAATGGATTGGAAGGCATATCAATAACTTATTCATGATGGGGAGAAAAAATTACATTATATATTTATTAGTATTTACAATAAAATTTCTGAGAGTATGAATGGATTTGAGGTTTTCTGAGATTATATCAACTTAGAAATCAATTTGTTTTATATGAAAATATTTTAATTACAATATTTTATTTCTATGTTTAATTTTCATTTAGAATTAATTTGAAGAAATCACTTTAATGATAAATTTAATGTTATGAGATGTTTTTAAAGCTTTAAAAAATAGCCATAGATTCATTAGAACATGATTTTTTATTCATATGAGTCATTTTGAGATCACAAGGTGACATTAAATGGGTTATTTTTATATGTTTATAATTATAAAGTGGTATACTAATAGACATATCAAACAATTGAGATGTTAGTCCATTTCTAATATAACCAATCAACGTCAAATGGGATCCATATGAGAGTGGCATTGAGGGTGTATTACTAAGGAAGATAAAAACATAATGGTGGTGAATATTGTTGCACTTAAGAATATTCAATGTTTTGGGAGGTCTCACAAACTCCTCGAATTAGTCAGTACAAAATGATTTCAATGGTATCTAATAAAACACCCAGTTTAATAATTCTGTATTCTATAAAAACAACATTCAATGTGGGATACATTATTAATGGAAAAATCTCATTGTTTTAACAATATGTACCTGAATTCATATATAATAAATATGTCTATGTAATACCCTTAATTAACAAAAAACCACATTAGTGTTTTCTTCCAGTAGTTTAAAGAGGCATCTCCATGAGAGATTATTTTGAGACTTTAATACTTGGAGTGATCCCTACGAATTATTCTGAGTAGCTCCTGGAATGATCGCAAGGTATATTCCATGGCATAAATTTTTAGTGAAAAATTCCATTAATCTAAATGATAAGGTCAAGAATATTGTAAGATTTATAATGTCAAAATATGATAATTATAATATTATCTTGAAAGAACAGGACGATGCTATACATTTAATATTACATTCACTGAACTATGTCAACTAAATTGTATCATTGACAATGGTGGTACATGTCCTTAAGTGTTATTTCCTCTAATCAATATTCTATCGAATATCTCCATGGTTCTAATGTAGTATACTGGGGAGAATATATCATCATATTAGAGTGAAAGAATTGTGAAAATAAAACCAATATCATACAATGAATTATTAAAGAATATATAAATTATAGATGATTATATCAACAATGTGACTCTTTTAATACCAAAAAAAGAGGTATATTAATTTCCACAAGGTTACACATAGTACATAGAATTTATTCTAAGATCATAAATACGAAAACTCTAAACAGAAACAAAAAAACACACAACGATAAAATCTCACATATCAAAAACCAACCATGGTCACCCCAAAACTGGGTGCCTAATCCAAACCACGGAAAGGTCCAAAGGGAATTCTTGATCCCCATGGGATGCTGAAAAGTTCTTTGGGATTCATAAGAATGAATTGGGAATGATTTCAACCAATATTAATATTAAATAAGCTAAAAGGGACAAAAATCATATTTGAATAATACATAAAATCTAACATAAGAAATCGAAAAAAACCATAAAGGATCTAGGAATATAAGGCTTATGGTTGGTACAAGTTATAACAAGTAAAAATAAATAGCACAAGACACCTGAATGAAGATTATAAATGAAAGTGTGTAAAATACACTTTAACCTTCCCCAATCTAGAACTAATAGATCCATGAACATCCACTACATATAAGAGTACATATAACCTATAATAAATAGGGATTTTATATATATCCATATTGGCTTACTCATACTGTTCCAATTAATAAAACATTTAAATTAATTCAATAACACATTTGATTGAAAAAGTGTTATAAAATAGATTTTAGTGGTCTTGTAATTTAAAAAATGTCTCCAATAGTTTTACATTGAAACACACCCCACTTTAAAAAAAATCAGTCTAATTCCATATAAAATATCATTTTTTCAATAAAATAAATAATTCATATATAGTGGTAAAAATACTGTTGAAAAAATCCATGATTGAAAATAGAATATATTATCAAAAACAACTTATACACATGTCTTTGATTAATGGTAAATTCTCAAAAAAATATTTTCATATTTTTTATATTAAACATGTAAAAAACATGTAATTATAATATTAAATATATAATTCCCAATAAATATTACATAATTAATTTTTAAAGATTAATATTCTATATAATATTATTAAATAATTTTTCAATAAAAATGGAAATAGCTATAATCTTACAAAATTTGATTATATGTATTAAATATTATTATTTAAAAGCATAATTTTAAAACATTACAAGTTTAATTTGAAAAAAATGAACTTCATTTTTAATATTATAAATTAAAAATTCATTTCTTATGATTTTTTTAATGCTAGGAAAATTTAAAATTTTTGAAGAATATGAAAATTATTTATTTTTTTAAAATGTCTTGTTATTTAAATAATTTAAATGTTAAACTCGAATTTAAAATGGTTTCAAAGTAAAATGAGTTCATTATTATAAATATTAATCATGTTTTGGTAATTTGGATCAATGTTATTATTTATTTTCGTATAGAAACTTTTTATATTTATGAAAATTATTTTTTGAGAAAACATATTTTCATCATGTTTTATAGGTTTATTTTTAATTTAAATTATAAAACATATATTAATTTAATTAAATAAAATATATTCCATAGTTGGAAACAAAGTTATTAATATAATATAATGGGGTTAAATTATTTTATTTTCTCTATGGACAGTTTTCAAATTAAATATATTTCCCATCTGTAAAAGAAGTAAAACATGGTGAAAACTAATGGGTAAAACATTGAAATATCAATTAAATATGAATATATAAATTTTTATAAGTAATATTCGAAAAAATATCAATATATGGAGTTAAAAAATGTATTCAAAATTATTATTTACATTTTAGAATCTATTTTTGTCTTTTTCGAATGTAAGTTATATTTTATAAAAATTTAAAACTATATTTTGGTAATTGATTTTAATGGAATTGTTATAAGATGAAATTATATTTTATATTTCCCAAAAAAGTATAGAAACCTTATTTTATATAATATTAAAAAAAATAAAATCTACTTTTTACTTGATTTCATTATTACATTATGTTTATGAATAAATTGAGGTTTTTTCCTAAGAATTAATTTTCATGAATGTTATATTATTATACTAAAAGTAATTTTTTCCATGGAAATATAACATGATAAAATTGAAAAAAATTTATTAATCATAATGTTTAATTTTTTATTGCCCCCATTTATTTTGGCCTTATAATTATGTTATGATGGAAGAACATTACGTAACCATGGAAAATGTTAAAATCTATTTAAGGTGGTTTAGCTAAGATATATGAATTAAAATTTTTCAAAAAAATTAATAAATTCAATTTATTGAGATTATTTCAACCCTATAATAATATACCTTATAATTGTTTGTTCATTTTTTTTATGTTTACTGATAATAATATTTATATTGTTTTATCTTTTAAGTATTTCCAACGAATTATTTTCCCTCGCCTATAAAATGGAACCCCTTCACCTCTCTTCTCCAAAATTTTTAGAAATCAATATCATCATATACCTTCCAAATTACTTACAAAAAAGGTTTCGCCACATCCTAGAGTTTTTTATACAACCAAAATTCCACACCTAAATGGATTATTCTGTAAGGTAGAGAGTTTATCTGAGGACATAGAATAATTCATAATCATCCCATTTCTAGTTTGTTTCTTGTTATACCTCAATCATATATTCATTAACCAAGATGAAATAATGAAATAATTTTCATTCATATATTTATATTTTGTTATGGTATTGGTAAAACCCATTATTATCTCCTTTTCCATCCCATTGGAAATGAAACATCGCTCATGTGCATGGGAGAATTACCACCTCTACAAAGAGATGTGTTTAGTTTTTCATAACATCCACTTTTGGATGATTATAAAAACATATATATTATATATATTTGACACTAAGTTCAAAATTATCATTCTACAAAGGCAATATATGATTTTTTTTATTATATTATAATTCATTTAAAAATGATAACATTGTTCATGCCTGTGAGTGCACTAACATCTCCAAAAAGGAATGTGATTCACTTTTATTGAATAAAATTCATGTCTAGATATAAAATAGTATATACTGTATAATAATTATAATAATTTCAATAATATTATTATGTATATTGTAGAATAATTAAACCTTTGACCATCATCAACTTATCTAATCTATTTTAGGATTAAGAATTGTATGTACTCAAAACATCTGAGGTAAACCAAACTGATTATGTAAATAAAAAACCATGGTCATAAATGAAAAGAAGGTATTATTATAATGTCATGAAAATTAAATTTTAATTTATTAATCAAAATAACTAATATAAACCTATTACTCTTAATGTTTAGGGGTGTACATTACAATTTAGACTTGAGGTAAAGAATACATATTCTTAAAACCTAGTTTTAAAAGTTTTTTTGATTTATTTTCTAAATATTTTTATTCCATGTCTAGATTCTAAAATTTATTTTATAGATTTATTTATATATAAATAATTGGATAAATAAATATCTTTTATTTCAATATTTATTCTTTTTTTTATCATTTAAAAATGAATATTTTAACTTTTTATTTGTAGAGTGTTTTAGAAAAAAATGAAAAAGGAATGTTCTATTTCAATGTATACAAATTAATTGGTTTTTTAATCCACCATAAATGTTTTTATGCCTACATTACATTATAATATTTAATATATTATTTTAATAAAAATATTCCCATTGTTTTTTACCTTTAAAGTTTCTTTTAAATTTACAAAATATTTGGATATTTAGAAATGATTTTTCGAGTGGGTGATAAGATTTATTTCTATGAATAAAGATGAAAAATAAATATTTCATATGTTATTATTACGGTATATTTCTTAGAAATTATTTATAATGACATGTTTTCCTAATATATCCCATGATGATGGGTGGAACAGATATAACATAAGGTGACTTGTGACATGAAATAACTATTTAATTAGTTGTGTAAATTGTCGAAGTTATCCATGTATAGGTTTATAATATAAAATTATTTTAAATTACCAGGAATGATATTCCAGTTTTAAGATTTACTATAAGTGTTACACAAAAATGGCATCGTATGTTACCTATATGATTTTTCTAATCATTCAAAGGGATTTCACAGAATGCTTATGATTTCAAAAGGCACTCTAATGAGAATATCTTTAATGGAATTATTATGAAACTTATTTAGGTTTAAAAGTACAACGTTATGATATGGTTTTCATTGAATTTTTATATTTAAAAAAACCATCATGTTATTTTCCAATAAAATTTATTATGAATTGTTTTATGAAATAATTGGGATGTGAATTTTACTTCTTGGGTATGGAAATTATTATTTTTATAACAAGTTTTATTAAGAAAATGTTAAATTTTTATAATGGGTATTCACATACTAATGGTTTTTTTAATTTCATTTTATATTTTACTTATAGGTACTTTTCTACTTATACCAATCATTAAAATATTTTTCCATTTGGTTTTAAGGATGGGAGAGGACAATGATATGGTCCAGATAAAAATTGTTAAGATATATCATAAAAAGAAAAAATGTTATTTCATAAAAGTTTTATTTTATAGAAATAATAGAAACTGAGCGGAAGTGTCCAGTATGTGATGTAATATATTATTTTATATCATTTTATATGTAATTATCTTAAACTATAATCCTAATGGTATTCCTAAATTTAAAAAATATATTTTTTTAATGATTCAAATTAAAAATTATTTAAGGAAATGTTATTTTAGTTTGTATCGAAGGGAAATTTTAAGTAATTTTAGAGGTTAGTATATTGTTTACAAATACCATTTATTGTTTCAATTCAATGTTTACTATAATGTAGAAATTTAATATTACCATATTTCTTAAACTAAAAATTTAATATTCAGAATTGATTCCTATATAATAAACATGGAAGATAATGACTGAAGGCAATATGTGACAATATCACGAAAATTTAACAGTAAGGAATGGTAGGAATTCAAACTCGGTTACTTTTTTATATTATGGATCAATTTAAATATGAAATATATTGAGGTGGAATCCATGATAGAGAATAAAAATATATTTTATGAGATAAAACCCTTCAACATTAAATAGATATTTTGACCAAAATATATCAAACGGATGGATTAAAGATATTGAGAATATATTTTATGTCATAGATTATTTAGAGAATCTAATGGAAACTCTTTAAATTTAACATTTTATTGTTCATTCTGATCAATGGTGTTTAATATATAAAAAATCATTATAAATAGAAGAGATTGATCCCATATAATGGGATATATATAATAATATTTTCCATGAGAAGTTTTTTTTTCTAAGGCTGTTAGACAATGGATGGAATGAAAAAACCAATAAAAGAGGAATGCAGTGGAATAACATATAGAAAAAATGAATAAAAAATATATTCATTGGTACAATACACACTAAATTTTATCATGAATATGTATTGTAAAATTAATCAGTTTTACTCAGTATTATTGCCATGATTCTGAAGATTGTTTACCTTTTTTATATTTTAAAATTTATCAGAAACATGTACACTATGATAAGAAGAAGGAAATGGGGTTTTTATGATAATAAATCTTATACGATCATGAATAAAATAATATCCATGTTGTAGGACAATCAGATGAATCCATTATAGAAATTTTAAGGTAATAAAATTATGATTCTAGTTTGAAGGAGTTGTGGAAAAATAACCCTTAAGAATCCATTTTTAATTATATAAAGTGATTATGATTTTTTTTGTTTGGGAATATGTCTTATTATTTCAATAAATAGGATCATGTTAGTGATAATAATGAATTTAATATGAAGCTTGTGAGTTTTTAAAATGTAATAAGTTAGGTTATTCTGTAGATATATGTCCGAAGAAGGGAACCAATGATGGGAATTAGAAAGACTATCCATAGTTGGGTGTGGTTTAATACTTAAAAAAACTTTTGTTGATAATAGATATAAAAATGTAGTGGTAATGAGTATATCATTTTTTATTCATAATAATTATAGTTATTTTTGTTTTTATGGTCTACATATTCATTATTTTCAAAGAAATATTATTTTAAAATGGGTATTTCAAATTATGAAATGAATACACGGACATATATAAATACATAATGTGATATTATAAATATGACAAGAACATACAAGAAGATTAATATTATCATATATGGAAGGTATTTCCCAATAAAATATTTTTTCATTACTATTATACAATTTTTTATTATTCCATTTATATAATTTCATTTAGAGTGTCATGAAAATATTTATTATAGAACCAAAGAAGATTTTTTAAAAAATTGGATTTAGTTTGTAACTAAAAATGAGAATCTATTAGAATATGAAAATTAATGTTATGTTTATAATATGTTTGAAAAGGAGTGAACTATTCATATTAATGATGTACCTTTTGTAAAGGAATATCATGATGTTTTTCTAGACGAGTTGACTGGTATTAAACATCATCAAGAAGTTGAATATAATTTTGACTTAATGAATGATTCCAAGACAATTTAAAAACCCCCTTATAAAAATTATCTTGTAGAACTTCTGGAATTGAAAAAAAAGATAGATGAATTTTTTTTAAAGGATTCATTCATCCCATCACTCCACTATTAGGTGAACCTATTTTATTTGCAAAAATATATGGTCCCATAGGTATTTTAAATTATTATAGAGAATCATATTATAACAATATTATAACTATGTGTCTATTTTCTCATAAGAATGACTTTATGGATCATATATATTGAAATAAATAATTTTTAGGGTTGATTTCAGTCCAGGGTACCTTGATATGAAGGTTAAAGAGGATGGAATGTGAAAAGAAAATGTTTCATAATAGCTATGGCTATTTTGAGTTTGTAGATATATCCACGGGGATCAAGAATACTCCAGCTATATTATTATATCTTATGAATTTAATATCCTAGTGTTCTTAGATAAATTTTTGGTTTCGTATTTTGATGAAATATTGATATATTCCAATTCTTATAATGATCATGAGAAACATTTGACGATTTTTTTCAAACTATGAATAAAAAATGATATTTAAAAAGGTCAATAAATATGATTTCGAATTGTAATAGACATTATTCGTAGAAAATATTGTAAATAATTATTGGAAAACTATTGATCTAGATAAAAACTAAAGTATATTAATAGTTTAAAATCAATGCAGATGTCTCATATGTTCATATCATTATTAGTTTAGAAAGTTAATATTATATGTTTAGTGAAAAAATTTCACTTTTATCATTCTCACTAACTGATTTAACATAAATTGAATTTGGGATTCTTTGGATAATGGAATGTGATAAATGATTCCAATAATTTTCACAAATTATAGTAAATAATCTTGTTTTGACCCATTCATTTAGATGTAGTGTTTTTTATATACCATGATTCTTTATTTATGGGACATAATTGCTTTTTGATGAACAATAGTTAGCAAATTTATTATCATTTATATCATATGGAAACTCTAAATAAAAATTATCAAACTCATATCCTTAAATTAATTACTATTGTTTTTTAATTATGATTAAATAATTTATATTATTTAAAGTGTGAAATAAATTATAATCATAATATTATGATGTATATATTCACTATG
Source organism: Viscum album (assembly GCA_963277665.1). Classification (NCBI taxonomy): domain Eukaryota; kingdom Viridiplantae; phylum Streptophyta; class Magnoliopsida; order Santalales; family Viscaceae; genus Viscum; species Viscum album. Next base: position 867,702,325 of record OY728131.1, on the reverse strand, counting down.
AAAGAGTTGAACATGAGAAAATTATTATGGTTGGAATTGATTAAGGATTATGGCTACATGATTCAATACAATTTAAAAAAATAAAATGGAGTACTTCATGCTTTAAATCAAAATTATAATGCATCGTTATCTCTCCAACACATTGAACATGATTCATTGGTATATATTTTAGTGGTTGTTATTCTAGAAATTATGCATAAAGAAACTTCTTCTATTTCATTATCGTATTCAGTATTTTAATCATTGTCAAAATAATTAAGCCATCTCATAAGGGGGATCACGTTTTACATGAAAAAGAAAAATTGATTAATAATAGTAGGTTGTATAAGTTTAATGTTAATAATGATGGTATTATCGGTTTTTAAAAGAGATTATGTGTACCTTATGATTCCCAGTTTGTGATAGATTTTTTGAGTGATAATCATATTTCTCTATTTTTTCTTCATCCTAAAAACACTAAAATGTATAAAATAATATTTGAACACCTTTAGAGGTATATAATGAAAGGATAGATTTCTCACTTCACCCTAAAATATCTTAATTATCAATAGGTTTAAACCAAACAAAAATTAGAAAAGGGGATTCATCATATTTTTTAATTGGAAAAAAAAATTAAGAGAATATATCTATAGATTTCATGGTGGGATAACAAAATACATCCCCATGTAATAATAATATTTGACATATTTTTTATTTATTAAATAAATATATGCATTTCTGTACTACTTGTGAAACTATGTATTTTGATCTAATTTCATAACTGTATCTCAGGGATTTATTCATGACTTATGGAGTTCCCCTCTATATTATATGTTGTCATTATATACGTTTTAAAAATGAATTTTAGTTAATTTTGTCCAATACATTGGTTATTGAGTTAATTTTTAATATATATTTTCATCCTTAATATGATGGATTTTCAAAGAGAATGATGCATTCTTTGGAATTCATGCTTTGAGCAGGTATAATGAATAACCGAGGATGTTGTGATCAACATATTATACTAGATGAAAATTCTTATAAATTTTTTTTTATTTTACTATACACATGAAAACATTTGAGGTAATATATGTAATGTGGTGTCATATATAATATTTTTTTTGATGGAGTATAAGATATAATTTTTTTACTGACTCGAATTTATAGAATAAATGGTTGGGAATGTGATGATTATTCCATAGTAAAAGAGGATAGATCAGATAAAATATAAATTTAATACATATAACCAAATAATATATCTATCAATATATATAATAATTATTTTTTTATTAATGTATATCATTGGAGAAGTGTTATGAATTTTTTAAATATTGAATATTATTTTTACTATCAATTAGAACCTATGAAATTCTTGAGAATATTGGATTGGTAGCATAATGAGTCCTTACCAACGGTTTTATACTTGTTATACGATGTGTTTCAAATATCATTATTATGAAAATATATATGTAATTAATCTCATATTTTTAGAATAAAAGTAGTTTAGATGGAATAAAAGAATTCTTAGGAGGAACAACAATGGATGATTCTTAACTCGAGAGAGAATGTGTTTCAAAATAATGATACTTAATTAGTTATGGTTTTTTTGGTAAAACCATATGTTTTAAGAAGAAACATGAGAATATGAAATTTTTATGATGGGAAAGATCCCTACTTAGTTTAGTAATGAATAAATTTAAGAGGATTACTTGAAAAAAGGAGGGAGGAATGTGGCTACCCATGAAAATTAAATATTAAATATTTTCTACCATACAAATATTAGTTAATTAAATTTTAAAGAGTTATATTTACTATATAAATATTTAGTAATTTTCCAATTACAATGGAAAAAATTTTATTACTTATAAATTTTTTTAGAAGTATTATATAATTTTATTTAAAATATTAATTATTTTTTTATTTTTCAAAGATGAACTTCATTTTTGATATCATCAAGTCAAAAATATCTTGAACTGATTTTGGTATGGAAATCTTCAAAAAAATGTTATTTTTCGATAAATAGTGAAAATAGTAATTTTTATGAAATCTCTATTTTCATTTCAAAAATTTAAAAATATATATTATATTTTAAAAAGTTTTCAAAGTTACAGTAGTCAAATTAAATTAAAAATAATCTAATAGAGTCTATTAGAATCAATTTTATTATTTACATTGATATAAATTCTATTTATATTTAAGAGGACATATTTCTAGAAAAATATTTGTTTTCCACATTTTCCAAATTTAATAATTATTTAAAAACATCCCCCTGTATGAATTGAATTTAATAAAATGGATTTAATATTTATAATCATTATATTTTTTATAATGGAATATGTTAAACTTAATTTTTTTCACTATTAATAGTAACAATAGTAAATATTTTTCACATTGTTAATGAAGGTAAAACGAGGTGAGAACTGTGGGGTAATGCTTTAAAATATCTACAAAACATGTCTTGATAAGATTGGATGAGTGGGGATTGTAAATATATATATTTAATTTTTTGTATAATATATTATTATACATTATTTCTAATTCTTAAAAATATGTTTTACTTTTGATAATATAAGATATGTTTTATTTAAATTGAATACTATTTTTTCACATTGCATTTAATAGAATGGGTAGAGGATTCCATTACATTATACATTGACACAAAGATTTAAAAACCATTATTTTTTAAAATTTATCCAAATCAGATCTTGGAATCCAATTTCTTACATAATTTAAATATAAAATTATTTTTGCAGATAAATCATATATTTTTTAAAAAACTATTTTTCGTGCATTTTGTGTACTTATTTTAAAAATTATTTGTTCCACATATAAAATTAAATCCTAAATAATGGAATAATGTTGAGAAATAATAATTTTCAATTTTATTAGAATTCCTATTTTAATTGTAATCATATAATTATGTAATCATGGTACAATGTTACGTTATAACGATTAAGGTAAAAATGAGTTTAAAGTGGTTTAATTTGAACATACAGTTTAAAATGTATTCAAAACATATGTAACTACTTTTTTTTATTTTGATAACATGACACCTTATATGATATTATTAAGAGCCTTGGTTCCACATGATATTATTATGATACAATTATTATTTAATATAATCAGTATTTATAAGTGTGTTCATTCAGTTACATATAAAATGGACCTATCTATCATATATTATTCCCTCCTTTTGTGAATAATTGTTATACATTTCATAGTAAAGAATATACTATTTATCCCTCCCCACTTCTTATAGTTAACCTCATAACCAAAATAAAAAAAACATGAAGGTTTAATGTGTATGATAAATAATTCATCTGAGGAGAACGTATACCATCTAACAGATATAATTATAGTTTATTTTATCATCTACCTCTAATAAATTTTCTTTAACCCTTATTAAATAATATCATATGTTTCTTTCATATTATAATATTTTATTATTTTTAGGGTGAAAGATTTTTTAATCTCATTTTCAATCCTATGGGAAATGAAAACATCACTCATGGGTACGCGTGGATTTCTACCTCTACAATGTTCTGTGTTTCATTTTCCATCACCACATTTTAAGGATTATAATAATGATGTAATCAAAGTATATATATATATATAATCATTATATAATTACCATTATCTAGTGATAAGATATCATTTATTTCCATACATTTCTATAAATTCAAAAATGATAAAACCATCCATGCATACGTGATGACTACCACCTACATGAGGGAAATTGAATCTATATTCATTTATATATTTCTTGCATGATTCTGAAGTATTATTTAATATATAATTATTTTAATTATTTAATGTTTTATATTATTCATATGATGGAAAAAGACACATTTTACCATGGTCTCACTACATAATCTATTTTAGGATAATGATGAACGTCCTTAAAATATCCTCAGCATACATAACTAATAATGTAACTAAATAAATCTATGTCATGAATTGAATAAAGGATATAATGATAATTTAATTAATATTAAAAGTGGTTTTATGAAATTAAATAAGTAATATAACATTTAGATTTTGGAATATAAATAGTTTACGTGACATGTTCGAATTGAGGTAAGAGAAACGTTTATCTTAAAATGTCATTTTAAACGGTTTAATGATTTCTGTACTGGAGATTCAAGCTATAGACACTGTTTAAATCTCTGTCTATACATCTTCATAATGTGACTATAGGTAAAAGCCATGTTTTGAGGAACCGTGGCTATAGGTAAATTCCACGGTTGGAACTTTGGTTATAGATCTAGAGCTTAGGTTTAGAACAGTGGATATACCAGAGGATGGACACACTTAATTATCATAGTATCTAATAGTGTCACTAAACCTATAGCCACGGTAAAAAACCATGGAAATAGACTTATTGGAATAGTTATTAACCTAGGTAATAGGGGCTGAAAATATATAAAAAATAACCCCCCTTCACTACCCCCACTCCACTTGTAGTATCCTACCCCGAAAAACCCCCTCCTCGACATCGCCCCCCCACTCCCCTTGCAGAACACAACCCCCACCCCACAACACCCCCTCCTACATATCTGACCTTCACACTGCATAGCCCCCTATGGACAGACCTTCTTTCTTAGATAGCCCCATCCCCCCCCCCAAAATATCACCCACCCTATCCCCTACATAGCCCCGCTACATTCCTACTAATATTTTCCCATGGGAACCCCCCCTAAACCCCCCTGGACCGGCCCCCCTTCTTTGAAAATACCCCCTCTGAGACACCATCTCCCATAAAAATCCCCCTACAGCCCCCTCCCCTATAAATCCTCACATGGATATCCCCCCCTCTCAACTGATAGCCCCCCTTCTTCATGGACACCCCCCTTCCTGGACAACTCCCCCCTCCTCGAAACCCCTCCCCCTGGACCCCCTCCCCTCACACCCTACCCCCTAAACACACCCCATCCTAGAAAAACCTACCCTCCCTCTTGGAAACCACCCTATACACCCCTCTAGACATCCCCCTTCCCCTTAGATAGACATCCCTTCCTAGATAGCACCCACTCTTGGACACCCTCCTCCTCCCTCTTGGACACCCCTCCCCCTAGACACCCCCTCCGGGACACCCTCCACCCTGCCTCCTGGACACCGCCAACCCCTTGTCGTCACCCTTGGAAACACCCCCACCCCACCACACCTCCACTCCCCCAAGGATAACCCACCATCTATACAACACCTGCCCCCATCCCCCCCCAACCTGCACAACCCCTCCCCCCAACACACCCCTCCCCCCACCCCTCCTGCACACCCCCTTCCCCTACCCCCACTTGCACAACCCCTTCCCATCCCCCCAACACACCCCTACCCCTAACACACCACTACCCCTAACGCACCCCATCCCCACCCCACCTACACCCCACCTTGCAAAGCCACCCTCCACAACCCCCTAGACACCCACGCTTCCCCCTAGGAAATCCCCCCTTCCTGGAGAGCACACCCTCTTAGACACCCCTCCCCTAGACACGAGACACCCCCGTCCAGAACAACACACCCAACCCCTACTAGACCCCCACCATCCCTCTTGGACACCCCTAGATACTCCCCTAGACAACCCGCTTTCCTGGACAACACCCCCATCCTAAACACCACTCCCCACTTGACACAAGACACCCCCATCTCCTAATCAACCTCCCCCTGTACACCCTCACCCTCCCTCATAGACCCCCATATAGTATCCTCTTACACTCTCCCCTCGATACCCCCCCTCCTGGAAAACCCCCAACCCCACCCCCATATACACACCCCTGCCTCCCATCTGCACACCCCCTCACCATGGCCTCAACACCCCTTCCTTTATAGAACCCCCTTCTGACCACCACCGACCCTCCTAGACATGCCTCCCCCTGTACACCCCCTCCTGGACACCCCACCCTCCCTCCTGGACACCCCCATCACAGAATACAACCTCCATCCCCCACATTCACACCACTTCCGATTCCTGCCCAATTAAACACCCTAGGCCCCCATCACCTACACACCCCTCCCTTTCCCCCAACACACCCCCTAACCCCACCTACAAACACACACCTTCCCTCTCACCTTCCCCCACCTAGATACCCTTTCCACTAGCACACCCACTGGCCCTACCCTCCCACTTTCACACACACCTCCCCATGTGCACAACACACCCCACTTCCCCCACCTGTACACCACCTCCCCCTTCCCTACGAAATCCCCCTTCCCCTAGAGCCAAACACATACACCCTCCCTGCACAAACACACACACCTACTACCCACCCTACAACCCTACCCATCCCATTCACTAAAATTCCACCCTCTACATTTTTTCCACTCCATCCACTTAATAAAATATATGTATAATGTATCATTAATGATGTTTTTTTGATAAAAACCCTTTTTTTCACTAGATCAGAATGAAGGATGATTTCCAGTAATCCAATCTTAAATTTGGAATGAGGAGTTGTTTCCATTATTATAAATAAAAATAGATTTTTTGGATAATCTAGAATACTTTCCATGTATTTGTATGTATTTTGTGGGGAGTTTATAATTTCCTATATCATTACGAGTTTAATAATTCAAATGAATTTGTCTTTTCAGTCTCCATGTAGAGAGAGTTTCAAGATGTAGAATTAAATAAACAATATGAGTGTTGGTATGTCTACTGAAAAGTTTTTATGCATATTTAGGTGTTAAGGTGGTTCATAGGGTAATGAAGTAGTAGTTAGAGGGTTTGTAGTCTATTCCACTTAATTTTAAGAAAAATCAATTTCCTTGTCTAGTTACACTAGGTACCAAGTCAAATAAATGAAGAAATAGTTATTTATCTGTTTTATAGTGGTGTATCCTCTAGTGGGGATCTAGGCATGGCTTAGTGTATATCCATGTTCTTGTTTTATTGTTATATTCTCTATGTATTTCATTATTTCTTATTTTATTCATGAAAGCCATGTCTTGAATGAGATAGTGGCGGTACATGATATGATTAGATACATGATATTAAGAATATATTGGTGATATGAGATGGGATATGGGACCTAAACCTATTTTAGTGGGTGGTATAATGACCTGAGAAGAAATACCTCACCTTTAGTGAGATGTTTTTTCTAAAAGATAAGATACACGACCTCACCCAATGTGAGAATTTTTTTTCCATTTGAGAGGGTTTATTTTATGTAGAATTGAGTGAGTGGGAGGTGTTATAAGATAAGTAATGAGACCACACATTAGTCGAAAGCTAGACGTAATAAATAAACATGAGATCATAGCATGATATTGGGACCCTCCGGGAGTGAGAGGGTTCTAGTTTAGACTTGGCCGTCAATACTTTCCCTCAAAAATGTGGAAGAGGGAAGTGTTGCATTTTGAGATGACTTTTCCATGTGGAATTAATGTTAGGTATTTTATTTACCATATAACCACAAGATGAATAGAAACCATTTTTCTATTTTCATTTATTTTATATAAATATATATAGAACATATTGTGGTATATCTATTTAACATAATTGGTGGTTCCCATCCATGATTATACAAAACACATTGTAGGTGAACGTTAGTGCATATGAAGGACACATTGTTTTAAATTAATGTTACATGTTATACAAAAGATATAGCTGAGGACCATAGATACTGATTTGGGAGTATTCTGTGTGGATAAAACTAGGTTTTATAGTAGAGATTCCATATATGTTTCCTTTATTTACTTTTGTTTTAGATTGAAATAGATGATGATCATTATGATATGCACATCCATATTTTCTCTTGGTTTGATTACTATTCTAACATTTTTAATGGCACACCTTTTTAATAAATGAACAAATCATAAAATATTTATTTTTAATCTTCCCTTTAATCATGTGAAAGGTATAATAAATCCTAGAGATGGTCCATGGAGTGTTTGTGGTCTGTTCTGAGCTCAATGTTCAAGAAATGTGGGATGCTTGATGGCCTGAATGATTAGTTAATGCTATGTGACTCAGGCCGCACAGTTTGTTTAAAAAATGTGTCTATAGATAGGGAAACCTAAATGTATATGTGGTTTTTCTACAACCATGAATGCTTACATTCACGACCATGTGGCCTATTTCAGATGGGGGGAATATCCATTTATCATCGTTTGCGTAGTGTTTGGGAACCGCATGCATAAACCATTTGCAGAGGGATTTTTTGGAAAAAATAAATTTACCCCTCCTTAATTATAAAAAAAATTTATCATCTTCCTTTACCTAAAGTGGATATTCAAGGGGTTCGTACTCCCATAGATCTTCCTCCTCCTCCATGCATGGATCTTCTACTACTCCTATTTCTAGCATCAGTTTTCTATTCCATAGGAATCATTAGATAACACAAGTTAAGACTAAACTAAATTTTATACAACCATGTTTGAGTTCAATGATCGTGGTGTTATGGTTGTATCTCAAAGGTACATGTAACAAAATCGTCCAATAATGTAATTAGACATGTCTCAAAATGTTCTAGATGAGGATATGTCTTCCAGGAATAAAATTAATGGAGTCTTAAACATTTTATAATGTGTTGTATTAATATTGATTGAGTTCATTAAAAGGTTTCAACCCTACATAACATCCACCTCAGAGCCTTCTATTGTTACATCTTTTTAGAGTGGAGGGGATCAATTTCTATCAAAAATGAATTTTTTATACTTACAGATTCATTCATTATAGTGTTATATGTTCACACTGTTCTGTATGAAATATTTCAATAGGAATATTATGGATGAGATCCATGATACAAGAGAAGATGTTATGAATCATGGTCTTTTAAAAAAATAGATCCTTAAATTATGTAGTGGTATTTTAGGTTGAATTTAATGAGATGTTGAATGAGATCATGAATGTCTCTATGGATAATCAATGTTTGGTTTTTATAACTGTAGTTCTAGTATCTAGAAACTATTAGCATTTGTTATCCACTTTGAACAAGGTCTATAAATAAGTTCAAGGGACATATTCATATACATCATTGACAATGCTAAGGGTTATTAGAAAACAAATTTTTAAAACAATAAAGCAATTATGGAAACATGTTTTTAGAACAAATAGACAGTTATAGAAATAAATTTAATGGTTTTGACAGAGGAAACCTACCTCAACCTCAAGGCACATTTTCATTTGACGACACAAACTCAAATGTTATATTATTCTGCTTGCACACATATGCAATTTCACACATATTTAAGAACAACTATCCCCTATGTACTTATTTTCGTGGAAAATATGCACAAGGGGATCCTTAAATATATATTTATACTTGTAAATACCTCTTTACACTTACAAGTGTATGAATTTTTCATAAATATATATATGAACACCTAGACCAATATATATATTCATACTTCCATGAGTGAATATATATAAAGGGGGAACATATAAATCTATATTCTTACCTATGCATACACATGTAAGCCTTTGTCAATGGTGAAAAGAATCCAACACAACGAAATCCAAAACGGACAAAAAAATATAAGGAACCAAAAAATTAAAAATTCTCAAATTAATATTGAGAAAATGAATAAAAATAGAATAATCCTTACCAAAATTTGATGTTTAAATCATTGTCATTGTAGGTGGTGCATAGAACCGACCTGACCATAAGAAGACACCGATAAGAAAATATTGGGAAACATAATGATATATAATGAATTCTTATATATATGTGATCAGTGTGTCAAATGTACATGATAAAAGATACATGAATCCATAAACAACAGTGAACATATAGTATTCAGATTGATATGTACATTCCAAAACTAAATAACATGATTATTAATATAGCTCTTTATTTTTCCAACATCACTCAATCAGCTCAAATCACTATGATTTAAGCTATGATGAATAACCCAATCATTGAATTGAAATCATCTATAATATACTTAACAACTCATGATTTCTTTATATTTTTTATTAAGAATCTTGTTCGCCCCCTTCCCATGTACCAACACCCCTACCTCACCCCTTCCCCATTTCACCCCTTCCCCTAACAAACACCCTACCCTCCTTGCACCCCTCCCCCAACCCCTTTCATCCCCACTGCACCTCCCCCTGCACACCCGTCTGTCCTCCCCCAGCACACCCCCTCTCCCTCCACACTACACACCCCCACGCCCTGTACCCCCTACCGCTTTCACACACCCCTACTCCTCCCCCTGCACACACCAATCCCCCCATCCCCTATACACCCCCTTTCACCCCTCCCCATATCATTTCCCACCATCCATTTCTGGCTACTGTTGAACCTATAACAGACCAAAATTATTTCTTAAACATGATCCAAGGATGAGGAAAATATACAATGAATCATAACATACCATTTATGTGTCACAATACTCCCCCTATTTTGAATTATTTTCAATGATAAGTATTACCTTAGGCATCCTTAGACAACATGGGCCACTTCATGCATACCGAAATAGAGTTGAGAAAAATATATGAAAATATAGCAATAAGGGGTCAAGTGAATTAGTAATTGGATAGACATAATCAAAAGATAAAAAAGATTGACACTAAATCTATGAGGTCATGATCCAAATAATGAAGTGGGATATTTAAGGTAAAGTGTTTAAATTGGTTTGGACCGGAATTCCCTGATTCCTCACTCTCATGCTATATCTAATGTCCTGACTGTAATTGTACCCAACATAGTTGATAACTCAAATCTTGATAAGCATAAAAATGACATGGTCTAGGAAATAACATTCCAATATGTCATGTCAAATTCAATCTACTATTTTGTCTATAGTAAACCTCAATCACTGAGAAAGATATGAAAGTGCTTCAATAATCCAAAAAATAGAGAATGATTGAACTTTACCACTCCATTCAATGTTTGGGTATAGTTTAGAACATGAATAGTTACACCCAATGATGAGAATAATATTCTTCATGGTCATCTAAAGAGACACACATTATACTTTCTACTAAGACCTTTATTGAAGAATTAATTTAATTATCACAAGCCACAGTTCTAAACCATATATTTTTAAACCTCTCAAAACATTAATATATTTTAGAACTACAGGATTAACTAAAATCACTTAAATAAAATCAAACTATAAAAGTATCTTTCTTAAAAATCGCAAAAATTTAAAAATAATTATCAAACTCATTTTAAAAAGAAAATAACATTGAAAAAATTATCACTTCAATAAAAAATAAAAAATACATTTCATAGGGTAAAATTACAACTTACAGAGTATATAATTTTAAATCATATTTTCACCAAATTTTGTAATCATGAACTTATTTAAAATAAAATCTCACTGAAACATAATAAATTTCACCTCTAATTTAAAAACACCTCATGAATTCCAACATAAGACCAAATAATTTTCTCAAATCCCATTTTGTTTTAAATAATTTCCCAAATTATATAATGTAATAAAACATGTTCAAAACATCATGATAAAATCAAGAGAAATCAAAAAACCTGTTTTTATAATCCATAATATCCATGAGTTCCATTTTCAAATTAATCAATTAATTGGTTTTAAAATAAAACACTTCTGAAAATTTATTTCCATTTTTAATCATTTCTAAATTTCATTTTAAACCTTACTACTCTTGAAATAATTATACATTATATTCAAAATATAATAAATAGAATCCCTCAAAACTATTTTAGGAATCAAAAAATTCAAAAAATGTACTTTTTTACCAAAACAATTGAAGCACCAAACATATGAAAACAATAATGTGGAAGACATAATAACAATCGATTGATTGATTGATCGATCAGAAATAGAATCCTACCATGAGGTGAGACCCATGTTAACCTCTCACATATAAGTGTTCCCCATCATCAAGGGGAACTCCAGCGAACCTAACAAGGTATACTATGTAAAACATATCAATGGAAACCCCTCTTAGGTTATAGATCCATAATTCCATAATTTGTACATTATGTACAAGGTTATAGATGATAATGTAGTAAAACACATCACCCGAAGGACCTATCCCAACCCTAAAATTCTTATTTCACTCTTTAAACATGAATAAATGAAATATGGTGTCATCTTAAGAAATTTTCACATGCTTTTCAATATTTGAATATCATAAATCACATACAACTCATATTAATTGAATAGGTAACATAGGGACCACTATCACATAGTTATATGAGTCTCTCTGTTCGATATTGATGGATGGACTGATCTAAATAAACATGATTACTCTAAATAGATAAAATCACCAATGTTATGCATTAATAATGAAATTACATGAAATTTTGAGAGAGGTCACGATGGGAACTATCGGAGTGGGTGGGTCACTCATAGAGGGTATCCAGGAAGAGGGAGTCTTCGTTAGATAGGACAAGGGAAGAGGGTCATGGATCTGATGATGATAGAGGAAGACTATGCCGCTATGAGAGAGGTCGATGACAGAGGGTCACAGATCATGTGGGGATGGAGGATGAGGGCACCAATGTGAGAGATAGGTCAAGGGTTTAGGGTTGTGGATTGAAGGAGGATGGTGGATTATGGCACGGAGGGTCACAGATTGAGGGAGAATGGATCAGAAGACAAAAATATTGTTGACAAAATATAATGGAAAATTTTAGCCACAAGTTTTTAATAAACATTATCTATAAATAGGATATAGCCACAAACCTATAAAACCATGGCTATAGGTCAGTGGATATATCCTAAATTTATAGTAGTGTTTGATTTATAAATCATTTTATTCCATTTGAAAATTATTAAAAAAATTAATGTATTTTATTGAAATAAATAAATTATTAATGAAATTGTATATCACTATTGACTATATTTGAAAGTATATACACAGGAATATATTACATATGTAATATGAAATGTTTCAAAAAAATATAAATGTTTTATTTTAATGTATATGACATCAATGGGTTTCAAACTTCCATAACCATTATTTTTTGTTTGGATTAGTTTACAAGCCTTCATATTTTCTTCAATGAATATACATTTTTTAGTTATTTCTAGGTATAGTAAAAATGGGATTTATATGGAATTGAATTTTCAATATTTGGAAATGATATTTCATTAGGGTTCAATAAATATTTTTATGAGTATAATTAAAAAAAATGAATTCATTCATGTGCTATGATTATGTAATGATTTGCGAATCTTATTTATGATTATGGGGGATCCTGATATAGCTTATGACTGTGGGAGATGTTGATATAGATCAACGTAATTAGTTATACTGATATAGTTCTATAATGAATTGGGTAAAAGGATAAATCTAACCACTTATAGGTTTATAATCATAATATATTATAATTTATATGGTAGGTTATTAAAATATTAATGGTGATTGTAACAGTGATATGAAAATTATTCCCAAGTTACCTCCAAGAGTTATCTATTTTGGCTATGAGTTTTCCCAGAATATTATGATTTCATAAGGTAAGATAAATAGAATGGGATTAAAGGGATGATTTTGGTACTTTTAAAGGGTGAAATGTATAACATTATGAAAACCATTTAATGTGATTATCATTAATGTAAACAAAAACACATGATATATATTTCTCATTTAATGTTTTTTTGAAATGTTTTATGAAATCTCTAGGTAGTGAAATTGATTTGTTAGGAATGAGAATTCATATAGGGGGAATTCTAGTATTTTTATAAAAAATGAAAATTTTTATAATATGTATTCATGGATTAACATGTTTCTTTATTTAATTATTATGTAACCTTTTTTTATATTTTTATGCTCTTCCACTATTTAAAAAAAATTCTTAGGACTGTAAGGATGAGTATGGACAAAGAAGAGGCCCAGATGAAAATTGTGAAGTTATTTCCTGAAAATAAAAATGGTTATGTCATTAATGTTTTGTATTATCGCGAAAATGCATACTGAGTGGAAGTGTCCTCTTTAAGATTCAAATTTGTGTATGGGTGACAAAATAATTTTCAAAAAGTATAATTCTAACAGACATTAAGAGTAAAATAATATGAATTCTTTTTTTCTAAATATTAACATTATGTATTTTTATTCCTAGTTTCTTATAAAAATGTTAAAGAATCTAATAAATGGTTTTAAATGAATGGAATGAGATAAATTTCATTGTGTAAATCAAAATATGAAAATCAATCTTTCCACAGTAATCTAATAAAAAAATTCATATTTACCAACCATTTCACAAACATGAATGGATAACCAATGATGATAATAAAACTATTTTAACAAGGAGTCCATATACATATCAGGATTGGGATAGTTAGGATCCTCAAACATACAATGAAAAATATAAATAAACCAATGCACAAAGATTTCCCTAAAACTCAGTCTTAGGGACTATAGATCATAATTATTTGACTCCACACCTTACAAATGATTATTTATCAATTTTTTATATATCCTATTCCAAGGGGGATAATTATACATCTTCATGTTACATTGTTATTTCCATGAGGATAGTGGATGATAAATTTATAGTCTATATAAATAATACAGTTTATATCATCCGTGTCTCTCTTAATTAATAAATGTTGAATGTCCTAGTTGTCTTCATGAATGTCTATTAATGTCTTTAAAAGTTTTAACGAATAAAATTAAAACATCATTAAATTACTTTGAAATATACTATGAGAGTTATGAAATAGTGAATAAACATGAAATAGTTGATACAAAATGACATGAATAGAAATAAAATAAAGAAATATAGAGAAGAAAGTAAACAATATCAATTCAAGATCTGGGTTGATCCACCCTCATCTCCATATCACATAGTTTCATATAAAAAAATCCACAACCCTCATACTCACTCGATGCATGGTTGATGGATCAGCTCACACAACCTACGCACCAAAAACATTGAGAATTCATATAAAAATTAACTTCTAACAAATGATAACTATACTAACAGGAAGAAGTCACCAAATCAGATCACTCATTCCAAGAATTTCATCCTAATTATAGTGATTTTTGAAGGATCAAAAATCATAAAACTACACCTAACCACTAAATCAATAATGTTGAGAAACATATGTGAAATTATTAATGGGAAATTAGTAAAACCAATTCAATAATATAGTCTCACACACACTAAATAACCTTAACAATCTACATAGTGAAATTAATAGGTGTCGATCATCATGAAATGAGAATATCCAAAAAGAATTGAGATTCACATACAAGATCAATCCCAATGAATTAGAACATAATTAATGGATATTAGATATCAAAATGAATATGGAGAATTTATAAAAGACATATAATTACATACAATATAAATAGAGACAACCAAATAATATTTACAAGATATAAAATAGGGAAATAGAGAAATAAATTGGAAGATGAGGGAGACCAGTTGCCATTTCCAAGAATCAAGATGATTACCATGACCATGAATTAAATATATTAGAGGAGGATTATGTTATTTGATTCAAAAAAATATAAAAATTGTATAACTATATCTAATAGGATGAAAATTCCATGTTGTGTTCTTTTACACACCCTTCACCTCCACTTTAGTGAACTCCCTATGAAAACTACAAACATCTTGTAATAAAACCCACTCCTCATGAATCTTCCCATGATCACCTTCAACAAAAATCACCTATTTTTTTATCACCATATAATTATTCGACAAAAATAAATAAATAATAAGTAATATTGAGAAAAGATATCTTATTTTTAAAGTAATATTCTTATTTTCAAATTTCTTGGGAGTGAGCAATCTGATAATATTTTAATATATGTAAATATATATTAATTTTTTCTGGTATATTAAGATATTTATAAAATATATATTCAAATGTAATTATATATTTATATATTAATAATATAATATTTATAATTTATTAAAAAATATAAAAAATTTTAAATAATTACAGGCATATATTTTTAAATTTTAATAAAATATAATAATATTCAAAAATTGTTACTATTAGATTCTTTATAATATCAATTATATATATTGTATTATATAAATATATTTATTTATTTTATTAGGTTTATTTTTTATTTCTATTTCTATATCTCCCATTTTATATCTATGCCACACGTCGGATTCTTTACAAGGGGGATCACCTAAATATTCTCATAAATGCATCCAATTTAAGTGAGAATCTGGTAGAGGATGATGAGGTTTCATCTTTCTATAGATTCACTCACATGAAACATAATTTTGGTTTACATCATGTGGATTCTAGTATGTATTCTGCAGATTCGTGAAATATGTAGATCAGTGAGGGTACACTTTAGATTCTCTATGTTTACTGGCTTCTATAGTGGTGTCACTCGACCTCAAACAACTTCTTCAATATACATTCAACATAAAACATCAATATTGTGTCCATCATTGTGGGGGAATTATTTCAGTTCATCTCACGATAGTGACATACATCTGTGGTGGTTGTTCCGAGTGGATAGCAGTAGATAGAACCAAGATATGATGTATGTTTCTAGAAAAATATATTGTTCGTAGATGATTCCAGGTTTATATTCTCTTCATTTTAGAGACATCTCAATCTATAGGTTTGATTTGTATTGGTCTGGTTGAGATGGGTGTGTCATAAAATTTATGAAAGGGAGCCAATATTGAATAGATGAGGTGCTACTACCGAATTAAATTGGTGATAGTGTAGTGGAATACGGAAGACGTGGTGTATGGGTATGAAATGGTTAAATAGTACTACCACTGGGTTTTTGAAGGACTGTGGTAGGGTAACGATGTCTAGGTATAAATACTTGTTGTGGATGTGAAAATGAAACATGTTGGTGATGAATTTTTCTTCTATGTGATGTTGGTAGAGGGATGAAGCTGTAATACTTGATTAGTAGGAAACGACAACCTAGTTTTGCAATTTGGTAGTGGATAGGTGGTGGATGGGTAACTATAGTATAGAGCTGATGATGGTAGTGGTAGTGTATTAGAAGCAGGATAGCGGTGGAACAGTTTGGAGGTAGCACTGGGTAATGTTTGGAAACTGATCATGAATTTTACATTTTCAAAAAACATAAAAATTGAATTATAAAATTAAAAAATTAAGGAAATAAATACAATTTAAAACTGAAATTAAATAATGTAAAATTATTTATTTTACAAATAACAGAATTAATCAATTAAGTTTATGAATAAATTGAATGAAAATTAACAAAAATAACTATAAATAATAAAATAATGGAATGGAAAAAATCACTAAAATGAAAATATTAATGACTAAAATTAATATGTAATAAATTTTGAAATAATTATACAACTAATTAACAAAATATAATTATGAAATTAAATAGAAGAAATAATTATTTTAAAAAATATGAAATAAATTTAATAATAAATGAATTCATGGAAATAAAAATTATAATAAAACAAAATTAAAAGAATAAAAAAGGTTTTTAAACCAAAATAAATTATTAATCCTTAAACTATTCAAAATATGAAAAAAAACAATAAAAATATTTTAAAAATAAATCATTTCTGTAATATTAAAATACAGAATTAACATCAATTGATAATTACATAAGAAAATAAATTATTTTAGTTATAAAAATAAAATTAATTATAATAAATCATGTGGAATAGGTTGAAAAAAAACCACATCACACTCCCCCACACTTAAATACCTTTTTTCCTAGAAAAAACTAAATACCTTTTGTCTTCTTGAAATAAATGAAAAAAAACGACTTTAGATAACTCAAATTGAAGCATGAAAAAACATTTATTTATAGTGGAACAAAATAAGTCGTGGGTCAGGTTTTTTAAATTCAATTTACTCATAAAGTTCTTCCTAAATTTAGATACACATTATAATTCAAGGAAAAAAAAATCATTCATAATTGGAAATTTCATGCCTCGTATATGAAGTCATATACTATCCTATATCAATTCGAATTCATGTTTCAATTGTATGAGTTAGTACTTGATATATATATGTTGAATAAAATATTAACAAAAGGTACCTTCTATTATCACATTTTTCTATTTTCTAAAAAACATTCATATTTTATATATTCCTTCATTGATATAACTCAGATTATTTCAAGTAAATAGATTTTCCCCTTCTTTATATGGTTTCAAAGTTAATATCACCTTAATGAACTCAGGTTTTAATATTAAAAACTTTATTTTTTTTCTTTTTTAAAATTTAATCACCCATATATGTGTAGATATAGTGAAAAATAAGTTATTTTATATGTATAGACAGATCACACACACACATTTCCTAGAGTCTCAGTTGTTCATAGTGGTAACCCATTTTTCAATTTTAGTCTATTTTCAATGGACTTATAAGATTATAATGTAATTTGGGGCTCTATGGTTATTTATTTTTAAAATATGAGTCCCCTATATTCAAGTTCGAATTTCTAGTTTCCTAATGACATGATCAAAATTCTGAAAATATATATCCTAAATCAATCCCTTTCTCATTTCATAAATGGAATATCCATAAATATATTTTTAAACACAACTTAGAAAAGGTACATCACGATGAATTTCACTATTAGTAAAACACTCAAAAACCAGTGTCGTATTATCCACTAGAATGAATAGAAATAGGAAAATATTATACCTCAAATAACCTCATTTTTCAATGAATTATATCATTTTTGACAATTTTTTTCCAAATAACAGGGGACAATTTTTCGTGTAAGAAAATTAAACCAAATATTACAATTGAATAAATACCTCCTCCCAAAACACATAAAACTCAAAATTTCCACCATCGTTGCCCCCTATGGGTGAGATATACAGTCAAAAATTGTTTGGTTTGGAAAAATTTGAAATCCACCAAAAAAGGGTTTCTTTTCTGGGTTGATTAGTATGTTCAATGAAATATTGTTTTCAAAACATAAATTATTAAAAAAACATATAAAAATGATTTCCACCAACCACCACTAGGTAATAAAGCATTTTTTTCATACTATTCATAGAAAAAAAGAAAAAATATTTCTCAAATTATCTCCAGTATAAAGAAGATAAATAATAAATTAGTAGAAAACAAAAAATTTAATTCAAAGTCATTTTTGGCATTCCTACTAGAATTTAAAATCTTGAAAAATTGATTTTCAATATTAATTAAATTTACCGTCTAAAAACCTTAAGGATTTTATTAATTAACACAACAAGAATTATTCCCCCATACCTAATTGTTATCAAGATGAAATATTATTTCACTAATTTAAAAAACAAAAAACTAAGAAAAAAAGTATCCAAACAGTGTGTTAGATTATAATTGTTTTTGTTTAGCCACATGTAGCCTCCTTTATTTTGGTTATGTGTGATTCATTGTTGCTCAATTCTAATCCCTAAAATTGTAATGTAATTAATGACATTCTTCTATATTTAATTCATCAAGTAAAATGAAACTAGTTTTGAGTCATGATTTTTTATCCTTTAAACATTTGTGTGTTGTTCCCTTTAGACAGAAATGATTTCCATTATTCTTCATTTATATAATGGGTTACTATTACTTGTTATATTCCTTGTGTATTAAATTCCTTTTTAATATCGTACTAAAACCCTCCATAAATATAATATAATAAAAAATGTAACTAAATAAAATAATCTTGTGGTAACCCTTATGGGGTGTAGTATTTTGACTATCCATAGCTAGGCAGTCATTATATCAACCCTAGTCTGAAGGAGCTTGTGGATTCATTCTAAGGAACCACCATAGTATATTCATTAAATATTCAGACCATTTACATTAGTGTAGAACCACATTTACAGTAACTATCATATAAAAATTCAATAAAAATGTTAATTTTTATTCAATTACCATCATATACACCTCCTTACCAGTGTAGCATCTGGGGATTACTAGACGAAAAAAATTTGTGGGTATATCCTTCATTCTTCATCATGAGGGTTGGTGCGAACAGGTTCAAAGTCTTATGGTCTATAGTGAGACTTTTCATTTTGTGTATTCCAAAACTTGTCTTCCTCATTAATAATATTTAATGGGTAGACACCATATGTAACACCTATACATAATTTCAAGAACTCCCCTTCTTCTTTTTCAGGTGCAAGTTTATCTAGACTCTCTAGAAAAACTTTTTGTTCAACAGAATATATAGATCCAACGAATAGAGAATTAAAAATACTATCAACTATAATTAATGATGAATAAAATTTAAGTAAACCTTATTCATTAATATAATATTATTCTTATGTCTGGTAATATTTACCTTCTTTAATATTAGTTGGTTCCTCCAAAATTTTTTTGGGGAATGAATGAGGTAGTCATCCTATTCCATCCTTTTATAAATAAAATCACCTTTGGAATGGTGTACACTAAAATATAACAATTTTTCTTCTTTTTTTCTATTTTAATCTATTAAAACATTTAAAAATCATTATAATGGTCCCTACCAAAAATAATGATTTTGAAAATTAGAAATAAAATTATTATTAAGAAGTTGTCTACTTTCCTTTGGTTATGCATATCATATCTCATTGCAATTCTTAAAAACATCCTCTATATTAGGATCTTTATTATCCACCCTAGAATACAGTGGAATATCAATTTTAAAAGTGTGAAACTCTATATATTCAATAGAAACCTTAAGGAAATTGTTAGAAAATTACTTATGTTCTTTAACGAAATCTCAAAAAAGATATTGTCATTCCTCCACCTCTAATTCCTCAATAATTTCATCAAAAATAATAATGAACTAAAATTTTGAACTGTTTACTATTTTTATAAGAAATAAATCCATCATTTTTATATATGTTCTAGGGTGGTTTCAACTTTTTTATTTTTCATTTTTTGTAGTTATTATGTTTTTCTATTTTCTTAATGAAAAATTGAAAAAAACAAGAAAAAATATCCATCCCTAATAATAAAACAAAAAATTTTCATATTCTTTTCCATGAGGAAGGTCAATGATACATTTTTATAACCTAAATATAGAAAAATGCCTAACCATGGGGTCTATCTTAATGAATTAGAGTTTAATTCTCTAGTGTTCTTCAAAAAAATAATTTTTTCTGTATAAAAATGTGAATAAATTGAAAATATCATGAAAAAAAGATGAAAATAAATACGTGAGTGATGAAATAAATAAATAATAAGAAACATAGGGAAAAATACGAAGAAAATGAATATTCATAAATAATGATTAGAATGTTATCAAGATCAATGCATGATATAGGTTAATTTACCCTCACCTCCATATCATAGATCTTTATAAGAAATAAATCAACAACTCTCACCCTTACCAAGAGAATGGTCAAGGTATTGACATAGAAACCATTATCAACAATATCCTTAATAATTCATGTGAAACTTTTATCCAATACATGATAAATCTCTCAACATGAAGAAATATTCTACTAAAATAACTCAATCTATGAATAACATCATGACCAAAGTGATTGGTGAAGGATAAAAAATAACCCAACCACACAAAAAATGATTGATAAACTTATGATATGAAGGGGAGAAGGATAAAGAGGAAAAAATTTAAACTAACCCAATACATTAATACACCCTCACACATCTCAAAACACCTTCACAATATGTTCAATGAAAATCATAGGTGTAAATCATCATAAAATTTTAATTTTAATGCAGTGTTGAGATTCAATTTATGGATCAATACACAAATAATATCTATCTATTACAGGATATTAGATACCACAAATAAGATGTAGGATAAATGAATTCCATTTTATTATTTACTTAACATCAATACATTGATATTTAAAAGATATAAAATAGGGAATGAATGAAATAAATATGTTAATGTAGATGGGGGAGAGAGGTTCGCATCTCTAAGAGTCAAGAAGATTCGTTTTTTCCCAGGAATACAAAAATACAAGGAGGTTGAGCTCCATTTTTTGGAAAAAAAGAATAAAAATAACACTTTATCATTGAGGTAGTATGTTTTATGTGGTGTGCTTTGATACACCAATCACTATTTCTTAAGTGAAATCCCAATGAAAACAACTGACCTATCCAAAAACCCCCAACTTCCCCTTAAATCATCTTATGATCCCCTTTACCCACAATCAAAATTTTTTTTATCACCACGAAAAGAAAAAACTATCACCAACAATGAGCAAACCTACCTTTTTTTGAAAAACATTTCTTATTTTTAAAGACTAGGCAGAAAGCCAGGAAATTTTTATTATATATGTGTAAATTGATATTATATAGTTATATTATATTATTATTCATATTTAATATATATTATAGTTTTTTATATATTTATATATTTTTAATATATTATTTATTATTTATTAAAAAATATACAAGAATTATAAATATTAATAAGAATATATTATTTAAAATATAAATAATATATAATAGTATTTATAATTATTATTATGATAAATTTAACAACATATTAAATATATATGATATAAATTTATTTAAATTTAATTTTTTTATATTTGATTTATTATTTTTATTCGTATTTATTTTTTTTATTTCTAGTCCCCTTTTTCTTATCTACACCATGAGTTGGATTCCAACCAGTGGGGATCGACTAAAACTTCTATAAGAAGCTTCCAAGTGTCAGGAATCCAATAGAGCAGGAGAAGGGATTGATGTTAAATATCATATCTTGCACAACACTCGATAAGAGCCGAATTTCAATGGATAATGGCAGGTGCGATGTAACATCAGAAGCGGTGTAGATCGGTGAGGCTCAACATCCGATTATCCTAGTTCAAAGGATTCAATAGTGGTGTATATTAATATCGAATAGCTTATTCCAAATATATAAAAAATCATTGTTCACAAAGGATACCACATTGACGGAGGCTCTATGACACTTAATCTTATAACGAAAACATAGATCTATGGTGGTACGTTCATGGTGACTAGTGGTATATGGCTCTAGGATCATTCATAAAATTCTCTGTAATATTTTATATTCATAGATGACTCATGATTCATCTTCAGGGTCACTATAGAATGATTTAGATATGGAAAATGGTAGTCTAGAGGAAGCATGATAGTGGTTGAAGTTTCATACAGTAGTACTTGGAGATGCTAAAAGGCTAGTGGTGGATAGTTCTTCTCAAAAAAAAAATTAGTAATTTAATTTTTAAAATAATAAAATATAATCATGTAAAAATATTAATATTAAAATTAAACAAAGAAAAATTATTGATTTTCCAAATGATATAATGAATTAATTTATGTGATGAAGAAATTAAAAATAAATATAAAAAAATAAATTAATTACAAAAAAAAGAATAATCCATTAAATAAAAAGATAAATTTCAAACATTAAGATTTATCATATTGAAAAATAATTACATAAATAAATATACAGTGATATGATGAAATTAAATATATGAAATATTTTCATTAAAATGGCATAAAAATGATATAATGAATGATGTAATAGGAACAAAAAATTATAATTTAAACAAAATAAAAATACCAAATGGTTGATTTATCCAAAATTAATAATTAAACCATAAACTGTTAAAAATAAATAAAACAAACAATAAAATACACATTATTCAAAAAATAATTATTTTATTAATTAAATCAAAAAATGAAGAAATTGATAATTTCTAAAATATAAATTAACATAATAATAAAAATATAATTATCTAAATAAATGTTGTAAAAAACTGTGCTAAAAAACACCCACATCAACATTATTATCTAAGACTGCCTACCTAATACCTACGTCCCCATGGTATGTTCTGATCTCATGGAGGCACCATTTTTAAAATTTAAACTTCTTTCAAAGGAAGTTTTTTTCAATCCGAATGTGTATTTATCAATGAAATACAATCACCCCAAAATCAGGCAGAGAAATTCCATGAAATAATTTTTATCATCAATACTTAGTCTAATTTCAAAATAAATTTCAATAAATATAAATTAATCATTAGAAAATATAACACATATTTCAAAAATAATGAAATAAGCATGATTCATATGAAAAATTCCTTCATTCCCAAAAAATAAATAATTTCCAATTTTAACTTTTTAAAAATCATATATGGATCATGTATTTCATGTAAATTTAATGATACAACCCTCATAAATCAAATTGGGAATTTCAACTTCCAAAATGAGGGTTAAACCATCAAAACATATTTAATGACCAATTCACACAAAACCCCTTTTAATCATTTGTTGAAAACTAAATAAAAATATATATCCATTATCATAGATACAATATTACAATATGCATCATTTAAACACAATTAAAATCCATCCTAAATCTCAAAATATCATAGAGATAATTTTACAGATAGGTGCATAGGAAACCAACATCAAATATCTCCAAAATTATTTAACACATATTTAATTCACCATAAAATATCCAATGAAGCCTTATGAATCCCATAGTAATCCCCACAAACCCAATAAATTAGAAATCACGAACAAATATCATGTGGAATAAAACCATAGGTATTCGAGGCCATGATAAGGGAATAAAAAGAAGCAGGAAGAAGATATTTAATAGATGGAGATATTTAAATTGAGTTACCTATAATAATATAATTTAAATACAATTTTTACAATTAAAATCCTTAAAGACATGGAAGGGGATAATAGGGAATGTTATATATGTTGGACAATCAAAATTTGGGAAAACAATACCCTCAACGGATCTTAATTCCAGTTTTTATATTTAGAATTATCGAAATATATGGAGTGAACCAGGGAGTATTCATTTTAGGGAACACAATTTTAGGTTTTTAATTTTTCTTCCCCACTAAAATTCCATTGGGTGAAATCATAGCTTACTGGGGGAACATGTACTGTTTCAAATATGCATATTTCTAGACCCATCCAAAGCACCTTGGAAATAACTAAGATAGATTGAAACTCTAACATAATAGAAAAATAAATAAATATAAGGGAAATAAGGTCCGCAATGTGACACAAAATTTGTATCCTATGTCCTTATTAGTCTTACATTCCATGTTCTATCTATCAATCGCTTAGATGTATATTTCAATTTTCTATTACTATAACTCTAAATTATAACCAGGTACCAACAATGGAGATAGTATAGTGTGAGTTTTAGTCAATAGGAAACCACAGATGATTTATATAATCATATAATAATGTTTACTATTCATGCTAATGTGAATAACAAAATAAAGTAAACGATATAATTAAATAAACCAAAATCTACCACTGAAGTTCTATACTAACCCTTGAAAAATACCACACAAGATTCAGCCTGTTTTGGATGCCACAAATAAGAATATATAATTCGAAGATATAAATAAAAAAATACATGGAGTATATCCAAGGAATTACCATTAAAATGTACCATTGTCAAATATTAAGTGAACTTTTATGGTATTCTAAGTCACTTGCTTCACTACTGATAACAAGGGTAGTATCTAATGCATTCTATGTCATTAGGTTCACTATTGAATCCAAGGATCATATCCATCATATTACAAAAATAATTGGCACATATATTAATCCATGGTATTACCTGAATAATATTAATGGGGATGGATCTAATGGAACAACAAGGGAACAACAAATAAAAAATAAATTCAATTAATTTATTATTTAAGGGATTCCATATTAGTCATTTCAACTGGATCCCAGTATATGTCATAGTAATCCTCAAATCCAAAAATGATCATTATGTTAGTTTTATTGAACCATTAGTGACACCACAAAATTTTCATGTAAAATTTCAATAAGAGTGCCTCATGAGGGGGCCAATGTTATAGTCGACACAAACCATCAGACTACCCATGACCTATAATAATGTTCGAATTTTTGGAATAATGATAGAAGGAATGTATTTGTATTTTAATGTTATCTAGATAATAGTATGTCATTGTGACCGCACATCATACAAATAATGAAAATGACGAGACTTGAACAGATATATTTTCTACAACCAACCTACGCATTTAGTCATTTACTAATTAGATACCAACATATAATTACAGAAAAAATGAAAAAATTAATGAAGCATATGGTAACCCGGATCTTGAGAAAAAACATTCATAAATGGTGTTTTAAAAAATGAGTGTAAATGATATCATGATGGAAATGAAATACAAGTATTACCATATATCTCGATCATTATTATAATTAAAAGTGATTGTTTCCACTAAGAATCATGAGCTAAATCAACAAAATATAGAAGAGTAAAAAAGAGGGAATGAATTGAAGGGGTTTTGTTCAATAATAGGGGAACAAAGGAAACCCCAACACCATTTAATTTGAATAGGGTTATAAGGTAACAAACTATTTTTAAATGTGCTAGTCAGGATTCACCATAGAATTTCTTATATGGGCCATTGTGTAGTGCCCCCCATCATGACCATTCAACATGATGAAAATAGGACTCTGTAGATAAGGGTTTCTTTTTATTTTTTTAAAGGGTCACCCCCCTTAGAAAAACAAGATAATCCAAAAAAACATATTCCCCCATGGAGAGACAAAATAGTTAGACAAGGGGACAACATGATGAGGGAATTCATTACTATTTTTCATAGGGTACTCCACCTTGTAACATGAGAATATCTAAAGCAATGAGTTCCTTATGTTAATCCTAACTAACCACCTTTTTGGGACCGCTATTCCAAATATTTCCTAGTGAGCCTCTAGGAGCTTTAGGATCACACAAACTATGACGAAAATGTGGTCATTCTTCGAACATGGTCTAATGACCTAAAAATGATCCATTCACATGTAGGACCCTGATGAGACATTTTAACACATTCCATTGATTTTTTAGTAATGGGAAAAACTATAGATCCACTCACACTACCAATAACCAAAAAAATTATAAATATACAAATGAATAAAACAATGCTTGAGATAAATTAAATAGGATAAAACCTCATGAACCAACATAATGTTTTATAAAAATCAAACATTATACTAATTCATCAATGAGTTTTAACCAATAATGTATATCGGCTTGATCAGCAAATAAATTTCCTCACTAAACCTACATATCATACCACAACTTCCACATATCCTTTAGGATACTTCTATGATTCCAGTCCATATAAATTAGAGGAACTATCTTACCACATTAAATATAGTCACTCTAATCTACCATACAAACTAGAAACAAGTCAAAAGATGTGTGTTCTTAAATCTTAACATAATCAGTTTCGATCATGTGAGATGGGTCAGGATATTATCACCAATTTGTGACATAAAGAATACATCACACAAGACACTAAAAAGCTACAAGAGATGCAATTGGAATGATATTATTCCAATAGTCTCTACTATATCAAATGGCCCTACAATCCTAGGTGGAAACTTTCTTTATCTATGAACATGATGGTGTCTCAAAATTATTGAACCTCAAAAGAATAAAAAATTCATCCAACTAAAACTAAAGAGTATGGAAATATTGGTTGGTATAAAATGTATACCTACCTAGGGTGGTCTTTATTAGATTCATAATCAATTGAATATTCTCCAAGGACTCCTATAATAGAATAATTTGAATCATCACTTTATCACTAGCCTCCAAACTGACTCAAAGGAGAACGAAATAATGGATCATATAAATCCTTTAAGTTTTACAAATAAATATTTCTTTGAAAACTATTATTATATGGGATCTCCAAGGGGGGCTAGTGGTTGTCCTATGTGAAACCAAAATCGATGATTCATTCAATCATCATGTCCTCTTTGATCGGAATAAGACTCTTAGACTACCTATTTGTCTAAGAATGATCATATGTGATTATATTAAATTAGGTATCAATCAATTTCTATAATCCCTACCTGAATAATTCTTTATGACCTATGTCCCTATAAGAAAAAATAAACAATGGAATCCCATTTATTCAAAATATTTCCCAAATGTATAGATTTCTCGGATCATCATCTAAAAAGGCATCCATGATTGTCAACTAATAAGACAATTTCATTAAAAACATACATTATCAACCATACTATTACCAGAGGGTTTCCCAGGATATAATGTTACAAAATCTGTAGTCATGATATCTCATTTCTAAACAATAATGTAGTGATGACTACAAGAGACCAGTGGGTAACTGCTACTTGATTTTCACCCACCGATATGTGGAAAACATTATACAAAATCCCCAATGTCCATTTTCATCCTAGGAATATGGTATTTCTTATGTATTCCATCATACATATTATTAAAACCTAATTGTGTTACCTATTTTGAAGTGTTTGAATCCATCTTAATCTCTTTATGATTGCACGTGGGTAGAAATACACAATCATAGATATAAATAATATCATAATTATTAAAGGTCTAGCATGATTGAAGCTCACCACCATATATTTTTCTTTTAGGGTAAAATACTTTTGGTCTAACAAATACCTCCTATTTATCCATTTTTATATAAATAAGTAATGAACATTTACATAATTATCTCTTGAACATTGTACCTCTAAATATATGAATGTATCTCAAAAAAAGAGTTCCATCAAATACCACTCATTTCTAGATACTATCAGCAGCCATTATATATATTCTGGATTAACATATATGTGACCACATATCCCATTCAATGTATACATTCTATATGAAAAAAAATTACCATCAGATAATTGATCCCCCTTTAGTATTAATTGTTCAGGTTTCATTGTGAAAAGATATATTTTCAATTATTGTATTTGGTATACACTAAAAACAACTCATTTAATAAGTAATTTTTCTATTACCTCAAGGAATATTCAACTAAAATAATCATAGATTCTTGCATTGGTTAATTTCACTCTTTCATCTTGATCTTACTAGAACCCTAAGTGACCACGCAACATACCTATGTCAAGTCTTCTCCGATCCTAACCAAGGATTCATCGAAATACGTGGTTCACTTCCTACCTATATTAGGTTAGGTTAGAATCAATAATATTTCCAATATCTAATTTAACTCTTAAAAAGTGAACTCAACAAATCTAACCACATGATCCTTATTTCCATTTTTTCCAGCCTTTCCATAGGCTCTTCATAAATGGGATACATCTTGGATAAACTATTAGTAATAATAGGATATCACACAAAATCTATATATATCAATAATTTTCCAAGATCTATCCCATGAAAACATGGCTCCAAAAATATCTAGTTCTATAGACCCACTTACCTCAGATATAACGTACTTAAAAAGTGAACTTGGTTTATCCCAATGTGTAACTGGGAGAGTTTAGGAAATAGTCGATGCTCTTGATGTGTATTGAAGAATATTTCAATATTCAAAATTTACTCCTCCATTGAATTAAAGTACATGATAATATCATAAAGATATGCATATAAGGTGTCTATATATGGGTGTAAGAACTAATTCATCTAAGACACAAAATGTTTTAGGTCCATTCTTTATACCAAATGAAATTACCAAATACTCATACATACCAAACCGACTACCTAAATCAGTGTGAGGTATATCAAAATGGAAAACCATTACTACTAATAAAAAAATATCTTAGTGATCAATGATAATACTTTAGTTCATCCTATATGATCAAACAATATCTCAAGATGTGGATGTGGATATGTGTTTTTAATTTTCACCTGGTCCAACTTTTGTTTCTCTATTAATTTCAAGAAAGAGTCATCTTCCTTCTTGGAAAAATTAAATAGATAAACCCTAGGATAAATAACCGTCCATATAAATCCCATTTATTTGAATAACATTAATTGATACATAATCCTTCATACCTATACAGGAACAATACTTCTAGTTATAAAGAAAATTTAATATACACTAAGAAGAAGTTCAATTGTAAAATCTAACTCCCTTCTGGGATGTAACTAAGATAAATAATGAAGAAATAATTCCTTGATCTGATATAAAATGGGGGAAAATAAATTCTTCATCATTTCCTTTTCATATAATTAAATAATAGAATCATTATCAATAACTCTTCCAAAAAATAGGTTTTTAGAACCTTCATGACGGTTCCCAATATCCCACATCCCATCCAGAACATAATTTCCACCTTTATGAGATACATATAACACCCATCAATGATAATAGTAAATGTGAGGTTAGTAAATCATTATCCTATGAATAGACCTGGAAATTTCAAGGATTTTTTTTAAATACTTTGGAATTTGACGAGCCTGTGGTTTCTGACGGCACCTGATTCTGAGGCCCAGTGTGCCCAGAATCAATTTGTGACGTTTTTTCGGGTATGTTTAGTAAACGTACGAGCAGGTTTTTCTATCATTTGAACCACTGCTCGGAATTGAAATTTGAGAACACCGATGAACTCACAGAGCCTGTATTCTCTTAAGGGTACTATTACCGCAGTTGCGTTTTATGTAGGATGGATGTTTATTTTGAGGATTTATAATAAATTAAATAAAATTGTTGTACACAATTTTGTTTTTAAATGCTGGGTTTTTCCTAAAAGGGGAAGCTAGAGGTGGGTCCCACACCCACATAACCTCCCACGAAAAGATAATGTGTGGTGGGGCCCACACCAGCCCCTAACCCCTCAACTTCCCTTAATCTCCCCATTACCTCTTCTTTTATTTTTTTGACAGCACCTCTCATTTATTATGGTGGAGCCTCTTCACCTCCCATCCATTGAATGGGACAACCTATCTAATTAATATCTACATTAATTAATTGAAACCTCTTTTGAATCAATTTGAATTGCCTGGAAATTCTATTAAAATTGGGAAGCCTTATTATAATATTTTCATGGAAAATATTTCAGTGGTGAAAACCTCTAAAGAATTAGATGGAAGTGTTCATCTCCGCAACGAATGCTCCACGACTCAAAGAATGGGAAGTAATTTCTCTCCAGTTTTCTTTTCAATTGGAACAAGATCGTGAGGAATGCATTTATCCTTTCTTCTTCCTCCACGTCAAGGGAGAAGACACCGCTCGTGAGGAACGCCGTTTATGACAACGACTTCCAACGTTGACGGGATGACACTATAATTGGCAACGCCGTCATCCACGATGCCCGACTACCGTGACACTCCTTTACTACGGCTCATCGACGAACAAACCTCAATTATGAGTTAGGGGGTTTGATATAATTTTAAGTGAATGAAATTATATCCCGTCCTTGGTGAGTGCTTGTATTGTCTTTGGCCAATTGATATTTCCTAACACGGAGGGAGCGGGTCGAACGAAGATGGCCCGATGAACCTCTGATGGTTCATGAATATTTTTCAGTGGAAACGGGAGGCAGTGGAGACTGGAGGAGGTGGAAAATAGAGGCAGCGGCGACCGGAGGCGGCGGCCGCGTGGAGGAAACCACAAACCGCATCCGTGGGCCACTTGCTAGATGAACCGAACCGGCCAGCCATAGCCGGCCGGGCTAGAGAACCACAGTGGATCTAAGGTTCTGTGATGTAGAGAACCACGTCCCATGCTCCGCAGGTGCTTTCAGTGGAGAAACGGACTGCCAGCTACCGGCTAGGTTGAAGGAGGCCGCAAAACCCGCAGAAGAACCGTGGCCCGCTCAAGCGGGCCGCTCGCGCCGGGTAGACAGTCCAGCTTCAACTCGCCGAATAAGAGGGACGGCGCCACTCGACACATCCAGTTCATGAAATCAGGGGTGGGTGCCCACCACACTGGCTCGTCCAGCTGGCGGAGCCGCGACCAACCTTGGTGCGGGCCACTTTCTGTTGGGCTTGGCCAGACCGTGCCCTAGCTCGGGCGAGGCCACCTTCCATGGGACTGGTCATGCCCCACCGTGCCAGGATGTGCATCAACAGGTCGGGCCAACCCCCCAGCCAGGTCGGACCCACGGAACCAGGTCGGGCTGACCTGCCAGCCCACTAGGCTTAACGGGCCGGGCCCTTTTCGCATAAACACGAATATCATCCGGACCACGCGTCCGAACGATGCGCCGTCTGCAGAACAAGGATCCTCATGATGAGACGGTCCTTTTGAGATACTATAAGTGATTTTTGGACGACTTTGGAACATAGACAGGTATGGAACGAGCGTAATTCCAATCAGTCCCCTGTAATAGAAAGGCTAATAACTCTCAGACCGAGCGCCCAACTGACGTGCTATCTGTCACGTTGGGATTCTTTTGACGTGACAGAAATTCAGGATACATCGACTCAGGACTTAATGATAGTAGATGTATCAAACCCTTGGATCGAGGAGCAGATCTTCCCGGAATCGAGAGTGCTGTGTGCGGGAACCCTAGTTCTGTCTGCGATTGCGACGACTACCGTACTAGAATCCTCTATGGGTTTGACGACGACAACAGCTATACTGGAATCCTCCGTGGGGTTGACATCGATAACTATTGTACATGTATCCTAAGTAGGTCAAAATTTTGACTTCTTTACTTTTATCCTGAGTGATTCCGACAATGTAGCCGGTTTAGTATTCTATGTGGGTCTGATAACATAGCTGGTCTAGTATCCTACGTGGGTCCAACAGCTTAGATGAACCAGTGACTACATCTAATCATCACTATCTCTGTAAGAAATATGTATACCTGTGTGAGATGAGTCTTGATATTCAATCATTATCATTGATGTGATTTACTTCTTTCCGGTGTGGACTAGGTTGTTATTGGGCTCTAGAGTTGGAGTCGAACCAGGATTGATGACATAGGTATATGTATGGGCATATACCTATGTAGTGTTGGTTTATTCTTCGTGATTGTATCTTTCTTCTGTGGTTTATCCTTCGTGGATTCTGGGAGACCATCGGGGGTCTTGGGGTCCTTACTGAGTATCGCATACTCACCCCTGCACGGGCTATGCCCACACTACGTTTTGTTGGATGCAGACGACAGACCGCACTGATCGAGGATGAGATTTGTAGAGATGGATGGTACCCGGAGGTGGACAACATGGAGAAACGTACAAAGAGTGGACGGATGGACCTGGGGTGTTGGGGAGGCCATTTGTACCCTCCATTCAGGTGGGATTCCTGGAGTACGACTCATTGGTTGTTGTTTTACTTTACTATAGTGTTACTAGCATTTCAGTTGTTTTGTACTTACTGTTGGGCTTCTATTTCCGGACCCTTTTACTTTATGCATTTACTTTTGTATACAGTATTCATTAGTTCTTACTTCAGTTGAATACTCTGTTGTGTTTGTTACTTTTCTAATATAAATTCCGTCCAAGTATAGGGATTTACATCTTTGGTGATAGTCGTCATCCCCTGGCCTATGGAAGGCGGGTTTGGGGTAGTCACGACACGGGCCCCAAGGACAGGTCGCGACATCCTATCCATTGTAAGAACTAAATTTTAACCATTCAACTATAATAAAAATAGACCATAGAGAAATTGATAGTGACAAACCTCTGGGGTGCACACACTATAAAAAATAATTCCCAATGATTTCACTCAAAAGGGTCTATCTGTTTACATTTCCCAAAAATAGGTACTCTATATCTAGTTCTATGCTCATTAAAAAGGAGAATATATAAAAAATGTTATTATACATTGTAATATATAGTTAAATCTAATTTATATTCAACTAAAATATTACCTGGGACTGTAGAAGGTTCATAAAACTGATTACTGAGGTTAGGATGAAAAACAAGTTACTAGCCAACTACATGACCCTAGGTTTCTACCTAAATCTCAAAATCTTAAAAATTCATAAGGAATTGATACGATAATACATGGCACCATTTCTTCCACCCAAACAATATAGGATGTCAAAACGCCATTTCCCACCTACTATGACAATGTAAACCCCACACTGAACCCCTAAACCTATTCAAATCCCTCATTATTAGATGTCGGCAGAAAACTCATGCATAAACTATTCTTATTTTACATCATCCCATGAGATTAAAACTCGTGTAATGATAATTCACACTTAATTCATATTTGACCAAGTATAACATAATAATGGCATGACATGGAATAGTGTTTTTGAATATCCTTCCCATTATATTCCTTGTAGGGTCACTGAAATGGCGCATCATTCTATATGATGTCCACTTCTAGGCCATGTATCTAAATCCAACGACCCAAAAACTGGGGTATCCCTCAGGTTCCTATTTCAAATGGACTAATTTTCCTCCTTTATAAGGGTCTAAAAGAAGAAAAAACATCACCTTACACTCGTATCGCATATAGAAGTGTTTTCAAAAAATTATCTAAAACAGAGAAAGTTACAACATACCAGTCTTCTAGTTCTAACTATATCTCATGTTACCACCTAATTAAAAATGATTTTATAAATGTCAATTTGGATCTTAATGTAATTATTTTAATGTTATAAATTTGATTCTTATATTTATTAAATATTAAAATTCCATAAATTCTTGTGTGAGATAAATAAAATATTTATTTAATGCACCGAAAAAATAATAAATGATGTAAAAAAATATTAAAAATAATTATTTTTAATGATTTATTATTTCTGAATAATTTTAAAGATCCATTTGACTTATAATAGATGTGGGAACAAATTATTTTTAAATATCCCATTTATATTTACGTAATTAAAGTCATATTAATTGAATTGTGTTTAAAATGAAATTAATGATATTTTATAATAAATATAATTTCATTATATGATTTAAAATTACAAAAACTCATAGATTTATCCAAATGAATTTGAAATTGTGGTTAACATAAACCATGACCTGTTTATGAGATTTTTCATTTTATTGTCACATTATTAATGATTAATGTGTATAAAACATTAATATTATGTTAATTTTCGAGAGGGATTACAAAGGGTTAATACAAAAAGATAGGGTTAAAATATGATAAAAAATATTATAAATTATATTATATGAGAGGATGATGACTAATATTATTAATATATATGTTCTTTTTCGTTTTAATCTATTTTTACATCATACCTAATTTATATTAATTTACTATTCTTGGAAATTACAAAACTACCCCTCCTATGAATTAAAAAATGACACAGCTCCTTTCACTTAATCAATCCACATTTAGACTTATAGATAAAAAATTACAAACAAAAATCATATATAAATATCATTATTCTCAATCTATATGTGTTTGTCCTCTCAAAAGACAATCCCTATAGTCCTTAAAATTATATTTCTAGTGGTTGTTTCAAAAAAAGGCAATCAACTAAACCGATCACATAAATTGTAGTTATAATATTACCTCTAATAAATGTGTTATATTCATAGAAAACTATTAAATTAAATCTAATTTATATAAATAATGGTATTAATAATTATTACCCCACTATTATACACCTTCTTTCTCATAAAATGAGAAGTTACTGTATCACTTGTGCATATATAAGACTTAACATGTCCATGTTGTTATACACTTTATTTTTCATCACCATATTTTATAGATGATTATAATGAGGGTTTTAATGTATATATATGATATTTATGAGATAAATTTTCTTATGTAATGATTATATTATATCTAAATTTTTACCATTCTACCCATTGTAAAATGATCATGTTGATTGTCTGTATATGTGATTACAACCTCCACAAAGTGTTGTGAATCATTTTTTCAGTACTATTTTACATAGATGATAATAAAGGTGGAATTTATTAATATATATTCACTATATGATAAAATTAATAATCATTATTATTTATTTAGTAGTTATAATTTTTTCAGTCAAATTACAAAAGAAAACAATATTCATGTGAATGAATGACATACCATCTACATGGGTGGTGTAATTATTTTTTCTATATCTATATTTATAGATTACTATAAAAAACACAAATATAAAAATATTTAATATAAATTTTATAATAATGAATGTAAATTATTGTTTTATATAATTATAATAAATTTATTCTTATTATATAAGAGGTTAAAGAAATATTGAATTAATTCGATCAAAATACAAGGGATTTTTAAATCACTTTTGTGTGTGTCTGTGACACAACACATATTCTCCACATATAAATTTTATTTGGCCTATATATTTAAATTTATTTACATTATAATTAATATTATGAAAACTAAGGGGATATACATATTCATCTATGGAAATTTTTTCAATGGAGTTATGATTGAAAAGTTAGAAAAGTGGTAAGAGTTTTAAGTGACATTCTCATTGTTTATCATTATTTATTAGGATTAAGTTTTATGTGAGGAAATATTATGATCCAATATTGAATAAACATTTTAATTTCACTTCCCTGTAGTTACTATAATCTAAAATACATGTTTTTCTATCATTTTATTCACAATAATTTCTCATGAGGCTAAAAAAAAATTCTATTGAAAATCAAAATTATTATTTTTTCGACCTAAAAACATTTTAATGACATATACATGTTCTATAAAAATGTTTTAAAGATGGTTTTTACAAATATAATATTTTTTTTAATTTCAATTTTCCTAATTTGGAATTTTAATTTTTTTAAACGAAAATTCATTTTTATAAATGTGGTACGTAATGAATTCTTACAAATATATGAAAGGAATGATTTATAATGTATAGAATATTAAGGAAATTTTCCATAGTCATTACCATTAAATTATGTGAATGTGACATTGAAATTTCCCATGGAAAATTTTAATTGAAATTTTTTTCAATAAAATTGTCAAATGTTTTATATTTTAATAAATTTATAAGAAATTGGAATGGTTATTTTTCTTTCCAAATATTTCAAGTGATATTTCAAAATCATTATCTGTAAATGGTGATATCCAATAATGATAAATAAAATTTTATTGGGATATGATCCTAAAATATTATATTTATTTTTTATCTAGATTATTTATGTTTATGATGAAAATATGGTTATGCAACTCATTGCCTTTTCAATAGGTAATTCTATGATGAAATATTTAGAAAATATATTTCATTTCATGAATTATGAGATTATGATTATTTTATGTTCTTTTGGAAAATATATATGTTATTTTCATTATTTTTTGGGCGGGACCTATATCTCTCGACAATTCAATGGGTAATTATTGGTAACTTATGAAGTAATGATATCATGCATAGACCAGATTTCATGTTCCCAATTTTATTGATGGACATGGTTTTATATTACATAAGTAAATTTATTTTATTCATTTTATGTCCATATGTTGTTAAAATTCCATAGATTTCAAGGTTTTACGATCATTTTTGGATCAGGATTCATTTCCACACGTTATTTGAAGTTTCTTATTTCATGTCCTTAGACTAATTATTAATTTTTTTTTATTTTTTAATGATAAAAAAGTAATATGTCTATAAAAATTCTATAATTCCATGTCTTATGAAAAAGATATGTTATCAGGTCTCATTTTATTTCGTCATTTTATAATTGAAGAATTATGAACATACATTATTTATTCAATGACTAATTATTGTGATCAATGATATATAAGTTTTGGATTTATAATGTTATGGTCACGTTCTCACACACTTATGAAAATTTTATTCTTATATAATAATTTATATATCCATTATTTACCATTACTGGGAATATAAGGTCACCCATTTTTAGTTTTACTTTCCCTAGGTTATAAAGAATGGGTTTAGAAATTATATTTCAAAGAAGGGTTCAGGTTATGAAGAAATTAGCTTGAGAAGATTCAGATAAATTATGATATTTTTTATTTATGTATCCATGTTTACAAAGGATATAGACCTATAAAATTTTAGAATAGATCCTATTATAATATAATGAATATGAATCCAATATGATGTGATATTTATGTTTTAATGAAATGGGTCAAAAAAGTTACTATATCATGTAGGGAAATATCCCGATATGATTGATTGATTCTATTATACCTTACATCCTAAGGAGTAGGTCCCCCTATTTCACTATTTTCCAACATTGGGGTTCCCACCAATTTCAGTGTAGATAAGAATGTTTTCAAAATCACCATTACCAATGATTTCCCATTCTTCCCCACTTTATTTATTGATTTTATTGAATAATAATAAACACATAACACAAATTTTATAATGATAATTTATTGTTACTATGTACACATAAATATATGTTACATAATGTAAATTATAGCTGCCACTACAAAAGAAAAATAAATTATGTTATCAATATTAGATGCACACACCACCACTGGAAAAAATATTTTTTCATTAATTTTAAATAAAAATCTAATTTTGGTATCTTTTAATGTATAAAAATAATATTTTTTAGTGAAAACTTTTCAAATTCCATCCAAGAAAGGCCTTGGGTATGACGGTTTGAATAACTATATCACACCAATTTAATGTCTGCTCCTCCCACATGTGTAAATAAATTATTAAATTATTCATAGAAGATGGTCAAGGGAAATAAATATTTATATTCATTAGAACAAGACATTCCTTATCCCATTCTAGACTTAATTCCCCTAGAAATAATCATTTGGATATACCTTTGTAATATTAATGGAAGTTCTATATTGCATGGTTATTATATTAAATTATCTTTTTATACAACATTTAATTTGAATAATTTTCTATGGAAATTATGGATTTTTTTAAACAACATTCTCAATTGAATCTTCTTGTGGATTTAAAATCCTTATAACTAGGTCCATATCTCTACATTTATAAAATCAATTCCACTTAGTCACCACATAACTTCCAAATGAAGGCATAGAATATTCCAAATCATAAATATAATAAAAAAATACAAATAATTATCTATTCTACTTTTGATGATCGATTTTTTTGGAATATATTCTTATGAATGCATGATATTTTCCACTCATATGTTGGTTTGATGATGTTGAGTAAGAGGAACTCCAATAGGATTTTAAGAATAACCTTTTGTATGGAAACCTACCAGATATGATGAATTTAAATATAATGATTTTATCTATGGATTTTTATTCTATATATTTCATGTTACAACCCATTATATCACTAATTATACCATATTGAATATAATATATAACAAAATGATAAATATTTTAACATCCTGCCCCCATTCCACAATCTTGTGTAGGTCCGAGATTCCACTTACCATAGGTGAGGTTCCATAGACACTAAAGGCTCAATATAAATGCTAGGGAAATGGTAAACTTGGGGGGATTTTTTCATTCATGTAACCAACATATAGTATATGAAAATTATGAGACATAATATTATGCAAGAAAATATAACAATAAAACTCAATATAAAAAATAAATGAATGATATATCTGTATAATAAAAGATGATACAAAAAAGGAATCCAAAATTCCAAAGTCATGCCTGAGTCAAAGTATAATGGTCAGACAACTACTAACACTAGCACTCAACCAACTCCAAGGATTCATATCTAATCAGCCTTTCGCATATCCTCAAAAATTATATATTAGTGATGTATGAGATATTAACCTTACCCATTCGTTAATAAATAATGTTTGAAATTACCCTGAGTCACATATTCTAGGGGAGAGTATATCGACTATTATAGATATTCTTAAAGACTTCACACACATGCCACTATGATATGAATAATATATCTTATAGTTCTATATAGAAACATGAAAAAAATAATATGAATTAATTTTTATAAAATTTTTATTAAAATTGTTTCAACAAAAATGTATTTCCCTATGGCATGAAATATATATTACTTAGACACACATGTTTAATAAATTTATTGATGAGTCCAAAATCATGGTTGGAAAACCCATTCTTCAAGACACAATTTTTGTGATGTCATTGTTATAATAAGCCTCCTTTCCACTAATGGTCATGTTTTAACCAAAAATGCCTCATATATATGAAACAAAACTCACAATAACCATTTGAGTTCCAAATTATCACACCGACAGATAAGAAAGAATATTTTCTCGTTGTAGTATTTAATCAATAACATTTTGTGCACCCCTCGTGATTCAAAATTTTAATCATTAAATAAAAGGGTGTTTTTAAGAAAATATATTCAACAATGTTTTCTATCATAAAGATTAATCAATTAATTGAGAAAAATAAGGATTGATATTATCAATGAATGTGTTTAGAGATAATAAATCCACTGCAAAAAACAATTCTCCTCATAAAAATTCAGTCAATGATTTTTTAGATCAGAGTCGTTCATCCCTTTAAAAAAGGAATCACTAATCTCTATCATATAAAAATTTATCTATACACTAGATCTGGATATGAATGCCATATAATATAGTTTTATTCATGCCATCAAAGGATTCCTAAATAAAGAAAGGGTAAAAATATTCTTTCCATCAATTTCTTAGATCCAACACTATCTAATTTTTTAAAATAAATCAATGAGAAGAATATGATCACCAAAATCACAAATAGGATGGTTGAGGATAAAAATCATAGGATAAGTGAAGATGAATATAGGTTTTAATAGATTTACTGGGTTAAAATCCATGTTGGGAATTTAATTAATTTCCACACATAATTAGGCCACACCATTTAGAAAACCATGAACCAAACATGTGAATTCTTATATACATGAAAATTCTTATGTTGAATGGTTACCACATGTTTTAGGATAATATAGAAGCTGCCAAGACAACTCCTCATTACAATGGCTTATTTTATGGGGTCATTCTCAAAACGTACACCAAAAGAACCTCTCAAAAATAT
Source organism: Viscum album (assembly GCA_963277665.1). Classification (NCBI taxonomy): domain Eukaryota; kingdom Viridiplantae; phylum Streptophyta; class Magnoliopsida; order Santalales; family Viscaceae; genus Viscum; species Viscum album. The sequence goes on along the minus strand of OY728131.1, from coordinate 867,662,027 downwards.
CTCAAAAACCAATTAGAAGCTACTTGAAGAAAAAACACATTATAAGGATAAAAAATACATAGTAAAAATGAAATTACATAAATATAGGTGTTTATATAACATACAAAAAGATAAACACTTAGTTTCTTCAAAATAGGCACTTGGATTGGTTTAAATATAGTTTATGATGTCGATGTAATGAAAACATTATTTTTAGATACCGCATATGTTCCACCATCAAGATAGAGTACATGATAACACAATAAAATAAAATTATCATAAAGTTATCTAGATATTGGTGGAATACAAAATTATTCATATATGTAAACATTGAATTCATTTTTTTATTGACTAAAAAAAATATGAAACACTCATACATAAAATACCTTCTCTTAAATCTAGTATTAGTTTTATATGATTTTTTCCTCATGTAACTAGATCTAAAATAAATATTATAGATGAATTATGTAAATCTCATCTGATCAAACATTCCATGGATATGTAGAAGTGGTTACCCATTTGTAGTTTTTAATAGTTTCAATATAATATTTCCCAGAGAAATTTACAAATATTGAGCTACATTATTTTTAAAAAGTATTGGAGAACCCCATGTATGATAGACTCATCCATATAAATCTATGGGTTTCCTATTCATACAACTAAATATTAGTCTCCCATACCTATATTAGATAATTTATTTAATGAATATGGAAAATAAACTCAACACTCAGTTCGAGATGAATTGTAAAATTTTTATCCCTTATAAGTAGTAAACAAGATAAATCATCAGGAAAAATGTCATTGAACTGAAAACAATGGAATGACAACCTAAAACATTACACATTTATATAATTCATGACTATAAGAATGAGTTGAAAACCCACCCAACTGATATTTCCCTGGTCTAATGTGACCTACATAAATATCCCACTCTCTAACCAAAACATAACATCATCCTTATGAATATGTGAATAAAACACACTGATTATTGAAATTGACATGATATTGGTATGAAAATTGTAGTCTCAAACCCTAGAGTCATATTTAAAAGAATCATCTCTAATACACTAAGGTCATAAGAAAATTCTAATCAAATAACCTCTTCACCACACCTTCTACATAAAATAGTTACCTTTTACCATGATTCCAATGGAGTTTAGATGAAATAACTTCATATATGTACCATATGCATTGTCCTAAGCCATCTATATAATGATTAATTATAGATAATGTGAATAGTCCAACTAAAACAATGTTGAATATAATGTAGAGGATATTAGAATCATACTGAGGATTTTATAAGGTCAAAATTATTGATTAATAAGCGTAGCTATAACTTTTGTTACTATAATTTTTATATAATTTTTTTAATCCCTCGAGAAACATAACATTGTTGAATTATGTTCCTTTACCATAGGCAATGCTACCTATATCTTGACATGTAAATATGGAAAAACTCTTTCTACCTAAATGTTTTGGAATATCATACCAAAAATTGAAACTGTGATACTATATGGATCCACTATCACATGTTTTCTACAAAAAACATTGATATAAACTCTATCGGTATCCCAGATCCCAAACAGTATTGTACTCATGTATTGGCTAGTTAAACTACATTTAGAGGTGGATAAGATACCCAAAATGATGGAAACACATAGAATCCCCATCCATGATAGCATACATAGAGTCAATTGTGTGATATCTATAAAGACCATGATTTATAACAGAATATAGATCATGAATAATACAATTTATAGAAATTTTATTTCAAATAATAATAGAATTTTAATTTCATGTTGCATTGTGTATAAAAATAATAAGATGATGACAATGAGGTGGTTTCGATGTAAGAATGTTATATAATATATGAATTTAGTTGTAGGAGATATAAGATAAAGAGTGATTCGAAGTTCAATAATATATATAAATTTTGAGATTTTGAGAAAAAATGGAATCCAAATAATTATGAAGGAGTTTATTCATGATTGTTTAATAATAAAAACCTGTAATATAAGAATGAGATAACAATTGTAGATTTTTTTTAATGCTAATCCTATCCGGGAAACTATTTATTGGAGTGAGATCCAACCTATAATATCTATATAATATAGACCTGGAATTATTTTTAAGTAGTATGATATATTTATATTATAGACCAAGAGTATAAAAAATTATATTTTAGGTGGTCCTCGATCTATTGTTGGTTGTATTTCATTAAGGAGTGAATGTCTATTCTATTATACTAACTTGAACAATAATTTGGGGTTTTCATTATATGTTGCTGTTTTCAAAATAATAGATACAGGTCTCTACCATTTCCTTTTATTATTATTATAATACGATGGAATTTTTTCGTGTGTGAAAATAACCAAATATGATTAGGGATGTAATCATCCAACTGTAAAGAAAACCTCATTAAAAAATTATAGTGTCTTTGTGAGTTATTACATTAGTTTTATTTATGCATTCTAACTGACAATGAGATAACATGTGATTGATAGTGATATTCATTGACTAAATAATTTGGGTACTGATAAGAATATAGGTTTTAAATTGGATAGAACATTTCATAAATAATTTCACCCCCCTCAGTTTTGGACACATCCCTATATGATTCTAGAAATTAGAATCAAAGAAGGTTACACTTTTTGTTGGATTCTTAAATTTGATTTTTTAAGATGTAGATGTATCTATTCAACAGATATATAATGTTTAGATCTGGTGAGTCCTCTGAATTTTATATTAATGAAATCATGGAATACATATATTCCATGTAATTAAAGGATAATAATAAAAGGGATGAGAATATGTTGATAAAAATTGTTACAATGAAAGAATAGAATAATAACTCCCCACTAAATGAAGTAAAAAATGTATAGTTCACCATAATAGATATTTCAATAATATACCTCCTAATGAAACATATAATCTGATGTTATACATATCAAATAATGATTAATAAATATTAGTATCCCCATATAAAAATCCTGATAAAAATTTTGGAAAATAATAATATGACTTAGTCAAGAACTAACATCCATGAAGTTGGACAACAGTTTCCCACTTTCAGTTCACTCTCTCTAAAAAATATGTGGTAAAAAGCTCCCATATATAAAAAATAATTCTTTTCAAGACGATTAAAAGTGTTTAAGAATAATTTTATTATGAACATAATGAATCATTTTATAATTTGATAAAGACCCTTTATAATTTTTTAAGAGATATAATCACATTAACTTGTGTCTCAATCAGAATAATGTTGTAGAAAGTCCCAAAAGTGTGGAAATTTAAAAACAAATTGGGAAAGATTTGGGATTTTTTTGAGGATTTAAATATATCCATACAAACAAGAATAATACTTAAATACAATAAATAAAGATATTGATGAATGATTATACATTTTTAAAATTTTCGGGTGAGTATATCCCAGGATAGGTTTCCTTGATTAACCTGATATGCCTCATCAAGGGAATGGTCTTCTTATTGATTCTCACTAAACCGTAATATTATTTATTTATATAAAAATGAAAAAATTGATGGTAAAAAAACTAAATCATTTTTACATATTTTATTTTCTATTTTTGGAAATATAAAAATAAAATAGTACAATATTAAATGTAATGGGAAGAACAAATTAGTAAATAATAATAACCATTCAAGAACACAAAAATTGATTACCCACTAAGATGATAACAATTAAGAATAAAATAAATTAAAATTAGTATATAGAATGATCTACTGAAACCACTATATTATATGTCAAACACAGTCTCTAATATCAACACATTATATTAATTCAATCACGTTACTATTGGAATCTACCCAACCAATATCTTGGATCAGAGAATTATTATTAGGTACCAAAGTTTAACGACCCCCTGAGTAGGGTATGATTATAACATAGTATGGAACCACCAATGAGGTTTTATAAAAAACATACAAATTATTTCATGTCTATATAATATGGTCAAAAGAATTTATAAATAATTAATTAAGAATAAATAAATATTCAACTAAATCTATGTGTAAAAAAATGACACTTGATAATGATATTTCTAACCATTGACTATGTCGAAGTGTCACTGAGCATGGAAAATAACAATTCCAAACATTATTTAACCCAATGTCTATACAAATTCAGGTGATAATACATGATTCCATATGACATGACTCTAGGAAATATATATTTTTCAAGGTATACACTTGATTCATTGGGTGTTAACCTAGGAAATCCAGCAGTACCATTAGTTGTAAAACCAATTACTGTAGGTTTTAACGAAGAAAATCCAAAAAAAATATAGTATACTTATTATATTAGAGGTCAAAACATTTTCATCCTAAATTTATATGGTCCACTCACTAGATCTAAAATAGTAACTAGAGAATTCGATACATATCAATAATGTCCACCAGATCCAATTGAGTTTCCTAGATATATAATAATGTGAGGTTTGAGGTCAAATCCTAGGGAACTCCTAGTGTAATCAATATAAGAATCATTTAAATCCTATATAATATCTTTTGTATTACAAATAGAAATAAAAATTGAATCCCATATATCCTACTTATAATTCCATGTATTTGTGGAATCAAAAAAATCTTGGGGAGTATCCCATGAATCATATATATCATGCACCAAGGAAATATTCTATTGAGGGACTAGACATATAAATAATATAAGGAATTATTCGTATTCTGTTGATTTAATCTGATGAAATACATTCTTAAGGTATCCAAGTTAGTGACCCCCCCCCCCCAATATCTCATTTCATACATTCTATAATCACTATGGGATCACACTTACAATTCAGTTCCTAAGGTGACACCAGGAAATCAATATAATATATTACTAGTAACAAACTGTTTCTAGGTTCAATATCACATTGTGTGTCCCAATGGGGACCCTTGGTGACACAATTTCATGGAAACCTTATACTGGTTCCCAAATCAATATCTCATATCTAATGTTAAATTATTTCAATCATAGGGCATATAATCCCTCTAAAGTATTATAATAATATCATGATCTCATTAAATTCATCAGTAATAGGGTATCAATTTCAAAAAACGGGAATAACATAATTCCATTTCTATTTTTAATTAAATAAAACTTTATCCTAACACAACCATTCAAACCATTAATACTTCTTATTTTCTATGTACTAATATATCATTAAAGGAGGAACAACAAGTCCTAACAGAACTCGGCAATCCTATACACTTGGAAACCACTCAACTTTCAAACACACACAACATGGGCCTATAATCTCCAATTTAATAAATACACCTTCTTAAGGGACATATTGAGACTTTTATTAGTCCAATATAATTACATTATACATTTTAAAATCATCTATATGGCCCTATGTATGTGATGTAATTCATTTCATAATCTAGGTCCCAACCATCGTTAGTCTAGGAATCAATCTACTATACATGGTCCTCTTGGGGCCTTGTATAATTGTTTATTCCAATAATGAGTATTTGATTTTGAATGATGAAATTTATTTAAAATAGGTTTATCACTAAAATGTGGTGCTAATATGCACTATATTCATATAAATAAAATGAATTTACCATAATTGTACACTCAAGGCACCACCTTCATCAATTATAGTGTTATTTCCCTTTAAATCACCTTGATAACTCTCACCCAAGCTTATATTCATCCAATAGACGATACTCAATCAACCCAAGGCCATATCTCAAGAAAGAAAACCAAATTTTATAATTATTATAAATTTATAGTTAACTAATCACTTTAAATTCATTTGAAAATTAAAAAATATTAGTTATAATTGAAAAATAACTCAACGGGAATCCTCATCTAACATAATCCACAACCAAACACTTATAGAAGACAATAAACATCCTCTAGACCCCGTCCATGAAAAGAATATTAAAAATTGGATGAAATTATTTATATAATATTAAATAAATTAATTAAATATGAAATATAAATTTAAAGGATGTTTTATTTCAACAAAAGTAATGTGTGATGACATGATGAAATCATCTCTAGATTTCCCCTTGCCAGTGAAATTGAAAGCCTCATTATGACAAGATGTTTCAAACATGATCCTATGGAATCAACTATAAACCCTTTAAAAAAAATAAAAAACTGAAAAAGAAGTTAAAATGGTTAATTGATGGGATATAGGAGATCCAACCTTGAATCAATATATAAATCACCATAAATAAACCCCTATACTTCAGGGATTGAGAGAGAAGAGTGGGAGATGACCCCTAGCCATTCTGCATGAGTGAGGAAAAGAGAATATGGTTAGGGATTTAAAATAAGTGTGTGTAAAGTGGAAATTCTATAATTTCAATAAATGTATGTACATTGTTAAATGGATCATGACATGCACCACTTTTTAGCGGAGCTCCAAGAAGCCCATTGGGGACCCCAACATGTCGAGGACTCCGAAAAGGGACTCACCCCTTGATGATCACCATATATCACTAAGGGTTTCTACCCCAATCCACTACAAACTAAAAAATATTGGGTTGCTCGTTGTATTTGAAAATAACCAAAATTTATGGTCCATAATAGGATGGGGGACAAATACTATAGGGGAAGCCTCACTTGATCCTTGTAATCAAGTGTGCCACATTCTCTAATACAATCAATTCCCAGGGATCAATGCATGAAAAAATACCAGACACTAATGGCATGGTCTGCCCATGAATTTCCCATTAGGGAAATTCATCGTCACCTTGACCAATCGACCAATAAGAACCCTCTACATGGGATTGTTTCCCTCCACCATAGTATGCTCCATACTGTGGTGGTCTCCATAGTTGACCAATTTTAGAAATGATGTATACAAGTCAACATTTCCTTGCTTAAAAATCATCCCAGGAAACCAAAATTCTACATTATCCCGAATCCACATAAAAAACATCACAATGAGATTTTTTTATTCCTTCTTATTTTTTAAATATCATTTCTATGAATGAACACATCACTGACATTAAAAATTGAAATTCATCTTATATTTTCAATAACTAGAAAACTGAGGTCTATACAGCCTGTCCACCACAATACATCTCATACATAACAACACAATCAATCCTTCAATAATCAATTTTAAACTATCATATTCGTCAATTCATATTAAATTTCTTGAATTATGGAAAAAATGAAAAATTAACTACCACTATGAATCTATGAAGACAAGTTTTACTCATCCCTAATGAATGAACATTCATCACCATCACCACATCATCAATATGGTTACAAAAAAGAACTTTTCAATCATGAGATACCAAGGTGTTTTCAACTGATTTATCATACAGATTACGGTTCCCCCACCATAAACCTCTGCACATATATGATGACTCACAATACTTAGTTCTTCATACCTTGACATTGACTATTGAAACAAAATATTAGTGGTATATTAACCCTATATGTGTAGTTTTTTTAAAAATAAAAAAATTTACTATAAAATAATGTGAAATCCTTAATTGGTGTCTTATCCCAATAAAATATTGGACAACTCACCAATAGACAATAACATCCCCAAATCCTGATACCTATATCCCTAATGTTGTTTAAACCTAATATGAATTATACTTTCACAGGGGGATCCAAAACAAACCTAACAATACATAGTTATCTACCAGAAGAACAAACAAAAAATCAATCTGAATAACACATAAATGTTATCAAAACCATCGCGAGACGAATTCAAATACAGAAACTCTATCTAATACAACATCAGAATGCCAATTCTGGTAGTCAACAATCGACCTGATAAAACGAGACTAGCCTACTCACTAGAATTTAATGTCATTTCGACTATCCAAAAAATGAATATGTCCCACAAATGTGGATCCTCTTGATCAACACATAACCAGACTATTACCCAATGACCCCATCAACCCATAGTGATATCATAATTATAAAAGAACATTTATCACCATATAAAAACCTAATAAATAATTCAAAAATGTTATTTAATGATCCAATATTTTTGATGACCATATGAGAACACTCAATAATCCACTACTCAGTGGGAATGATTTCAAATATGTGCACATTGCCTTGATGTCAACCAAATCTAATGGGTGTATTCTCCCATACCAACTGATCATAGAGCTCAACACACAACCCATGAATTTTCATCGTCAATATAGTATCAAATTACTAAACACTCTTCATGATATTCCTAGAGATTTTTCTTATCTACTCATTATCTTCATCAATTATCCACTTCATAATTTATGCATTTCACATACTCCAATTTATAAAAATTGATTATCGATAATCCTAGACATCTTCAAAAGACATGGGGTATCTACCCATGCTATAAACATTCTAGATATAAACATATACTATTATAAAGAGAATCACCATTTTTTAACACACCATAACTAAATATATAAAGGTATCCTAGTGATTCATCCCATGAAAATGGAATCATTATTGCAGGTATCACACCTTATTTACATCCCCAGATCCAAATGAATAAGCATGAATCAATCACATGGTCAATACCACCTCAATTCACTAATCCCATATCCTAAAGTATCAACCCAATACTTTTATTTATTAGAAATAAAAAATACTGAGCTAAACATCCCTGTTAGCATACCCTCATACATATCACATCTCATCTTAACCACAATAGTCAACTCACAAATAACATCACCTATATCTCATTGAAACTAGCTAGAATCTACCACATTGCCCATAAAAAACCCACATATCTCATCATTAATGGATAAAAACCATGGTCCTATCTCAATATTACAAAATAAATAAAATACAATCACATCTACTATATGTTATTAATATAAGTATAAAGGTTCGGAATCCCATTCCTAGTCATCAGAGTAACATGGAATTAATCCTATTCAGGAATCCACCTACGAGACAACCACGTTATGTTCCATGATCACATCTATTATTATATGAAAACAAAATATTATAATGATATAGCTTGTGTAAGTCATAATAACATGGTTTGGTTAATTAAATTATAAATAAGAATTGATATCGGAAGACAACATACACATTATTAGTGAATCGTTAAAAAATCCATTTTCAATCTAGAAATAGTACTACCATCAACAAAAATGAGTTTATCACTATGGTGTCAAATTCTTGTATCAACTTACTAGGGTTACTATACATCCCAAACTCAATGGGATTACATAATCATTTTCATTGGGAATCCCATCGTTTAATCCACATGATCTATTTTTCAGAGGAATATAAATCATGGTTTGGATGAGTAGAATTACACTAATAAGATTAATTAGAAATTTCTATATATGTTGTTTTTTATAATTGAAAAATTTAACTCTCATTATTAGTGACATCAATCACGCCCAAGAAGTAATGTGTCCCATGATTTCTATATTCCATGAGTGATGAATGTATATGTCCTTTTTCTAATGGGAAATGATTCCAAAAAATAATAAATCATAACTTTAACAACCATGTGTATCACATTCGGTTAAATAATAAAACCAAAAAATTAGAAACAAGAAAAAAAATACGATGTATTTTCTAACCAGGACATTCCCTTAGATTTTATTTGTTACACACAAGTCTGAGTTTGTTCATAATCCCGGATACATTCCTATGTAACTGATATACCATCTCAAAAAATTTCACTAAAACAAAACTCTGATTCAATTAATAATATCATCCACAAAAACATTTTGATACTACATTGTGATCTCCTACTTACCTAGAACAATCAAATTTTTCATTAACAGGAAGTATCCAACTGACCTCATACATTCCACCTTGTATACAAAAGGATTACAATATGACATGAGGGTCAAACGAGAAAGAATGGGTTAACTATATCCTCATATTAGTTTAAATACAACAGAAATTATCTAAAACAATCATCCATATCATAAAATATGAGTACATTGATGCAGAAACCCAAAAATTATATATCAAATTAAATGTGGATCATATAGTTATATAGAATCATGGTCATCCCAACAAACAACATTTTATCACACACTAGGAAGATTATGTATAAAAACAAAAAAAGTAAATAATTTAATGCAAGGTTCTACTTCCACCAACAATTCATACCTCAAATATAGTATCAAAACATGATACAAACTATTATTCTAAATCAAGATATAAGAAGCCTATTCCCAACATGGAATTGTTATAAATATAGTCTTCTTCGGAAACCCAATTTCCATGGACCCCAAATCATGGTGCTAGTATAACTCAATACGGTTCCATTAGTGGGGTCCCACACATAATAATAAAATCAGTCTGTGTGCATGTGATATTCTCATGATAATAAATAATTATATGTATAAACATCAAAATTACACCACCAATGTTACTCATGCTCAAATGTGATTCTCGATATCAACAATACTAGCTTCACCTAGATTTCATGTGTGTCTTACAACATCGGTAGCATGTTGGAATGGAGAAATCTGTCAAAAATCATATATGTTGAATGGGAGAAGGTAAGAATAGAGTCTCGTTTTTCCGAATCATGATGGCCAGTCATTTGGTGGAAACAGACTTCATGGGTACTATGGGTGTGATAGTGTGAATGATGGCTAGGTTGTTTCATCCGACAGATATATTCAACAACAAGTTGGGTGGTTTCCAGCATCTCAGATGGTGGAGATGATGACTCAATATTGATCTGATAAAATAAGTATAAACGATAATTATGATGGAATAATGTGATGAATGATAAAAAATAAGGGAAAATGTAGTTGAAATACCGAATATGCAATCCCAGATAAGGTAAATATAAGGAATATCCCACTAGAAAAAAATCTCATATTATTTTATTGATAGGGTGTGAATGTTCCCTCGATACCATACCCCAAGAAATACTACATGGGGATTACTTGCTGAGTAAATTTGCAGGTCATTCGCTTTGGAGAATAAAAATTTAATCAGTTAAGATAGGAATTTCTTTTGGATTTCTGGTAGATGGCCCTTCATCGGCCAAGTATTAGGCCTGTTTTTGGGGATTGAGTTTCATGAAAAGTACTAAATCAACCAAATTCAAAGTATATAATACAAAAATTGATTAAAATTTTACGGTCTGTAGGTTTTTAGGTAGGTATTGCAGAAGTGTATCAGATCACATTATATAATGATGAAAACTAGTGTTAGACCGAAAAAACATATTATAGTAGGTACAAAAAAATATTCACAAGGGGTTGGAATTATGAAATAATGATTATATTAGGAATATAGTGTATTCCTAAGGTAAAAACATAGTTAATGAATTATTATAATTAGTTAAAAAATTAATTCATAATGGGTTTACTCTATAGAGTCCATAATTGAAAATTCATAATCAATGGAGTCTTGGTCATAACCTAAGAATTCCAAACTCATTAAGATATCTTTTCAAATCCCAATTAGTATCATGGGTATCCCATAAATATTAGGTTCATCCACTACATTCAAGGTAGTATCCAATGCATCATATAAAGATAAACTCAATAATGGATCCCAGGGAACATTCATGACATCACATATATCCAACTGATAAATCTAAAATAATATCCTAAGAATTTAAAATAGGAATGAAACCTATTTTTCATGTAATATACAATAAATTCCACCAATAAGCTTCATCCTCTTCATCATGGAGTGTATCTTGAGAATCCAATATGTTTGTCTATATGGTTGGATATTTGGTAGTAACGTGGAATGTAAATATTATCACATATAAATCATATTTCTAAGATAGAGTCCAAGGAAATAAATTAATAATATCTATAATATAGTGAATATCTATAATAATATCCCATAAATAGTTAAAATATCTTCATTAGGATCACACTATCAAATTGTTTTCTAAGGAAACAAAAAAATATACTTTACTTGCATACTGTCACATCAACTCTAGGGGGTCAATGTCAAACTATAGTAACCCACAGGTCCCCTAGCTCGCACCACAATTTAGTCACCAAATGGGCATATTTAGTGTAACATTTATCTATGCGTTCAGGGCCAATTACTCAAAGTTAATAATATCCCATTACATCATGAAATTTATAACAGGAATTGATTAACATCATAAACTATCACATATCAACGTTACCCAATGGGAATAACCTCAGTCCCATTTCCCTTTAAATTCACACTAGTTCTGTCCTCACACACCCATCCAAACCATAATTCCTATATAGGACCTCGATTTTAGTTCACCCAAATCTACTTTAGGTAAAAACTATTCCCATTTCTCATCAAAACTATCCTGAAGGCTTAAATTCATTTTATGGTCTAAATATAGATTACACTAGCCTTCCATCTCAAATTCCTCACTGAAACACACTCAATGGATTTACTAGAAGTTGTATTAATCCACCATGTTCATGTAATTTATTTAAAACAATCCCCTCTAGGTCATTTTATCTAATGAGAAGCATTTCGTAATCAACTTCTCATCCATTAGTGGCTAGAGAATCAAAAAAGTTCAAAAGGCCCGCCTATTTCTATTGATCATTATTTGTTCCTATAATAACAATTAAAATTTAGATGAATCAATTTATAAAAAAAATACCTATTACTCAAAATTTGTGATAGTGGATATCAAATTAATATAAATAACATTCATTTACCAGAAGTGAATTATCACGGGACCACACACCTCAATCTTATTGTTATCCCTCTTTAAGTAACTCCAAAAACTCACCATCGGTCATCCAAGTAATATATAATATCACCATTCATAATCAAGTATTATATCATGAGAAATCAAATAAATTAATTATTATATTTAAATAATAAATAACTAGATAGATATAATTAAGGTTACAATTTAAAGGGATTAGGTTACATTTTCCTCATCCATTGATTATATTGTTACTCATGTTCATAGAGAGAAAAAAAAGATCATAGATGGTATTTCCAAAAAGGTTACAAACAATGATGAGCTTGTGAGGTCTAATCGGGTTCTTGATTATCTTCATCCACTTCTTCAAAGGTACAAGACTAAATTTCATAACATTAGATTCCTGTAATATGGAATATTTTTGGTTAATACAGAGTCTTGATCTTCTGAGAAATATCTCATCATCCTTTAAAAAAACCTCTCGAACATACAAGATTTATTTATCAACCAAATATCATCCCTCGGTATTGTTTCCTTTAAAATAATACCAAAATAGAATAAGGAATATTTTATTGAAAAGGATCAGTATAAAAACACAATCCTTGATATACTGGTCATACACACGAACATGGATTCTTAACTACATATCTAAGTGGTTACAACTAGAAATAATATATACCCAATCCCACAATAATAGTATTTGGTTATACTCCACATATAAAATTATTCAGAAACATATTATGAACCGTATATATGATCATATTTAGTTTTAATAGTGAGATAGAAAGGCCTCAATAAGATATGTTTTCTATAATCAACAATTATTAGTTACAACTCCTCAATAAGTACGATATATTGACAAGTCTTATCATCTACATTCTTCTAGAACAATATAAAAAACTATAGACTTGAAAATATTCATCAGATCTTGAACAATCATGATTCTCATCCATCTGCTCAATACTAATAGTTTATTGAATCTATATTTTTTCACAATGTTCATGGTGATTTCACTCAGAAATATCCCCTTAGATAAATAGGAAACATCATCAACTAATGTAATAATATATATATATCCTATAGACATAGTTATTAAAAATCATCAAAATCAATATGAAAACTATTAATAAGAGTTGAATTTAAATTCTACAAGATATAATTATGGTCTCCCACAATTTATTATTTAGAATGATTTATAAAATTGTGTTTTTATTTCGTTTATGGATCTTAAATTATAGCTTAATTCATTATATATATTTATCTCTATTTAATATCCAATATTAGTAAAATAATTATATAATTCAGATATCTCAAATAATGTTTCATGATTTTCTATCATTAATCTTTGAATTAAATTAATCATCACATTTAATCCATAACTTCTTAAAATTATATTGGGTGTTATTTTGTGTTGTATACACAATAATAATTCATAATTTAATCATTATATAATATATTGTGGATTCTATAGAAAAGGTTGTGACATGAATACCTACAAGAAAAATTCAAATTCCATGAAAAATTCATTGATGTGTATTCTTTTTTTATCCATTGAATTCTGCATCACAAAACACTCACATGATTATTTATTATTCATGTTACCTCATTATATAATTAATGATGGTGAATGAATCTTGGCTGGTTGATTACATGAGATAAACTATTTATTTCATGGAATTAATTTGTTTGTTATAATTATTTGAATTAATTGAATTAAATATGCATCTGCATGTACATACAATTTTAACCTTCATGAACAGAAGATAGCTAAAACCTGATAGGATCAAGTGGAAAAAAATCAATAAACATCACCCCTAGATGATCTTTTCATCGAAGTAGATTCATGAAAAAGAACTTTAATAATTAATTATCTATAATTATTCTCATGGAAGAACAAAAATGAGACCTTTTATGTCTGTACTTGAAGCATTTTAAATCACAAGAGATTCATGCAACCCATGTGAAAATATATGATAACTTCACCAAAACACATTCCACATAATCAAAACCTATAGAAGGTTATACCAAAAAAACATAGATTTTTTCACTTGTTTAATCACCATTACACACTGAATGTCATTACTCGTGTATAGTTTACTTTATCCTAAGGAAGGTTAGTGATATTCATGCTAGTGAGGTATTTTATTTTCTATTGAACCTATCCATTTTATTTATTCAGTCTAGAATTCTCATAATTCATTTTTCAAACCACATGAAATTATTTTAATAAACCTATTTATATATGTGGGTTCATTTTCTTGCATTATAACCAATTCCTTTTCATGTATCCATATATATCCTCTATAGCACCACTCTATATACATATAAAACTATTGAAATCAATTAAAATAATTAAAAAATCACTGCAACATCCCCGTTTTAATTTTGTTGCAATACTATATTTCATTAATATCAACAGGTCTATATGGATGGATTATTCTCCCTATTATAAAAAATAAATGAAAATATTAATATAAAGGTATCATCAAATATTTTATTTTCTTTTATGGAACTCAAATCCTCTTATTAAATTTTCATGTATGAATAAAAACCTTTTACTTTTTGAAGAAAGGATGAATTCAAATGTTCATATTTGAAAAGAGTTATTAAGTATTAAAATCCAATTATATATGGTCTACAACAATTTATATTTTTTTAATTATCATATTTGTAAGTGTTATCCATAAAAAATCATCAACATGTGATATAATTCTCAAATATCAAGATACATATATAAAATAGGAAAAATAGTATCTATTGTGGACATCTATCTAAACACATCAGGAAGATCAAGTGCATAAAAAACAACATCCCCATTATATCATCCTTAAACTAACTAACAATCCTCTATTATTGGTGAATTAAATAATATCATAATTCAGTTATGGAAGTGTTCTCTTTATACCAAATTTATCTAGTATAAATTTCTACCTAAAATATCCTGATTAATTGGAATTTAGTGAAATAAAAATTTTAGATTAAGAATGATTCCCTTAATGAGAAGTAATTCACCAATTAAATTTCCATTTGGACTATTTAATCCATGAAAAAATACCTTATCATGTAATATATTAATGAAAACCTCAATCATTCTACTTTAATTACATATAAATAAGTATAATTAAAAAATAATAATTGGTATAAAGTTGGAGACCATTTTACTCTTTAAGAGTAGGACATAGCGAAATAATTTCCTCTCAACCCATTCCATTATAACCATCCAATCTCAATAATTAATTTTCTATCAAAAATATGAATATATTGTGAACATGATTTAACTCCATGACATTTTTCATTTATGTGATAGTATTATTTTACTTATAAAATTATTGAAACTCATCTTCTTATATTTTCAAATAAAATTTCATAAATTATGTTTGTGAATGAAGAATAGTCATGGGATTATTCATATCCAGACATTTTTTCTCAATTTTATGACATATTCTCTTTAAATGTTTTAATTCAAAACATATTGAAATTTACTCAATAGAATTAAAAATGTTTTATTCCATTACATAACATCCATTATATTAAAAAATTATTATTTTTTACCTCTATAAATTTATCCATAACCAACTGTACATTCCTAAAAATTGTGCATTCTTTCATAGCTTTATCAGTTTTCATGGTCCATTTAGTTTTATTTATTGTTTCATAAACAAGTCTTTGTTAATAAATTTTAATTTTTTAAATTTTTTCCCCAATAATACCATGGTAAATTATTCAAGGAAGTATATTCATGAATAAATTTCTATTATATCCTTCAAATTACATCTTCCGCAAATCTCTTCCAAAGACACCAATTTAATTTGGATTTAAAAATTTAGTGTAAATATATCTTCTCATCGGTTTTAGTTTTTGATTTCATTTTCTCACTGATAACCCCCATGGATCATGCCTTTTTTATCTAGAAGATATATTTTATACCAATAATAATATGTTTTTTCAATACCTTCCACAACACCAATAGTCACCAATTAAATTTTTTTATCATTTATTGATTCTAGAATAATCCCATAACTTTTTAGTGTACTGCTTCAATATAAGGTTAAATTTTCTTCTGTGGAAGAAAAAATCTTATTCTCTTAACATCCTTTTATATGGAATAATATCTTTCAACATATTTCTTGATAATAAATTTCCATGATTTGTTTTTAGATGTTAATTAACAGATATAAAAGATCTATCATTACATTTACATGACCTAACTTTAAACTAATTTTTAGAAAACATCAACCCATTAAATTTAGATGATTCACCATTAAAATGTAATTTTTAGGTAATTATTCTCTATCATAGTTCAACATAAGATAATATTTGAACCATAGGTATTGTGTGTTGAATATATAATTTTATTCTAAATTAAACTTTAATTATGATCACACACTATTTTCCCGACATAGTAACCTTTATCTTGTTTGTTTTAATCACATAAACACAAGCCACATCCATCTAGAGTAGGTATTAGTTTTTATCAATAACATTACATTAATAATTTTGAAATTTTTTATTTTCTATTTTGATCTTTTTAATTTAATATATTCATGAATCTAATTAATATCTGTAATTCCATTTGATCTATACACATTCATCCCTATCATTATCCCTATCTAGATGAATGAAATCATTTTTCAAATTTAGAAATTTATTTACATTATTATATGATGATAATTATGAAAATGATTTAGTATTGATTTTGATTATCATTAAATTGTATTTCCAACTATTAGAATACTTTTTTTTATTCTAGTTCACTTTCTATTTTCAATGTCTTCAACCATACATATCAGATTCAAAAACAACATGAATTTTCTTTAAATAATAACATAAAATGTGAAAAATAAATTATAACATACATAATTACCCAATGTTATAAATTTTTTATTCCAATCACCCTTTTCGAATCATATTTATATAATATAAATAAAATCCTTTACCACTTAATCACCATCAAAATTTGAATTTTTTGTTTTATTAACCTCTTGATCATTAAAATTTATTTGAATCATTTATTTAATGTGATCTTTATATTTTTATGAATTCAATAATTATAGTATTTTCTTTATCTCCTAAGCTAAGGGAATATTTTCTAAATCATAGAGTGTCGTATCATTACTTTTATATATTTTTAAAAATAATGAAATAAATTCAATCAGGAAAATTATTCTATATTTTTTAATAATAATGAAATATTATATTTTTTCTCTAAAACCCAGTATATTTCATAAAATATCTTTGTCCAATGTAATGTAGAAATTAATAGTCCCAACATAATATATATTTATATCTTTAAATCCATCAGACACGTAGATTTGATTATTTGACTATGATATTACATTTATAAAAGATTTTTACTTTTTTCCAATATATATTATTCTATTTGAAGTCACCTAATTGTGGTATTATAAATTTTGAACACAAAATATTATAATGAAATTTTTACCCTTTATATTTAATTCTAATGTTGTATAATTATCATGATTCATCATGAAGCCTTCATCAACTAGAGGAAACATTCATGAAGTTGTATCTCCCAAATCAAGGAAGGTTGATAAGAGATATGGTAAAATCATATTCCTCAAGTTGGTTTAATTATTCTCATAAAATATTCAAACACATAATCTATTGACTATGTTATCCTTCTACATCCCTCAAAATTATTCATATATATTTAATGGTTTATTTAAATATAATACCATATGTTGTTCAATATTATGATTTTACCTCTGATGGGGAGGTGGTGGATCTGTGGTCTTATATTCTGAATTATATCCCTTTTGATTTTAACCTTGTAAATAGATCATATTTATTGATAAAATAAATATTATATATCAATTTCACATCATATGTATTAATTATACCGGATAATACAACCATGGTTATTTACTAGTTTTTCACAAAATTTGAACTCCTTAAAATATTAGGTATTCACAATAACATATAATCTTTACAAAATATCTAAGATGATAAAATTGATATTAGTTATTCACCAAAATCCCACAATAATTATAGTTTGTTAAACAACAAATATAACATTATCTAGTAGATACATATTCCCCAATTTATAATATTATTATTTTATGATCATGTGATAAAAAGAAATATATAAGATCTATAATGCTTTAACACCAATTGTAATTTGATCTTCCTCCACGTGAATTAAGGATCAACAAGTCTACCGATATAAGTTCTTGCTGATCATTAATAGAAAATATAGACATTTAATTCATCCCTAAATCTTAAGAAATATGAGTTTTCAACATCTTTCTATATCCTTTAGAATGATTTTGTATTAGCTTTGTAAGAACATAAAATTTTATAAATAAAATTCGATTTATGATTTAATTAAAAAATTATTATATATTGGATATCAAAAAAATGTACTTATTTGGCATCATTATTTCTAATCAGATATAAAGTACAATTATGAATCATTATAGTCGATAATATAGCCACTGAACAATGATCTTATGATTAGTATAAATATAGGGTTTTAACAAATCCAATTGAGATAGACATTGGAAGTGATGGCCACAAACAAATGTATCATAAAATATCAATCCCATTTACAAGAGCTTCCAATGGTGATAACATCAATATGATTTTCCCTTAACCTTTTCCAAGATGATATCCACCAACTTTAGCATAATGGAAACCATTTAAGATATAATTTCATGCTCATCGATATCACGGACCAATCTATGTATGCTGAACCACCCCATAAAGTTTTCACCATCACAAACATTACACATATGGTGTATTATGTTGTGTTAAAGGGATATATATCAATATCCAAATAATAATAATATGTATATTTTATATAATAATAAATATATTTTTATTTTTTACTGTTATTTTATAAATGATATTTTATTTAGATACATTAACGAAGAAATTATATTTTTGGGTAATAATAAAATTAAATTAATCCATCATTAAATTAATTTATTTTATATATATTAAATTTTTTATTAATTTTTTTTAAAAAACTTTATTATATATAAATGATCTTATAATTTTAATGAACTAAAATGTAAATTTTATAAGGGTTCAAGAACTTTTTTTTGTCAAAAACCCCAAATTTTCTCAAGAAATGATGATTATTATTTTAAAAGATAAAATTAACAAACATAAAAAATAATTTGTGCAAAATAAATATTATTTGTTGAATTATAATGTCAAAATTATTCGGTATTGATTTATATAATTTTATTAGAAAGTTGATTTTTTTTGGGTAAACTTTAAATACAATATAAATGTAGGATGTGTATTATGAGAACATAATGACCCAAAAAGTATGTAATAAATACAATAAATTGTATAAAATAAAGAATATATGCTTTCCCTTTGAAATAATGTAATGTTAAATTTATTTTATTTATTTTTCAAATCCTGTTTGCATCCTCAAAAACAAATAATATATTCCAATGTTTTAAAATCATTTTATAATAAACATGAATCACATCAACATAAAAAAGCGTATTGTTTTGATAATTTCTACCATTGTACCTATTATATATTTAAAACTTCCTTATTTGGATGACACCATGGGAAAACCCATGGTTTCATTTTTGGTTTTGGTTATATTATAACATAGAGTCCGAAAACTAGGTTAGGTAAAACATAATGAATTCCCCACTCATTTTTCATATTTAACCACATAAGATACCATTTCACATCACTCAAAAACATTTTATAATGTCCTTAATATTCCATTCCTTCTATATTATCCTATCATGGTTCCATGTTCTTTTAATAATCTCCTCCCAACCATTTAAAATAAACCTGTCAAGGTAAGGGAACCCCTCATTCTCATATTTATTCATGTTTCATCATTATTTTATGTATTTTATCTCCAATTACAAGTGATATGATTTGTTTTTCAAGGTAACTCTTTCTGTCGATTTTATATCTAAATAATGATATACCCCATTAACTCTCATTGAGGCAATCTTGAACATTTATATTCTCCCATTATACCCCCTTTATGTTGTCATAATTTCAGTATGATTTTCCATGCCAAACAATTATGTAGCAAATAAATGTACCAATTTAGTAAGAAATGTGTTCAAATTAATTAACATATATATTATTTATTTAGATATAATATTTATATATTCCACTCTCCTTGAAATAATAATTTTTTTTGATGATAAATGATTTTATGTTTTTTGATCTATGTGGAACAAATAATAATAATAATAAAATGAATTTGATGGGTGCACCCAGAATTATATCGGGCTCCAATTATTTGGGTAATATTTTAGTTTAATGAGACATCATGCTTAGGAATGACTATTAAAAATAATCCATCATGGTTCTTTATTCATAATGATTTCTTGGTAGTTGAACATGGCCTATGTTTATGATTCAATGTTTTAAGTTGTTTCCACAATTTCCATTTTGTCTGTATGATTATCATGTAAAATCATGCCTCATTGTTCATGTTAATTATATTCACTACTTTTACAACCCATTTGTAAGACAATTGTCTATCACGTATTATATTATTCATTTTATTCAATTTTTACTCCATTACAAGGATTTAAAGAACACCCATTTTTATATATTTTCCTTACTTATCCCATCTAGTTTTAGTCAGAAATGAAAAATACGATCATTTTAAGGATGAATTCAATAAATATTATTTATTGAATATTTTAGTTTTTTAGGTAATGTTCCTAACTGCCAAAGAAAATAGACTTATCGATATTTAAGATTTTATTATGTGTAATCTTATTTAATAAATCAAGAGTTAATGTGTAATAATGAGTAGGGTTTTTATAATATCATAATTCCCTATCAATGTTCATGGTATGATCCTGAAAAAATATTCTAAGACATTATTGAGTAACATCATATCATCCTACATGAATTTATATTTTTCTAGCACATGTACTTAACCTAAATCAGCTTAAACTATATAAAAATATATATATTATTTATTTTAAATCCCAGAATATTTGGATTATGATATTCATGATTTGTTCTATACAACCTTATATAACTACTAGACAATTATTAGTCATAATTCCCAAATTATCTTATTTTTTATTCTAGACATTATTTTTCAATTAATATCATATAATTGTAAATCAATTAAATCCTATATGAATTATAATTTTTTTATGGTGATATTATGTCACTAATGTATTGACTTAATTTGACTATCATATTTAATCTACAACTCAAAATTATTATCATGGGATTTATATCATGTCTAAAAAACCATATTAATTCCAAAATTTTATTCTAATAGTATTTAGTGGATTTTCTATTAAATTTAATGATATAAATACCTATATAAATACCACTAGTGATAATAATTCATGCATTGAGGTACTTCTTGGGTTAACTTCTGATTTCCACATCTAAAAATACAAGTGTGCCCATTTTTTATTCATGTCGAATCATAATATCATGCATGGATTTGCATGAATCGTGGAAAATTAATAGATCAATATGAACCATTGGTGTGTAAACCTTTATTTTCCTACTTTATTTAATATTAATGTATGATAATAATGTATATATGCTTGTACCATTTTGATCTACATGAATGAATAATATATGAAACTATACATTATTTGGTGGGCCCTATTCAGTCTCCTTCTTCCCACATATTATTCCGACATCAAGGATGATATGTATGTAATATTCATTGACATAGATGCTCAATGATTCTTCTCACAAATGGAATGAATGTCAAAGATGACCCATGTGCATCTCATGAGAGCATTGTAATTCATGGAAGATTCATGCACCTATTATAGATGTTTATCATAACTTCATGGAATCACATTACATTGAATGTTTTCCTATAGATGAATTGTCTATAGAAGTATAGAATACATCATATGGTTGATAAGAAATTCTCCCTATAGCTCATTTTTAATGGTTAATTGCCTCCATCCCATAAAAGTAAGGTTACGCATATGTGGATGATATGTGCCAATTTTTATTGAAAATATCCATGTGAATTATAAATGATATAAGCCTCACAATTCATCTTCCAATTAACATATTAGTAGTTCAATAAATATATATAGAAACATGGTTTCTTCATCATGAATCAAATATAATACCTTATCATACAACAAATGTAATTTTACAAGAATCATTATCTCTAGACTACAGACATAATAAACCTTTTTCAAAAAAATGAAATTAATTATTTCGAACTTCATAGGTAAAATTTCCATATAACTCACCATGTACCCTAGTCACTGTAAAACCATGACCAACCACCCATTGAAGGTTCACAACATCCTCTCCACTCCATAATATAAAAAATGCATAACAATCATATCTCATAAAAAAACATATTAATTTATATTTTGAAAAATCCCTAAATACATTCATGAGGATACATATCTTAACAAAATTGATGTGAGATGACATGAAAACATTATCTTGGTTTTTATTTTATCCAATCAATGTGAAAGAATCATTATCATAGGACAATACCACCATGCTCTAAAAGATCCAACAGAAACCCATAACGGAGAAAACTAAAAGTCAATGATGGTAATGGAAAAGTAAGAACAATGGAGAAAGAGAGGATATATAACCTAAAATACCTCTAGTAATGTTTGATCAATTGAAAATAGTGAGGTCGATCTATCCTGGTCATTACACATGAATGTTAATGTTAGACGTGGGAGTGAGATTTAATATATATGGATGAAAATTGGTTAATACATCTTTTTTTTAAATACAGTTACATAATGGGACACTCCAAACTATGAACCATACCAAAGGGAGCCCATAAATAGACCCTTGAGGACCCCTTAAAAATCTAGTGCCTCACCCCATACCACTCTCTATTTATCATATATGATCCCTTTACTAAGCAGTGGTACACACCATGATATGGCGAATTAATTGTTCAATTAAATTTCCCCCAATGTATAGACCATAGTGTATTTGGGGGAGGTATTTTAATGGGAAAATATTAATAGAAGCCACCCAGACAATGGAAATATCAACGTGAAAACAAATAGGCCCCAAGTGTCTAGGAAATACAATATTTCCAACACCAAAATTTCATTCAACATAGGAATTTATCATTTGGGAAATTCATAGGCACAATACCCAACATGAAGAAAAAATTACATCCTTCATGGTATTCTTAACTCTTTGATAGTGATATCTATACTATGAGCATCAAATTGGTGGGGCACAAATAGATACAACAGTAATAGGACCACATAAACTTTCTCTAAATTAAACTCATGAACCAATAACCAAAAAATACTTGATCCTTTTCTAAAATCATATCATGGTTTTCTTGACCTCTAAATATAAATATTGATCATAATTCTATATATAATCTCCATACCAACCATGAAAATTCAAATTCATTTTGAATTTTTACATCCCAAAAAACAAATGTTATTTACATGAAAAAATTCATCAATATAATTTATGTGTTAGAAGAAAAAAAGAAAGGGATCAAATAAAAAAAATATTAATTAAAAGAGATCATTGCGGTTAAAAATGATCAAATGGGGTTAAATGAAAAGATTATTGAAATAAATAAGTATATAATAAATAAAAATAAAAATATTTCGGATGATGATCAAAATGATAATATGATAAAATGTAATGATATACTAATGATAAAGGATAATGGTAAATTCTTTCTCAATATAGAATTGCAATAACATGGAGTTAAATTAAATAATTTTAAAGGAAACCAAGCAATGTAATCATAATAATTTTAAAAGTAACTTCATAATATTAGACATTGAAATGTAGATTATTGGGAAATATATATTTATCTTTTTCGAAAAACATCCCTTGTTTTCCTAATGTCCATTTAAAATAATACTTAGAAGAAATGTTATTACCCAAATAACATTAAAATAATTGTGATTATTCTAGTTTTTTGAATTATACATGATTAAAATCAATAACTGTTGAAATATGGTTTAGAATATATGTAAAGAACTTACCCCTATCAATATAGATGATAAAAAAAGTTGATAGAGAAGATGATAGCTAATAGAATCCTTAAAAATAAACTATTCCTCAGTAAAAATTCATAACCATGATTTGAAAATTCATCACAGCATGATGTTCAAAGAAAAAATAAAAAAATTATTGGATAATATTTTTTCTATAATATATTTTTTCATATATAATTTTACAATTGGAAGAATTTTCTAACTTATGGTATAAAATGAGATTCAATATTAAGTGGGATAAAGCCTTATCTAAATAAAAAGACATTTTTTAAAGAACAAATCAATATGTTTTATATGTATTTAAATGTACAATGAATATATCTGAAAACTTCAATAAATGTGTACATATGAATGATAAATTTATATAAAATAAAATTTATCAAGAGTTAATATAATTTATAAATTCATGACCATAAAAACATTAATGAAATATGAGACAACCCTGGGAATAATAAATAAATAAATTTGGAAACTAGAATACTATAAAAAATAATAGTGAGGAGGTAGATGATCTATTTATTTAATGTAAAAAATGCAGAACATGAATCATAATAAATTCATGTATCCAACCAATAGTAATATGATCAATAGAATAAATTGCTTCTATTGTGTGAAAATAGGGCATTCCATGGATATAAGAATTTAGAAAATGGTTATTAAAATTAACGGAGTCATGTTGAGGAAGAATAAAAAATTAATCCACGGGAAAGTTAAGAGGATTGAACCATTAACGAAATATCTTAAGAATCCCTGTGGAAAAACCAAGAAGGGTGAAAACACTCCAATATAATGTTTAGTAATTTAGATAACACAATTGTAAGAAGAAAATTTAATTAATGATGGGAACAATAATAAATTTTCAAAAAAAATAATATTATTAAATATGGGGATGAAAAATAATTTTTAGAGAAGTTTCAAAAACATTAAAACTAAAAATGAAAAGGTGTTCTATTTGGAATGTGAAACAAGGTCACAAGTCAATGAAATATTTAAAAAAGACAACATCTTAAGAATAATTCCAGATGAATATAAAGGTTTCATCAAGTCATAAATTTTACATAATGGACTATTTTTGAAATAAACCCCACAAAAAATGTAAATGATAACAAATTAACTATTCCTCCCAACACAGATTTCTGATCCAAAAATTCATACATAAATAATTCAAATAGACCGAGTTCTAAAATAGAAAGGGATAAATGGGGAATAATGTAAAGGATTATTAAAAAAAAACTCAATAAAGGGAACTAAGATAGAATAAATATTATATATCTGAATAAGAAACTATCTTGGTATGATGTATATGTATGTATTTTAAAGAGGATTTTATGATATGATACACCGTGATAAAGTTAATATATAGATCATCTCATGTGGAGGATTTTACCTTTAAAAGATTTAAGATTAATTTCACCAATGAAATTATGAAATTTCAAGAAAGCGCATGAGAAATAAATTTAAAAGGATCATAGAATGTAATTTAAAAGGGGTGAATATATTAATTATCATAATTTTGTTTTATCCCAAGGAAACATTAACAACCCTTACTTGAGAAATATTGATCATTTATGTAACATTTTATCATATTATATTGATCATTAGATAACATTAATGTGTAAATGAATCCTTATTTTCTTATACCATGAAATGATCATATAGAAATAGAGTGAAATGATAAGTAATAAATTTTTTAAGGTTAAATTGAAACTATAATCTACTATACACATTAAATTTATTTTCAATAAGGTGTTAATAGAAGAAAATAAAACATTATATTGAGTTAAATGGGAGAGAAATAACAAAAAAAACATGAAATTCCATTATTGAGCATTGGTATTGGAAAAACCCAAATACTAGGGATTATTTAAGCCACATTATGGTGTATTTATTTTCAATGAAGAAGTCATGTTTTTTATTATCAATATATTTTTGAAAACTAGATTTTATTTAAATTAGTAAACACAATATTAATAGTCAGAAGAAGACATTATTGTTGGTATAATAGAGTTCCAAAGTATATTAGTGATAAGAATAATGGATTAGTTGTTTTTATGTGATTACTTACATGCAGATATCCATTCAATTGATATGAAAATATTTAAATTGAATGATATTTTCTAGGATGTAATTTATGATGAGAAATAATCAAGCCAAAAGAGTTTTCGTGAAGGATGTTTAAATTTTTGATCTTTTTCCACATGATATAGATTTCAATGGTATATTTGTAAATGTAATTTAATCATAATATTATTCCATTTTAATTTTTTTTTTCTTGTCATATTTTTTGATAAGGATTAAAAGAAATATGAACAAATCATATAAATCTCAACAACCGAAAATGTTTGTCTAGCGTTAAGGTTTAATCCAATCCATAATATTGGATTTAGTTGAATGCATAATTGGGTGTGTATAGAGAGTGTGGTTTTTCAAAAGAATGAGGTTCAAGGGGTAGTTCATTTGAATATTTTTGGCATTGGGATATACCAAATTTTTCTAGAACTGGTTGATTCCATGAAATCTCAATAGTTTTTAATAGTTATCCAATATTAATTATGTAATAGGCATCTAAAAAAATTAATTATGTCATAGGTGAATAGATTTTTCTATTCATAAATTTAAAAACATGGACACATGTAATGTTAAAATTGGGATGAAATAGTATTTCTTATCTTCAACGACTTCAAATATAAGAGTTTTATTCCTCAAGTATCATGCTATTTAATAATGTGAGATGATTTTAAGCATCCAAATATCCTATCATCACCACAAATGATCAGGAGATGATATTAGAATATCCAAGAATGTTATTACATGATTTCAAGGTTGAGATAATTTTAATTCATTTATTGGAATAACAAGCTTGATAGTCTTGATAGATTGATAATGGAGATGTATGATAACACTAAGATTATTGAGGCACAAAACATGGTGATTACGCACTATTTTCATCATAAAATAAGCATAAAAACATTTAATGGTATCAATCGATGATGAATTTGAATCCTATGTTCTCATAAGTTAAATATAATCCGTGTTTGAGTTTGGAAAAGTTACATACTCTATATGAGTAATTCTATAGTGAAAATGAGTGATTATATATTGTTTATGAGTAAATTTGATTATATGTAATTAGTAGGATTAGAAATCATAAGGATGATTCAAATATTCTTAAATATCATCAACACGACCATAAAGATCATCTGGGTAAGTATGATTATAGAATACTGTAATGATCATTGAATAAATCATCTCAAATTGTTTTTATATTTTTTCCATAATGAAAATTTTATCATTAAAAAATATTATCCTTTTTCATAAGTATATATAAGATATTTATTTTATATGATGTTAATGATGGGTATTATTTTGAAATAAGTGGATAATTGTTTTTTGATTCCATGTAATAAAATCTTATAAAAAATATCATGGTATTGTCATTTTTTTATTCATGATAAAATAGGAAAAATATCTATGTGGTTTGCATTATACAGCCAAATATAGGGATAAAGTTGTGTTATAAGTATTAATAAATTTACCTATGCACATTGATTCTTAATGGAGAGTGTTTTTATAAATAATAAGTTAGGATACAATTATATTTATTATAAAATGTAATTTTTAATGTGATTCTATTTCCATATTTGAAGGAGATATTATATGAGGAGTTAAATTATTCCACACTTTTCAATTAGATCTACATGAATAAATATTTTTTAAAGAATTAAAATTGATTGGAATAGAAGAATTTTTCGTTTTTATATGGTGATTTATATGTAATTGAGTTATAATATTTAAAGTAATTTATTTTTTGAATAGAATGTTATCTAATTAAAATGATATGGTGAGTACAAAAATAAATATAATTAGATACTGAGTTAGTTAATATTTAGTTTTACAGTGTATTAGGGATGTTAAATGAATAAAAAGTGAATAATTACAGTGGTATAACATTGAATTCATCATATGAATTTTTAAAATCAATGACGTAAATAAAATCTCGCACTATATGCGTAAGAGTATTTTTTTGGTTTAAGAATAAAGATTTGTAAAAAAAGAGGAAAAAATATTTTATAACTTTTCCTTCTGCTAATCAAAATAAAATAAGGATGTTTTGTGTTATATCTTGCCTAAAATATCTAAATAATATATATTTATGCAAAATTTAGAATTTATCGGTTCTATTATTTCCATTATGCAGTATTGTCTAATATATTTTATTTTTGGGGGACTCATGATGACACATGTGATATTTCATTAAGAGGTTCAAACATCATCTATTATTCAAAATAGAACTATGTTTTGAATCCTAATTCAAATATGTGTTTCTACAAAAAAATTGATTCAATATATACCCCTTATAATGTTACTTTTGATAATAATAAGTATTTACTGTGCACAGATTAACTACCATATGTCATTGGGATGTATTCATACACCATATAGCTGAACCTCATGAAAAAATTCATATATTTTTTTTGTGATTTTATTTCAACCATATATGAATTAAAACATTGTATGAGATAACATGAGATAAGGATTAATATCCATCAACTAAATAATTTATTTGATGAAAATGGAAAATGTTTTTACACTGGATAAAAATTAAATTCAGGAACTCACCCCCTTATCATTATTGGATGAATCCATATGTGATCGAAATGGAACATGGTTCTTAAAATTTTCTTTTCCTTCTCCCGTTAAAAAATTTCACAAATTTTATTATTTTCTATTTGGTCAATATATCTATTAATTCATATAAAATGGAACACATACTTGACATCCAATTCAAAACTCAATTATTCTATTCGATATAAAATATTATTTTAGGGTATTTATTTTATATGGTTGAATAAGAAGTGTTTGGTCATCAATAATGTTCTCATCACCGATTTTAGAACTGATTTTACATCCAAACTTGTTGTTTTTGAAACTAGTGCATTTTTCTCATCCTTAATTTTTTCTTGTGAGTTTCTTTAAACCCCATGATCTTCCCATTTACTACTAACATTAATAATTCTATTCTAGGAAATTTAATTGTTGTTATTTTTTCAAACTATCTTACATGGTAAAAAATATAATAACATTAAATTATATAATTGTCATGTTTTTTAAAAATATTCCCAATACTTTTTTAAGAAATTTTATATAGTTTTTTTGGATGAATTTGACGTGAAATTACTTAGTCCCCATTAATATTTATTCTTATAATTATTAGCATAAAGAATTTCATAGGTGTCATACTTTATATTTTGATTGAAGAATTTTCTATTGGATATTTATATAGATATAAGCATAGTTTATTTCCAATAACTCTCTTGAAAATTATTTTCAATGAAAATTTTACATCCAATAATATTAATAACTCATTTCATCATTTTAACAAAATCCCTTCTTTAATGAAACATTTTAACTAACAATTTTTTAAATATAAAATGATTTTTTTGATATTTTTCTAACATATTATTACTGAATTATTTACATTTATTAATCCAGAGAATCAAAATTTCCCGTCAAAAAAACATCTATGATAACCTTCAATAATGTTCAGTTCATTTTAATTCCTCAGATGTGTCAGTACTGACCATAATCTAATCCATCCAAAAATAATAATCATTTTACAAGACATAATATCTATATACATACAACTTTTTTGGTGTTATTGGACAACATATACTAATTACACTAACTCATGAAAGCTTATGGATTTATTCTATGTAAATTCCCCTTTTCAATTTCTTCTATTCTAATTAATTTTATGTGTTTGGGTGTGATCATGTGAGAATATAGGGAATTCTGAGGCTCATTTATTTTTCATCACATTATCAAAATACTTTTGGATCAAATGTAAAATAAATTTGAGCCACCAGAGTTTTTCTTATTTTTTGGATACCAAACAACTATCTTTTTCTCTACCAATAATATAGAGGTTATGTATTATGTGATTTCCTTGTATGAATATTGATCTATCTAATCTATTGATGATTTGTTAATACTTTTTTCAAATCACTACATGATCCAAATCCGATAATTTAACCACACAAATATCAATTTTACTAAGTAATTAATCAGAAAACACTTCTATTCACCTATTATTTTTTCCTTATAATTTTTTTTCTATAGACAATGATCATTTATACTTCATAATTTCCAAGGATAATTAAAAATTATTTGTTATAATTTATTTTTGTGATAATATTATTTTTTTCCTATATTTCGGAATGTTCATCAACTATTTAAAATTTATAC
This sequence comes from Viscum album, assembly GCA_963277665.1. Classification (NCBI taxonomy): domain Eukaryota; kingdom Viridiplantae; phylum Streptophyta; class Magnoliopsida; order Santalales; family Viscaceae; genus Viscum; species Viscum album. Next base: position 867,631,246 of record OY728131.1, on the reverse strand, counting down.
CCCATATCAATCTGACCCTTTGAATTAAACAATACAAATGATGTACATCTCACATATTTCTTTCATGATAATTTTTTTCTTATTTCTTTCCATAATTAGAAAATAATATTTTTACTCCTATTTCTCAATCAATTATCTTTGTCTTGTAAGAGTATAAAATTATTATTATTTAAAACCACTCGATAATAAATATATCAAATATTATTCTGATATCTCTATACCCAATTGTATATAAATAATTCTGCATAATGATTAATTCATCTATTTATATCTAAATCCTTCACCGAAAAACAATATACATTAAAAATATATCATGTAAAGGGAATACTGATTTTTCCCTTCTAAAAGTTTCGATGTCTTCTTAATAAGTACAAAAATTACATTTTATTCCTCGTGTTTCCATAACAACAACACGAGATTCTAGGAATATTTTGTAGTACATTATTCTCTCAAACTGTTAATTTTTGAGTCATCAATAAGGTACAAAAATATTGTTTCATTTAAGGATGATGATCATGTAGTATGAAATCAAATAAAAATTCAGTTTTCATATAAAAAATATACCGAATAAATTTTCTTTCATCCTTGAAATTATAAAAATATGAGCATATATATTTTATCCTTGAATCCATATACTCGTTCATATCTTTGTTAGTAGTCTGTTCACTTGAACATCTTTTTGTAGTTATAAAATACTTCCATCATGACTCATGGAATTGGTAACATGACCAATAACCATAGAATATAATATCCATGTTTTTTTAAAAAAATTTGTATACCTAGATATAATTGAATTTTGGGTTTTATTAATTCTATAAAAAACCCCATATATTGATCTTACTCAATGTTCTGTAATTAATTAATGAAATTCACAATTTTTTTATTAATATGGAACATAAGGTACCAGATAATAAAATATTTTTCTTTTGTAAATATAAATTATAAAATAATTTATAGACTATGTATAAATAAACATTTCATCCATGATTATGTAGACATGTTCATTTGGAATGAATCCATCTTTTAATAAAACACTCCAGTGTGAGCCTGAAATTCCTATCCTTTGGTTATATAGAGATTACTAATCATTATCTTCCATACAATTTAATTATTATTTTCAACTATAATTAAGTATTTCATATCCCTATATGTAAATGGATTATTTATATTTATTTATTTATATCTACTTTTAATTTTTTACTTACTAAACATTAAGGAGGTAAAAATTTAGCATATTTGGATATGGAAAATCCTGATACAATAGTGTGATCCCCACAAAATTTAATTTCCCCAAATCATGTAATTAATTTTCACCTTAATTATTAGACAAATAATGTAGTTAAATATATAAATAAACCTATGACTATTATCTTCAAGTCATGGAAGCATTATTTTCCACAACATTTTTTTCTTCAAACAAGAGATCCACCAACTATTCTTAATTATTCAATTTAAATATCAATATGAGTACATTAGTAGAATTTATAAAGGTAACAATCCTTAAAATAAAAACTAAAGACACTTACGTTATCTTTTATTAAACATATAATCCCCACAATGGACCTTAAATGATATCAAATCACCTGTATAAGATTTTAAATGAACTATATGTAATTCACTTTTTCCTCATAATTACCATTACAAACCATCCAATAGAACTTTGTGATGTTAGCTCTACCCTTATAGTCTACCTAATGACCCTTACAAAATGAGATATATTACTCTTTACAAATCCCCATTTTATATTTTTATATAAAATTATTTTTACATGATTACACATATTGTTTTTAGGCATGAAACTTATGGTTTCAATACTCTTTTATGAAATTATTTACATGATTATGTAACACTTTTCCAAACATGACAACATTTATTTATCCTCCTCTAAAACATACTCCTATATATAGTAAATTAACCATTAAATACTATTAGATCTATTCTGAAAATCATTTATGACCCATAATCTTTAATAATTACCCTAAAATACTTATTTCTATAATGAAAAACAACCATCATGAAATTATTCTTGTTTAAAAGCATCATTCTACCTCTAAATAAACAAGGAAAACCAAAAAGATAATTCTGAATATTTTTTTTATCATTAATATCCAAATTAATTTTTACCGAATAATAAAACCATTGAATAAGTAGATGAAATATTGTGTGAAAATAGAATAATAAGATGATAAATTATGAATAGTGAAATATCATAGGATTTTACCTATAAAAATATTACAAACATTGTGAAGAATCATCACAAGTCCAAAATGAAATTTAATGTCTATGGGGCCACTTCCAAGAATAATCTTGAATGAAAAGAAGAAATGTTAAGTCTTTAGTGAGGATGAATGGATGTAGGAAATTAAACTAATTAAATACTTATGTCGGTGTACAGTTTTCACACATATTTATGAAATTCCTGATTTTAATAGTGAAAATTGTCCTAGTGTTATAAAAACCATGCATGGCTCATTGGAATGGTTAAATAGGTCATGAATCAGAATCATGAAACCCTGAAAAATTATAAGAAACTAATAAATTATAACCCATGGTCCATGGAAAATATGAAAACACAAAAATAATTATATTATATAAAGACTAATGTCATTTTAATTATCAAAAACATCCCCACTATGTCACTTTATTCACCAAAAATCCCATATTATGTTCCTTGGATTTGAAATGGATGATTTTATTACAAGATCATTTGATATTATCACTCAAATAATTTATTTGAGTTATTGGAATGTTTCCATAAGGTTTGAACAAAAGAAATGGACTTCAATTAAATCACATTATTCCATAGATAGTGCATTTCGATTTGTTATTCAACCTAGAATTTATAATTCCCCATTTACAAATATTTTTAATAAAATATGAATAATAACAGGGTAATAATTATTCTTCTAGGAGATGGGAAACACATAATGTTATCTTTGGCCGTAATTATCCTTGTAATTTGGTATCTACATGCCATCTACAATATTAGATGACAACGTATAACACACTGTTAGATTACCTTTTGTACCTATTCATTTACTACCCAATTGAGGGGAAAAATTAAAAACCATATGTAAATATACTAAACAATATAATGTCTAATAATTTCTAATAATATAATATTTAATTTATTTTTAGACATCACTAGAAATTTTGAAATAATAATAATTTATTCTATAATCTCTTGTATGACACTCAGTATCAATTAATAACATTCGTCAACATCTACAAAAGATATTGGAGAGTGAAATGGTTAATCACATAAATCCTTGAATGGATCTATATTTATTGATTATAAATAATTATTATTTTATAATAATCCATTAAATTAAAAAAGGTAATCCCATGTTACCATAAAATAGAGAGCACCATAATAGAGAATATATTCTAATATTTATATTTCCCTATTACATATACCATTTTTTTGTGGGTGATATGACTAACTTTGTTTCACCTGGGGTCCCTTGTATTCTATTTTGAATTTTGAAAAATAAACATGTACGTTGGGGATCTATAATAGAAATAAAATCTAAAGGAACACTATTTAATATTATAATTTATTTCTTATACACCTTTCTGTGTTCTTAAACGTTCAATAATTTTATATCAATAATTAAAAGAGACTAATTCATTATCATTTTATCAATTATATAATTATAATTCACCTATAATATATTAATGAAAATAAAATTATGAAATCAATGGATATCTCTTCATAGTTCGAGGTGGAATTGAGTAAGTGTTGAAGTATACTTACATTATTATGATGTTTTATCTTCACTTATTAACATGTAAGGCATTAAAAAATATATTAGAAATATCCCTCATTATATAAAGACTCAATAATAGATATTCATATAATAAGAAATTTTCCTCTCAAATTTAGGAATGTCTCATTGAGAATGATGGATTTCATATAGTATATCATTCTTTAATGAAAGAGGTACCAAAAATTGATTTCAGAATAAAAATACCCCATCATAAGAGAAAACAATTCACATCATATCACAATATAATAATAATTAAACTAATAATCTAACATTATAGGTTCAAAATATAATAATTATGAAATAATTCTTAAACATGTGGGGTAATATAAAAATTTTATTTGAACATCAAATACATCTCCACCTTCACCTTCAGATTTGAATCAGTTAAGAGACTCATAACTTTATATTAATAAATATATATTCTCCCTTCCTATAAAGGTGAATTACCACATAGAGAGTTTAAAAAAAATTACGTTTTCTAGATGTATATGTGTGTTCAAAGTCAAATTTCAATATATATTATACATATTTTATCTATTTTAATCACATATATTTCAATGAAAATATGTAATTCAGATTATTTTGATCATTATAGATATTACAATTTCCACCTAACATATATATTCAAAAATAATTATATAAATGAATCCAATAATAATTCAATAGCATAGGTTGGGTAGTTTTTCTCAGGTCGACATAAATTGAGGGATCTATAAGCAAATATATGATCATTCTCAATAATAACACAACTCAAATGTATACAAGATTCATTGAAATAAATTACCTAAAAATTTACTGGTTTACATATGTTTAAGATAGGGTTGAATTTATTTATCATTTTAACAAATTAAATGATGCCTGGTTTTTTGGAAATCAGAGGAATTTCATCCATTAATAAGTATGTTCTATAAATTGAAATTAAAACTTCATCAAATCATTCAAAAATAATTGATAATATTTTAAAAAACATTAGAATTTCTATATATTGAATACATTATTTATAGTCAAAGAATTCATAAAATATTTATCATTATTTTGTATTAAGTGATATAAATTATTTAGAAAACTAATAAATTAAGAACATTATTTCATAGATCCAAAAATTAATAGTTGGATAATTAGGAATACAAGTACTTATAACAAAAAATCAATACAACATTTTTTAGATAACAATCATTATACTCCATTAACAATTTAGAAATTATGATATTAGACTAGAATAATAAAAAAAGATTACATATATTAATAAAAATTAAAATTCTTGGGATATATAAAATAAGATCATTTATAATTGGAAAATGTATCGTAAGATTCTTAAAATGATCATATCATCTTCAGAAAATTAGTCTTGGTTATATATGATTATTTTATAATTAACATATTCTGACCTAGAAAAGTTCAATTTTAGAGAACATAATTTCTCCTTTAATATGATCAAAGAAATCATCTGTGTGAAGAATATGATATTAATTATTTACAATGACCTAGTTAACCTTATTGTATTCAACACATTGGTACAAACTAAGATAATATATATATATATATATATATATATAATACTCGATAAACCCAAATAGTCATTCTTAGTTAAAGTAAATTGTTTCTGGATGACCATCCAGTTGAATATTGAACATCATTAATCACAGAGGAAGCATAAGAAACAATATAATTGATAGTGGGGTTTTCCCTAGAATATTATAAATGGAGAATTAAACTTCTTGTTTTTAAGGTATTATAGATAATTATAAAAATATGTCTAAATAAAACATCGTTACAATAGAACGTTAAAATAATAAAATATCTTTTACCACATTTAATGTAATATATATATCCTAGTTTAAATGAGTTTTTAATGACTATATTCATATGGGGTAAAACTTACGTTGATATTGGATGCTTTTCCCATGGAATGAAACAATAATTCCACTCCTTAGATATGATGACCACACTTTATCTATCAAATTAAAAATTGTATTTAAATTCAATAATATAAACTCTATATAAACATTGATTAGTGTGATCTATATCAAAGTATATAAAATCCCATTATATCTTATCATTAAAAATATATTCATGTATTAAGGGTTATAAGAATCATCGTTCTTTTTAAATTTTTAGTGAAGTGAAATTATCCATCACATAAGGCATTGGTTTGTTCAAAATACACTTTATAAAATTAATGTTGTATAAAATAGCTAGAGACATTGATATCAAATTGTAGAAAAATTATGAGTGATTCAACAAAAAAGAACCTATAACTATATATTTTTTGGATTTAGGTTCAATAAGTGTCTCTTAAGAAGAAAATAGTTTCAAAAACATAGGTTTGGTTTATGATCTAACATTGAACTGAGCCTCACATCTGAAATTACATTTCCAATAAGTTTAATCTCCTTTACATTTACCTTCCTGAGAATGATACCCCACTACATAAGTTATATCACACTATCTCTAGAAACATTTAAGATCTGATGAATCAATTCAATTCAACTAGAGAGGGTTTTATATTGTATAACCATCAAAGATGACATAAATAACCACAATAATGTAAATAATTAGTGGATTCCAATCATGAAAAATTTAAATTCCATGAATTACAACATTGATTAAATATACGACATCTATTACACATAAGAGATGAAGAATAATATTCAAGATAATATATTTTACATTAATCACCACCCCATCGGCACATATCATATTCCCCGTCTTTTTCAAAAATACCCACATTTACTAATACCATTCTAATAATAATGAACACTAATTCCTTATAAGAACTCTATGAATATTTATACTATTATATCAATTTTTTTTGGAATTGATAATAACATCATAGAGAAATTTAATCTCATTTAATCAAATGTTAGTCTATAGACCCGCAAAAATGTATTTAGTGTTCAAGTGTTCATTAGTGACAAGATACATAATATGATAAATGGGTTCAATACACTGAGATTCATTATCTATAAAATTATTATTTTCCTATTTTAGTAATATAATCTAAAATTTCCATATAAAAAAAATGACTTAGTGTAAAACTATTGATTGAAAATTATTTAGAAATTATTATTTAATAAATTATCATAATGTTTGTAACAGATTATAACATCCCATCACTTATTTATAGGTCTGTTATATATAATGGTATCACAATTATAATTAGTGGTCTTAAGAGATTCAATTAAATACAATATACTATTAATTTTTCTAGCCACACCTCTACATTTCAGGGATCCTTATAACCTCAAAATGTAAAAATGTTATGATTGTAGAACTCATAATATATACCTCTATGTTGAGGAGGGAAAATTTCAACTTAAATTTCCATATATTGAATCAAACAACCATGTTGACTTGATCATGACTAATATGTTGATTACCATGTAAAAACATATCCACTTATCCTACCCAGTGGATTTGTATTATGCTTCTCAGAGGAATGACTTTATAAATTTGATTTAATAACTAAAATTTGATTACAAATAAAATAATATATAATTTTAATCATATTAAATAATTCAATTAATTCATAAGTATCTCATTATCATTAATAATGATCAAAACAATATATTATGATATAAATTAAATAAACAAGTATCATTCAATAAATTGATATTTGTCCACAAGGTCTCCACGATTGAGTTCTTAACTATTAAATGCTTACACGAATATCTAAATAGTTTTCATGTACAAAATCTCATTAGTCATAACCATGTAACACTTTAGTGTCCTCCCATTTTAATTTCCATGATGAAATTTCACAGTAAAAGGTAATTCAAAAATCTCAATCCCAATAAAAAATTCACTAAATATTATGGAAATTAATGGATTATCCTGAAAATTTTTGTTTAGAAACATCCTTATACCCTACCAATCAATTTTTTAGAATCCTATACATTTTTTTTTCATATTTCAGAGTACCTAATAAAAATTAGGATTCAATTCCCTTTTCTAACGACATTAACAATTCTATCCAATCCTAATAACCAAGATAGTGTGTAATAAAAACTATATAGCATTCATGATCACTATAGTCTAAAAAACAATTAAAGAAAAATAATTTTAATATTTATGAATGATTTATACACTTATAAATAAAAATAAAATATGATATTACAATTGGAAATCGTACATGAACAATATATTGTATATTTCAATCAAATGAAGGCGACCCTTTCGGAAATAAAGAAAATCCAAAAAAATGATCAAAATATATAAATAAATTAAATTAAATATAAATTATAAGATCAATAAACAACTATATAATCATAAACTACCATATACATCTAAATATCATATAGAATTAAATAAATGATATGATACTAAGGAATCTTGGGAATGAGAATATAGTATTTCTAAACATGTTTGATTTATCCAAAATAAAAAACTAAATTAAAAACCAAAAATCATCTATCTCTATATAAGAAGGGAGAATCCTCCACTAATAAGCCCTTTATTGCTAAGACACGCTATAAAAAAGCACTATTAAAAAATTTTATCCATTCTATTACTCGCATAATATGAACCCATATATAAATATATACACCAATGTTTTCAAAAATATATTGATTACAATCATAGCAAGATACATAAATGCTCTTTAAATTCATCAATTTTAAAAATAAAATCATAAAATCTATTTTTTTAAAATTTATATAATAAAATATATATTTATTTAATAAAATAAGATAACAATAATTAACCCATTTTTCATCTTCACATAAAAAAATGTTATCAAAAAATTTCATATACCACATAAATAAAATGAATCATGGATGATAAAAATTATAATAAAATATAAAATTTCCCTAAATATTAAGGGATAGAGACTAATGGGACCATATTAATATTATATAAGTGATTATCTAGAGTGTAATCTTAAACTAGATCAAAATATGTAAAAATATTCAGCCAAATTATAATATAAAACTTGTAGGAACTGGTAAAATTATAATACATTGATAGATTAGGTGAGTCTGGTCAATGTAAAAAAAATAACCAAATAATGTACATTTAACTAGATCCCCCCTTAAACTCATAGGTACTCCCATGAGTTTTCCATATTAAAATACATAAAATCAAAATTGATCATTTCCTAAAATCAAATCTAAATACAATACAACATCATTATGAACACCCATTTCTATTAATATCACATTACATATAATTTTGGTTTACATCTTTACAAACAAGAACAATGATGCATTATAAAATGGGTGAAAATAAAATCATAACCTCTTTCTTTCATTCCATTCAATCCCTTCACTTTTGAAATCTATTATAATTCATTGATATACTTATTCGTGGATTTGTAATAAATGTTTCAATAATATTAAATTTATTATTTAACTGTAAAATTATTTGGGTAACTCATAAAACCCTTAGTATCAATGATTATTAACAACAAATAAATTAAATTTTTCATATTTAAATCATCCTCCAATGCATGGGATATTGGTAGAAAACCTTCAAAATTATTTTATAAACGCATAATTAAATTATAGTAGATTATTTATAAAATATAAAATTCGATTCAAATGAATAATAAATTATGGATATGTATATAAAAGAGAGAACATAGAACTACATATTGAAACATGTTAGAAGGAACATTAAATATTTCGATTCTATAAAATGATATTTTAAGACATTAAACAAGATTGCATGCCTTTAAATTATTATACCAAAAAATAGTTTCAAATCAATAATAAAATTTTGGTGGAAATAGAAAAAATAATTTCTGAAGATAGAATAAAAAGTATATAATTTACTAAAGGATATGAATTAGGGGTTATTACCCATAAATATTCAAAAAAATTGTTTGAATCATAAAATAATCGAAGAGGTATGAAATGATTTAAGTTAATACCATCTGGAAATATATTTCCTGGGATGATGAAAAATTAAGGGAGCAATAAGGGGAAATAAATATAAGAGAAGAAAATAATTATAATTTTTAGTGGCTTCATGGTTTCCACACTGTATTAGAAGAACCAAACATCTTACCATGAAAATAGTTATGATTTCATTTTAGTCCCCCATAGATCCGTGGAATAACTTCCTGCGCATTGCGCCGTAACTGTGAAACCTTATGGAAATCTACAAAATACTAAAATTTCATTAAAAATATAATGTAAGAAAAAATATAGTATAAATATATATCAATGTAATTGAGGGTGTTATTGTAACATTTCAAACACATTTAGAAATGTTATGAAATATTATGAGAGGCTTAAATGGAAAAGTAATTAAATATTTTAGGATGGTGTTAAATTATCTTCACTATAATTTATCCCATCATAGAAAATTTCATAGGAGATATCCAATTTGATCACAATAATAAAAAATATTTTTAATTTTTCATACTCATAAAATTATACATAAAATTATTATAATAATATCTCAATATAGTTTGTTAATCATGCTAAAATACGAAAACCCAATTATAAATAAAATTTTCATTAAAATCTACATAAATCATGATAAAAACACTTGTCGACATTGAAAGAAAAAATCATTCTTAATTTATATTTTTAAAATGAAAAAATACAAACATAACCATTCCAAAAAATTTAAAAACATAGGCTACAAATATAAAATTTTATTCACTATGAATTAGAAATGTAAACCAATAGAACCTTATTCTCTTTTTTTTCGGAAAACCTAATCAGTTTATTTATATATAAAAAAATGAAAAAAATGAGAAAATGATATTTGTAAAACCTAAAGTTATTTATATAATCACACAACCCAGAAATTGGATTTGAAACACTATCCAATTAGGTAACCATTAAAATATACCCCGTAAAATTAATATTATTTTTAAATAGTTTTTAATTTGAAATTTTATCACCACATTTTTTGAGTCTAAAAGCAACCCAAAATTTTATATATGAGTAATAATAATAATAATATTCAACAATTAACATGAATTAATCTGTTATCTATACTATATGATAAAAAATATCATCTTGTTTATTTTTTATTAATATAAATAATTCCAAAATTTAAAAAAAAAACCCTTTTGATTATTTTCTAAAATTTAAAGTATTTTATTTATCGTACAATATGAAAATTATAAATTAGAATGCATATTTTTTGTAATTTCATTTTATGGTAATTAATTATTCTTGTGACTCAATGACCATATATACCCATCATTGTTCAAGAATCCTCAATTTTTTCTTAAATTAATGTAAAATAATAACCAATAAGGGGTTAACCAACTCCAGGCTCATCCACACATCCCTTGAAACAAGAGTTTCAAAATTAAAATTTATTTTTTTCATTTTTATAAATATATTATGAGTTTTAAAAACCCTATATACCTTTATATCATTAACCCAATTACCTAAATATACTATCATAAAATTTTCAATTACCGGAAAATAATACACCCTCCAAATTTTTTCCCTAATAAAAACATGTTCATTATCTATGATTTATAGATTATAACACCCTATTAACCTCATCATGATAATAAAATTCTCTATCTAGGTTTTCCTCTTCAATAGAGCATTTATTAAGAATCTAGATGATATATAGAATATTTTGGGGGGAAATGACATATTTTCTAGGGATGCATGTTTTTTAATTAATGGAGAATTCTTATAAATGTATTAATAGATTTTTTGGTTCCTCCCCATATTTGGGGGATATGTGAGGTGTTTTCTAATTTTTTGTTATAATTTTATTTTTTTGAAGACTTTAGGAGAAATACATGATGTGTAATGGGAGTTCACAATGTGTATGTTCTACAAGGGATGATTCCATGAACCTAGTATATATTTTCTATGTATTACACACATTGTAATGTGAAAAGGTTATGTTTTAACAATAATGTGATGTGTTTTTCATCATATCGATGTTATGAGTATTAAACAAAATGTAACGGGAATACACACAATGTAAATGTTAAGAAGAAGAATTTAATAGTTCCACTCCTTTTATTTGATTTTCAGTATTCCATAGAAACATAAGGTGTCGACCTAAATAGATTCTACAATGATTTTTATGTGTCTTTTTTCGATCCAGATTTATCAGTTCAGTGATTTATCAATATTGCCAAAGGATTTCATCTATCATTACAAGTAATCCTTTAATTTTTATTATTTATTGTGTTTTGGTAGTGAATTTTATTGATTTATAGAATCCATTAGTCCATAATTATATTTTCTTCTATTTCTCTCAAGATACATTCTCAGTTTTAGTTAATTGGGCCTTTTTTCAAGACTTTTTCATTAGGTGAGCATTCAGGGGGTATGTGTTGGTTCCTCTTATCCTTAAATAAATTTTCTAAATTTAATCAATACAAATATTTATATTTTAGGAATAGGGACTCTATTGTATTTATTTAATCATTTTGGCGGGTTCAATTGAAAGCATGTGTGACCATGAGTTTTGTGGTTGGTTGTTCTTTCTCTAGCTTATGTTGGTGAAATACATTTCTCATATTAATGATTAATTTTTTAATTAACATAATGTCATGATAGATATGTTTGTTTTTTGTTCATAAAAATGCTTTTTTATAAAATTTAGTTTTCCCATAGATTGGGAAAATGGAAAATGGTTTTCAAATCATTGTGAAATTGTTTTAAAAGAATGGTTTGATGGATGTGGTTTGATGAACTAGTTTGGAAAATATAGAACATGGGTAGCCACCAATATTTTGGTGTAATGTATAGTAATAGGTCTCATCCACTACTAGGTAGTTTTTTAATGGGATTTCCACTATTCCATAGGCCAATTGTTTTAGGGACTTTTTAGGCATGTTGGTAGTCTCAAATGATGTCATGTTCTTATTCTATATAGACTCAAGGAATATGTATATTGAGTTGATTCCTATGAGAATTTTTATGTGATGTATGAGTTTCCTAGAAATCCTGACATAGTTGATCCATAACATGATATTAAATGTGCTTCTTGGCAAATTTGAGCATTTGATTATGGATTCTACTATTTTGTTTCACTTCCATAGAATTGACATGAGAAATGATTCATGCCTTGTATATTAACATTATATATATTTTGTGATATATGGATAAAAAATATTTTTATTTTATATTACATATTTATTAGGAAATATGTAAATATAGAAAATTAAACTATTTGCCATACTTTTGTAATAAAAATTGTACAAATATAATCCTGACTTCTTTAATTTTGAGAATACATTGATTATTTTTTATATTCTTGAAATGATATACTTGGGTAACACCTTAATGACCCTATAAACTCAAAAACATGTGAATCCATTTGGATGTGCATAGACCAGGTTATGTCATTCAATGAATGAAGTCCAAGGATCCTCAATAAGGAAGTGAGGTTTTCTGTCAGTTGAGTTTTATTACTGTTTATGAGATGGTGGGATTATTCCTACACTAGCATATGGTTTGGTTTTTTTCTTGTCTTGGATGTGCAGTGTGGTTGGGATTTTACATTGATATTTATTCTTCTCTCCTGTTTTTGGTTTCTATAGTCTGGTAATAGTTGTGGCATATATTTATCACTATAATATTATATATTTATATATATAATCCATGATGTTTCTCCAGTTTGGGATAAATAATTCCCTATAGTTGTTTTTCAATGCATAGGTTCTAGTTTAAGCACATGTGGAGCTGGAATGATGTTCATGTGTGTGACAAGATGGGTCGGGTACTAGGTTGAGAGAGTATTCAGGTCATTCCATTATAGTTTGATATCAAATGCGGGTTTTCCTCGAGAGTATTTTTATTGGAACATTTAGTACACTCGAGATATGATTTTTAGGACATGGGTTGAATATTATTGGGAGTTACTATCCATCTCTTTCAGTGATGAGACTCATCTTACATTAGGATATTGAAATATGTGTATCTTGTCTTGAGTAATTTCTATTAATATCAATTTTTTAATATCAGGTTTCTAATATTGTGTAGATATTTACTTATTTTATGATCATTTAATAAATTTTTTTGTACATCATTATTCTTTAGAGAGTTGTTTTGTGAATTCTTTATGAGCGTCCAGCAGATTCCACTCAAGGGAATCATCTGATGAATATAAAATTTATTAAGGCTATCATACGATTATTCCATGACATTGAACATAATTTTACACATGATCAAAACATAGTGGTTGATGTGAAACAATGTTATTTAGGGGAAATATTTTGAACACTCAACTTCATTCATGAGAAATCATCATCCATAAATGGTATAAATGAACCACAAGAGGTGGAAGATCGTATTGAAAATATGGATTAGATCATTGAATTTCTAGATTCACCTGTGAGTATGAAGGTGATGTGTGTAACATTTTGACTTGAGGATCCTAGAATTCTATGGTTGTATTATATGGTATAGGATGATTTTAATGTGAGCTTTCACTGGAAGTGTCATGATTTTCTTCAATAAGAAATTTTTTCCATAGACACTAATGATTGAAATGTATTTGGAGTTAATCTATTTATATAAGAGATATAATATTTTTTCAATGTATGACAATCAGATTAACGAGATGGTTCATTTTACACCATATGTTGTTATGAATGACTATATAAATACTGAGATGTATATACATGGATTGGGAGCAGATATGTAATCAAAATTATGTATGAAAAATCATTTGACCTTTGTAGAGATCATCCATAGATCTATAATGGAAGAGATGAATAAAAAATTACTGGTTTTATATTCATCCCATTATCTTCCACATAATGGTTACTTGAATGGATCACTAGAGAAAAATTTGATATTAATGGATCAAATTAAGAGTAGTAGAGTCGGAACTCAAGAGTAGGACTCTTTGAGACATCTTCTTTGAACTATTGGTGTTCCTTTGATTTTTAATAAGTAAAGAAGGTTAGGACTCAAATGGATATTTTTTACATCTGCTAAAAAATGTTTAATGGTTGTGGATGTTACAATCATATAAAATGATTCTTATGAGGATTTATATACTACTGTATTAGGTATAATATAATTGGCTCAAAAGGACAAAACAATGTAGTGAGATTCTTAAAGGAATATAGATCTATATCCATATTCCTCATGAGTGAATCACCTTCATGCAGTATATTGGAATCCATCAGAGGTAGATGAATGTGTAGATATAGTGAGTGGTACCATATTTATTCAATCCTCATTATAGATTACTTTATTTGATATTAGTTCTCTGAATCATTTTCTTCAATCTATTTTTCTTATAGTCTTAAATAATAAATTTAAATCATTTCCATTTTAATGGATTTAGTGACACATGTTAGGAAGTGTGAAGAATAGTTGCTTTACTGTCCTTGTTCATTGTCGATAGTTGATGTAGAGTTAGTATGAAATTTTATTATTCTTGATATAGATTTGTTTGAATTCATAACTGGGAAAGATTTACTTAATTCTCATCATTCAGAGGATTATTATTAGCATTGATGATTACTGTTTATTATGAATTATGGGAGCTTATTGTCATCTTAGGGAGAGTTTGTTCTGAATTATTTCCATATAGGAAATTCTATCTCAAAACTTAGGAGTATTTTTTCAACTATTTCAACTGATCTCAATGACATTTCATCTATTCTATATCTTACCACTATTGTTTAGGATTTTTCTAATATTTTCTCAGATTGTTTCTTAAGGTTTCCTCCCTATTGTGATGTAGAGTATACAATTGACCTTGTGTTAGGAATGAAATTGTTATCAATACCTTGTTATCATGTGGAACAAGTTTAGTTGAAGGACCTCAATATTTAGTTGGATGATCTTATGAAAAATTATTTTTTTCACCATTGATTTTCACCATAGGAAAGACCAGTTCTCTCTACCAAGAATGTAGATATATCACTCTAATTATGTGAGGACTATCAAAAGCTGACCCATGTAAAATTTTTGAATAAGTATTATTAGTCTCATTGGGACGTTTTTTTATCATTTAAAGGGGTAAAATAGGGATTTTGATGATTTATCATTAGTCTGTTGTCCATTTCTCATATTTAGTGCGTCTGATGTACCGAAGAAAACTTTCAGTAGTGGGTATGGCCATTATGAATATCTTATGTTGTCATTTTTTATGACTAATTCTTATTTGGTGTTCATGGAACAGTTAAATCTGATATTCCATCATTATCATGACAATTATGGGGAAGTGTTCATTAATGACATTTCGGTTTATTCAAAATCCATGCACATATAAGAGAACCATTAGAAGTTGGTTCTGAAAATCATGAGTAGTAACCATCTATATGGAATGTTTTTTAAATGATCGGTCAGGATTAATGAAATTATTTTATTAAAAAAATGATTTCAAAACATGGCGTTTCAGTTGAACCTGAGAAGCTAAAGGTTGTATTTTAATGGTTAGAGTCATGAAATGTATTTATGATTTAGAGATTCCAAGTTCTTATTAGTTTCAATCGATGGTTTAGTAATGATTTCTAATATTTTGTGTCACCATTAACCGAATTTACTAGGAAAGGGGTGAAATTCACATTTGATTCAATGTATAAATAATTTTTTAATGAGATGGAAATAATTATGAAATTAGAACTTATATTGATCATACCTGATCTTATTAAAGGGTAGGTGGATTACTATAATTCTTATGGAACTATTTTCTATTGAGTGTCACAAAGTAATATCACATAGGGGGTTATAATTATTTTTAACGTAAACCAATCGATAAGTATTACCCTAGTAATGATATAGAGCTTGTTGTAGTTATGTATGTGGTTATGTGTTGGTGACACTATCAATTTGAAGAATGTTTTACTGTCTTTTCTGAACATAGGATACTATGTTATATCCTTTGAAAAAATAATTGAATCATAGTTAGAGGCATTTTCATGAATAAATTTATATGTTTTCCTTTGATACCTGTTAAAATTAGTGGAAGGGGAATATCGTTGCAGACACTCTCAATAGGAATGTTCCATCTCAATCTATTTTGGGATCAGATGAAAATTGAATCATTTTTTTGGGAATTTTGAAACTTTTCATATGTACAGTCTAGAGGTATTTAAATCCTTGTTTTGACCAATGATTAGTTATAATAATATATCCTTGGGTCTATAATTTAAATTCAAAATTATTATAACAATTTTAAAAGAATTCCTAAAACCCTATTTTGGGGGCAGATCGTTTTGTTTTGGTATCTATCCTCAGATTTTATTCCCAGTTTTGGTGATCATTTTGTTATCCTAGTTATTGTGAGGAGATTAGTTGTTTTATTTTCATAGTTATTTATATTTAAATCATTTGGGTGATATAGAGATGTATTATGTCAAATGATAAGAATTATAGTGGCCACGTATAAAGCGCGACATTGATGATTTTGTGTCTTGTTGTTACACTTGGAAACATATTAATGTAGAGCATATGAAACCTTATATTTATATTCATCCTCATTCGATGACAATTTGGAAATGGGATGAGGAATCCATTTATTTTGTTGTTGTACTTCTACATAATCACAAATAGAGAAATTCTATCATTCTAGTGGCAGATTAGTTGATATATTCAACTTATTTTATTCCAATCCAAGATGAAAAAGAGTTTAAATTTTTTGAATAGTTGTTTGTGAAAGAAATTGTTAGGTTACATGGGGTTACTTCTATCATTGTTTCAGGAAGGGATCCTAGGATTACAACATGAATCTACAGATATCTCTACGAGGTACTATGGAATCAGTTTAGATTGATTATGGATTATCATCCATTGATAAAAATCCAAAAAGAGTATATTATTCAGGTTTTGGAGGATATGAATCATGGATAAGACTTTTATTTTTGTGGATATTGTGATATCCATATAGTGATAATATTTTTTTTTCATATAATGATAATTATCACCCATCTATCAAAATGGATCCATTTGAGTATTTTTATGGTCTCCCGTGTAGATCACATACTTTTTGGACAATGGTGGGTGGAGATTATTTAATGTGACTAGGTTTGTTGTTGGATTTTTCCAAATTTATTCTTAACATACATGAGAATTTTGTACAATTAAAATTTTCAAGAACTTATATTACGATTAACGACCTCATCCTTTGGTTTTTTCTATAGGTGAATATAATTTCTTACAATAATCTCTCTTTTTGGTTCATCATTATTTTGAAAAATAAATAATATTGGAACTATGATATGTGATATTGATATATGTAATTTTGTGTTAAGGAATGTTTGCCTATTGGCTAGAATTTCTGATTTAGTTGATAGGAATTAATAAAGTTTCTATGTATCATTGGTTAAGAAATATCATCACTATCCCTCTCATGTTCTGATTTAGGGTTTCATTGAGTTAGAGTTATAATTTTATGTTATGGATTATCCACTAGAGATAACTGACTCTGAAATGAATGTTTTGTGTAGGAAGTCAATTCCCTTGGATGGTGTGTTATGGTCTCAAATATCACGTTCTCATGTGAATTTGGAGTTATTTTTATCGACGAGGGTGTATTAGGGTCACCTATTTTCTAGACATCATTCTTCCACATCACTTTGATAAGGGGTAAAGTCTTATTGGGCAGAGACTGTAACATCATGATATATAATTTTGGGTAATTTCCTTTGATTTAATTATTTTCCTCTATAATTGTGTTCATATTAGGATTACTATGGATGGATAAAAGATTTTTGAAAAAATTTCATAATTTTCAGGGTTGTATGTTGGTTGAATTAATGGATACTGGGTATAAATGTTTTTATAGACTTTCATGGTTATCCCATCACTCATAATATTCCATCGGTTTATTTGGTTTTCATTTATCAATCTATAGGATTTTCTGAATTTAGTAGAAATAAACACCACTTATTGTGTGTTCAAAAAAATTATGTTATCCTTGTATGATCCCATTAAATTGGCTCATAGTGTGAATGCATTACATGTTATGTAAATATAATATGTTGTGTAATGTTACAATGTATGTTTAAAAAAAGAATAGGGGTTTTTTTTGTGTATCAGAATACCAAGGATTCTACAACATGTCAGTGGATTATATTCTAAGAAGATTCCATATAAATGGATTTTAGGGAGATACTCAGAAGATATTTTATTTCATTCTTCCTCATATAATTTTTCTCTTAACCTAAAAGGATTATCTAGTTATTTTGGGAGTACCTATTTGATCTAGATTGATCTGTTTGATGATTGATCATTATTGTAGATTGTTTCCATCTACATAGGAATGTAATAAATTTTTCCATCTTCAATCCTATGATCATGGTACCTCCATTACAATTATTTATCAGACCTGTTGGTCTGTAGTGGTGTTTTCTTTTGTATTTATCTAGATTTGTTGTGCGGTCAGTTTCCTGGGGCCTTTTCATTTGTTGTTGGTGGTGTGGTGGGTTTGAATTATTGAGGTATCTATTTATTCCACTCCTCATAAAATCCTTTTCATAAACTGAATCAATTATATTATTTTTATATTAGAAATAAGGACTTTTTCATTATTGAAATATTTTTTAGTGGGTTCTATTTTAGGCGTATGTGACCATGATTTTTGAGGTAATGTGGTTTCTATGTCTATCCAATATTGGTGATCATTATTTCCATTATTTATCAAAAATAAATTTATTGAATAAAATGGAATTATAGAATATTATTTTGGTGTGTGAGTGGAACATGGCTTTTATAAAATATGGTTTTCACCTAAAATTGAGAAATGGTTTTCAAAGCATGATTTAATGGAAATGGTATGACGAACAGGTTCAGAAAATAGATATCATGGGAATTATTTGGTACATTAGTGTAAAATATTGTAATAGGTCTCATTAATTGTAACACCCCAATCTTCTATGATATGCTTCTATTTGAATAATACAATAGTGTGTGTAGTACGCAACATCGAGTTATAACACACAACAACCAATCAAACTTGCCATTATGAATAGTAATACCATCTTTTTGAAATTTTATAAATTTTATCTTTCAAAATGGACTTCATTTTTGGATTTGGAATATCGAAATTAACTTAGGGTTAATTTTTTGTATTTTTCAGAAAACATTCAATATTTGATGAATAGTGGAAAACACTGAGTAATAGTTTAAAACCAATTTTTTCTTTAAATAACTATTTATTATATTTAAATTTATTTTAGGTAAAAATAGATACATAATACCTATATATGTTCAATGTAATTTATTGGAGTCAGTTTATAATAATTATATATATATAAATATTTAATTGGTCTTTTTACCGTCTTTCACCCACCTACTAGAGCATTTGCGAATTTACATAAAAACTAATTTTAAATCTTCTGTGATTTTAATTTCAAAATAATGAGAGATGTGGTTAATATCATTAAGTAAAATGTTTTTCAATAAGATGAAAATAATTTTTGGTGAATAGTAACTTTTTAATTTTATTTACCATGGTTTAAAGTAAATAGAGTAATTAAGGGTAAAAATGACATTATTATTACTCTAATACTTGTCCTAATTCTATTGGATAAGTGTAAGTCTACCAAATAAAACATCAGGAATAATAAACTATCATTTATATCGACTTGGATTAGTTTAGGACATTTGTTATTATTTAACTCAAATAATAGTTAAAAGTGTTAATTTCAAAGTTTAATAACTAATCCATTTTTAATATATGGTTACACAGAAGGTAAAATCGACTATAAATATTTAATAGAAAGCTAAAAATATTTTCTACATGATTGAAATTATTTTATATTTTTTAGACATTAAATATTTCCATATATTTATGACACTATGATGATGCATTAATTGATGTATTAATGAAAGAATAAAATAATCAATATTATTAATACCCAAATAAATGTAATTTTAGACTTTTTATAAATTAAAATAATTTTATAGGTTAATATGACATATTAGGGTTGGTTATATTAATTTTTTTTAAGTAATAACGTTGTAATGAATTTAGAATAAATAAAATACCAATTAGTGTCAAAAATGACATAAAAGAGTTTTTAAAAAAAATATTATTTTAGTAATTGATATACTGTTTCTAATAAACTACAGTTTGGAAAAAAGACATATATAATTATAGGTTTATCATTAATGAACAACTTGGGGTTCTGTTGAAAGTTTATAATATGTTTATTAACAATATAATATAAAAATACCAAGAGACATGGTAAATGTCAAACTATCTCACTAAGAGTTAAATATAAAAAAATTGTTAATATAGTGGACCAACAGTGTATAAAACTTATTGTTGGAGTAGGTTTCGACCCATCCCCACCACATCATTTAAATAATTCAATTTTTAATACATTATAAACCGAAAATTATAATATTATAAAATAATATTTCTAGATCTTGCTAAGGTTCCCCTCAACCATCTTCTAAATGGGCACCCCCCTTCTCTCTAATTCACACCTTAAAATCCATTTGGATCTTCCAAACTCTTCCCAAATACCCTCTCAACTATCCTCCCTTCATCCTAGAGGCCTTCCATTAGTCATAAATCCATCTTAAAGAGCCATTTTGAGCAAATCAAAACAAAGAACCAGAAGAAGAGGTAAATATTTCATGACCTCTTTCATCCTGTTTTCATCATCCACTTCATCTTTCGTTGCTATTTTCATTCTAAAATAATAACTAAATTATCCTCTATATACTGTGATATTATTATAAATATGGAACAACGATATTCATTATTCTATCCATCCTTTAAATGACATGTCACCGTACGTGCGTACTACGACTTACCGTCTCCACGTCGTGGGGTAATTGTTATTCAATAAATTATTATTTGGATGTGTATAATAATGATGTGTAATTGATGTAAATAATACATATATCATGTTAATGAATCTGTATATATGATATACCATCTAATTTTATTTTATTTTAATATCAATATAATAATATTTTCGCCTGTGTGTACGTACGGATTACCGTCTCAATGAATGTGATGGGATTCATTCCCCATCATAATACATTCAAGAATAATTTCAATAATATGATTAAAAATAATTTTTAAAGACTTAATATAATTATGAATATGAATAAGATACATCTTATCCATAAAAAAATATCTTCTATAACAAACCATATAAAAAAATTGAATCAGTTAACACCCGAAATTACGATAATACTAAAATATTATTAACAATAAAATATAAAAAGATCATATATGATATCATATTAATGTATTTGATTCTTGTATAATTTAATAAAAATTATTTCAACATTATACTAGAGGTTAAACTAACCTCAACCAAGGAAAAGTATAAGGTAAGGTTTAATTTCACAATCACTTTATTATCCGAGGTTGTTTTTACGTAAGTATCTACTGGGAGATCATTATCTTCCACATCCATGTTTATTATAAATGTATTTCAAAAAAATTTAACTATTTACTAGTCAAGGGGGTAAATTCATTTATACCCTTACTTGACCTTATATGTTTGAAAGGAATATTTCCATTGTTTTCCAAACAGGGTACTTTATGACCATTTCGAAAAAATTAATTATAGAATGTTTTTTAACATATAGGGCCGGTGCAGCTATATTCGGCTATTATAACATTGTGGAAGCTTCACTTACAATATTATAAGAATATTTTCAATATAAATGTATTTTTTTATAATTAGGTAACTTGAAATGATTTCAAAAAAAGAAAGGAGATATTTATCTCAAACAGTTTTGATTTCATCTATGTGAACATCTTTTGATGGATTTTATGCTTATTTGAAGTTGATTTATTATGATACAAACGTACATATTTTATTAATCATTTTTTGATATGTAGGTATGTGGATGTGTTATTTCTACACCACTAATGGTTTATGGATAATGTATTCACATTTTGTATGCTAGTTTTAATACCAATGTTTATGTTATGTTTAAACCTTTTTATATGAGGAGTGAATTGGACTTATTAAGTGACATGTGGATCCTACTATAGCCTATTGATGCATCGGTAGGTCTCATTAGACAAACTAGCATCCTGGAACAAGGACTTGACAAAATCATATTTGTAGTCTTTGCATAAGGCCTTGACTATGTGGTTATGAAAGTCTGGAATTTCAAATTCCATTATCATAAAAGTGGCTATTGATATTGCATGTGATTATTCGACTAGTAGAATATCTATTTGAATATGTAAATAGCATTTATTTGACTTTTTATCTTTTCCATATTATTCTGAAGTTCATGTTTAAAAGGATTTTGTTTTAGTCCTATACATTGCCTTAAATGTTTGTGATTATTTATGAATGTTTCCACTATATTATTATCCTTACTGAGCATTTGAGCTAACCCCTTTCTATGTTTAATTTTTCCCACAATGCGAAAAAAGTGTATTATGATTGAACTGTAGGGATTGTATGTTGGATCTCAGTGTTTTCTATGGAAACAATGTTGTTATAGTGTTCCATTTTATGAAGTAATTTAGACCTTACGAATTTATCTAGTACTTCCAAGGCTACTAAACTAATCTGTCTGTCGAGAAATGATCTTTTGTGATCTTTCCAATGTTACATAACAATGCAATTAATCATTGTAACTAGGGTAGGGGTGTTACAGTTGGTATCAATGGAAGTTTAGTAAAAACATTGGAGACTAGATTTACATAAACATTGATTAGATCACATAGCTCTAAGATAGAATTTGAGGACTAGTAAAGAAGAACTTCTATGAATTTTGGTATTGTAGAGATTTTGTGAGTTTTACAACAAATAAATCCATGTTTGGATACAAGAAGGTCATGGTGGCTCTGGCACAAATGTACCTAGGGGTAAAACCCAAAAACACTGCTCTGAGCTACACTAGAATGGGAACTGGTGCATGACATTAGGCCTTGCTATACTCTTGGTCACACCACTCTCAGGGGATATTCTTAGAGTAATTATCATTTTCTTTACATACCATTATAAAGGGTTTATGAGTATATACATTCTCAAAGAAAACATTTTTTATGATTATGGATTATATCAATAGAATGTTCAGTGTATGATAGGTGCTTTACAAGTTTGGATTTATGTATTTCAATTTATAGACTATTCTAGTATATTCCATTGTTTAGATATGGAACATAGAGGAAGGAATGGAACCTACATCAATGAACGCACTCCATGTTGGGATTTCCCTCATACTTGAGATAATTATAGTTGAGCTGGTGATACAACTGGTGCTGATCAGCTTATCACCATACTGGGAAAAGTCACATAGGTTATGAATAATAACATTACCCATATTAAGCACCTAGATCAACATCATGGAGGATAAATGTTAGATCGCTTCATGAGGAAACAACCCCCAACATTAAATGAGAGTAAAAATCCACTAGTAGTTGAGCAATGGATAAATTCCATTGAGAAAATATTCAACGCCCTGGGGAGTAGCGAAAATGAAAAAGTTGTCATGGGAGTTTATGGACTCACTGGAGATGTTGATTGATGGTGGCCATTGATTCAAAACAAAAAGGAAGATGATAAAGTATCAAATATGCAATGGAGGGAGTTTAAAGATATTTTCTTAGAAAAATAATTTCCTGAGCAGATATGGAAAGGCCATTTTTGAGTCTGAGGAAAAAGGAGGATCAAAATGTCGCAATGTTTGAGGATACAATTACAATGTTAGCAAGGCATGCCGAAGATTATATACATCACCCAAAAAGTAATATTTATCATTTATTTTATGGGTTAAAACCATTTCTCCATCGAGCATTAGTCTCACAATCCGTCTAGTTATAAAAAAGTATTGTCTCATGTGCTATCAAGACAAAAAGAGAATTCTCCACGTCTTACGGATTTAAAGAAAAGAAAGAGAATAAGAGATCTATAGAATACTCTGGAAATGGAAATAAGGGGAATAAGGGAAATGTGGAATATCCATCCAGCAGTAAATGTGGGAAGAAACACCATAGTACTTTCATGAAGGGAATGATAGTCTGTTACAATTGTGGTGAAAAAGGCCACCAAGCTTGTGATTACAAGGGGAAGAAAGAGGTTGTTGATGTTTAATGCTACAATTGTATAGAAAGGAGGAATTATGAAAATGAATTTCCTAAGAATCTGGGGATCTTACCTCAGAAAAGGCTAAGGGATCAAGCCCAAGCTTCTGTTATCAGTACTGCTGAGGTTGAAGCTCCAAAAGTCACAGTTGAAGGTAATTTAATGGTTTTATCATGTTTATAAATTTTTTTATTTGATTCCAGATCATCGCATTGTTTCATATATTTCCAGTTTTCTATGAAAATTAAATATTTAAAATTTTATTTAACAAGAGAGTTGTCAGTCAAAACTCATAAGGGACGTATCATTGCAACAATGTTTTGTGAATCAATCCACAAAAGAGAATATACATTTTCTTTATCTGTTGATCTCATCATCATACCCATGATTGAATTTGATATAATCCTTATTATGGATTAGCTTTTGGAACATAATGCAAAAATTTATTGTAAGAAGTAGGAGGTTTCTATTTTTGATGACGATGATAAATAACACCTTATCTTTAGTGCAGAAATGTCACCACCTGATTTTTATCTAGATCCACCCCAGTAACTCAAATGAATTCAATTATTTGGGAGGAAGATAATGAAATAACTATGGGTGAGGAAATGAATTTTCAAATAGGTTATGTACTTATTGTGAAAGAATATATTGATGTATATCCAGAAGATTTACCCGGACATCCTATAGAATGAGAACTTGAGTTTTCTATTGATTCAATTCTTGGTTCAAGGCCCATATCGAAGACCTCATAATGAATGGCCACTATGGAATTAGTGGAACTAAATAAACAACTAGAGGAATCGAGTAATAAGGGATTTATTCACTATAGTGCTTCTCCATGGGGAGCCCTTGTTCTTTTTGTTATAAAGAAAGATGGATATATGAGGTTGTTCATTGACTACAGGGAGATCAATTCTATAAAAATAGAAATCAAGTATCCCCTACCTCGCATTGATGATTTATTCAACCAACTTCATGGAGCTAAATACTTTTAAATGATTAACCTTCAATCTGGATATCATCAACTATGTGTGAAGAAGGAAGACATTCTGAAAATAGAATTATAAAATATGTACGAGAATTACGAGTTTACAGTAATGCCTTTTGGATTGACTCATGCACCCTATTTTATCATGGATCTAATGCACATAGTTCTCACAGAATACCTTAATTAATTTTTAGTGGTATTTATTGATGATATATTGGTATACTCCAATAGATATAAATATCATGAAAATCACTTTCACATTATCCTAAAGACTCTTAGAAGACATAAATTATATGTGAAGTTTAGCAAGTGCAAATTATGGATTCAGGAGATTTATTTTATTTCCCACATCGTCCCTATAGATGGACTCTATGTTGAACCTTCTATGATAAGAGAAATCTAAAAATGTCCAGGAAAAACAAGTATAACTGAGCTACACAGTTTAATTAGTTTAGCAGGTTATTATCGGCGTTTCACCCAGAATTTTGCCTGATTGGCTAACCCATTAGCCATGCTCAAATGTAAATGGGTGAAATTTTTTTTGGACAAAACAATGTGAATAATGTTTTGAAGAATTGATGATAAGATCAGTCATTTATACTATATTGACTCTACTATCAGTGAATAATGGGTTTGTTATTTATAGTGATGCTTCAAAAAAAGTACGTGGTTGTGTCCTTATTTAGAATGATAGGGTTATTTTCTATGAATCGCGATAGCTAAAAATTCACAAGAAAAACTATCCTACTCATGATCTTGAGTTAGAAACTATAATCATTGATTTGATGATATGGAGACATTATATCTATGGTAAAAAATTTGAAATATATACGGATCGCAATAGTTTAAAGTATATTTTCTCACAGAATTAACTCAACATGAGGAAAAGGAGATGGCTTTGACTACTCATGGATTATGATATCACTATAAACTACTACTCGGGAAAGGCAAATAAGGTGGAAGATTATTTGAGTATAAATTATCATGGAGTTTTGAATAAGATGAGTGTTGAAAAGGATCCAATATACATTGATCTAGTAAAGGTGGGTATGGGAATCACCATGGAAGGTGTAACATTAATAATTATTCTAATGATTTCCAAACCATATTTAATAGAAAGGATAAAGAGTAATTAGACCAGTGATAATGAGTTTCAAAAAATATTAATGTTGTGAATGAAGGGAGATTGAGTGAATTTGTGTATGAAGATGGAATTTTAAAATTTGGAAGAGACTTTTTATTCCCAATATGCCTGATCTAAAAAAGGGACTTGTTGGTTGATTCTCATAGCTCCAATTTTTCTATACACCCTAGGAGCACCAAAATTTATACAGATTTTATAGAACAATTTAGGTGGGATAACATGAAGATGGAGATTGACGATTTTTTGTCAAGATGTATGGTTTTTCAATATGTGAACGTTGGAAGAAACAACCTGGAGGAGTAATGAAACATCTTCCAAGACAAGAGTGGAAATGGGATAATATTACCATATACATTGTCATGTGATTACCAAAGACACCTAGAAAGAACGATCTAGTATGGGTCATAGTTGATCATCTTACCAAATAAGTATATTTTATTGCAATGAGAGAAGATTTACCACTTGAACGATTGGAAATACTATATATTAATTAAGTTTTAAGACTTCATTGTGTACTACTATCAATTGTTTCTGACCTTTATCCATTTTTTACATAATGATTCTGTAAAAGTGTTTAGAATTTCCGGGATACTAAACTTCATTTGAGCACTGCCTACCACCCCAAAACTGATGGACAACTAGAAAAAACTATTCAAACCATAGAAGACATGTTGTGATCATGCTCACTTGCCTTTCAAGGTATGTGGGATCCATATTTACCTCTGCTATTATTTTACTATAAAATTAACTTCTATTCAAGTATTGAGATGGCACCATGTGACGTGTTATATGGAAAGAGATGTCACAGACAAACCTGTTGGGATAATGTTGGTTAAAGAAATATTTTAGGCCCAGAACTGGTAGAGGAAATGAGGAAAAGGTGAAGGTAATCCAAAACGACATCAAAGCAGCTCAAAGTAGGCAGAAGAGCTATGCCGATAACCAAAGGATGGATTTGGAATTTCAGTTAGGAGATCATGTTTTCTTGTAAGTATCTCCATGGAAAGGTGTTATATGTTTCGGTAGGAAGGGTAAATTGAGTTCCAGGTATCTCAGACCTTAATAAATTCTAGAACAATATGATATTGTATCATACCATTTGGCAATGCCTCCAAGTCTCTCCAAAGTTCATAATGTGTTATACGTATCATTGTTGATAAAATACATGCCCGATCCAATGCATGTACTTTCCTATGTGGAATTAGTACTGGAACCCGATCATTCTTATTATGAAGATACTGTCAAGGTTCATGATACAAGAGAACAAGTACTGAGAAACTAGCCGACTCTTCTAGTAAGAGTTCTATGGAGAAACGATAATATGGAAGAGGCAACATGGGCACCCAAGAAACATATGATGAAAAACCACCCGTGTATTTTTAAGAAGTAATATTCAATAAATTTCTAGGAAAAAATTATTTAAAGGAGGGGAGAATGTAACACCCCACGCTTCCATGGTATGCTTCTCTTTAAATAATACAATAGTGTGTGTTGTATGCAACTTCAAGTTCTAACACATCTCAACAAATCAAACTAGCAGTGATGAATAGTAATACCCGCTTTTTGAAATTTTATAAATTTTATCTTTCAAAATGGACTTCATTTTTGGATTCGAAATATCAAAATTACTATAGGGTGAATTTTTGGTATTTTTCTAAAAACATTCAATTTTTGATGAATAGTGAAAAACACTGAGTTATAGTTTAAAACGGAATTTTTTTAAATAATTATTTATTTTATTTAAATTTACATTAGGTCAGAATATATAAATAATAACAATATAAGTTCAATTTAATTCTTTTTAGTCTGTATATAATAATTTTAGATATATAAAAAAAATTTGAACTTTTTACCGTCTTTTACCCACCTCATAAAAATCATTTGCAAATTTACATAAAACTTAATTTTACCACTAATATGAGTTGATTTTCAAAAATCTGAGAGAAGGACGTAATTATATCCATCCAAATCAAATTTTTATTTAAGAGTGAAACAAACAATAAGACAGACTATGGGGTTTATAGTAATGCAAACCAAGGGAATCCCCTATGATCAAGTTAACACATTCGGGCGTTAAGTTGTGAAGATGTAAAAGAAAACTATTAGTAGACCTATGATCAGCCTCAAATGCCAAAAAAATCTACAACCTTGTTCCCCTAACGGAAGGTGTGGGACACTTGAATATTGTGTCAGAGAATCCAAAGGAATTTCCGGACATTGTAGGCTATAGACAAATGTATTGAACAATTACCTTTCAAGGAATCATGGAGAATAAAGGAGTCCACCGCGACCTCAGAAATGACCACATTCTCCTGGATGCATACAGAATGCCCAGTGAGAAGGGCATGGGCCTCAGCCTAGATTGTAGTACCGATGCTGAAGGAGGAAGAGAAGGCCAACACCACACCACCCCCTGTTCCTCTCACAACACCCCCTCCCACCATCACCCTTTCAGAACAAGCCCCATCAGTATTGAGTTTGTATCCCGAGGCAGGGGGAATCCATCTGATCCATTTACCGAAAGATCCAGAGAATGAGAGAGGAGGACATGACGCTGACCCCTGCATGAAAGGGAAGGGAGGAGCCTCCTACCATTCCTTGTTGGTTGAAATCAAGTCCAGGATAAAGAAATGAATTCGCACAATAATAGACCTTACCGAGGTCACAGTACCTTCAAACCGAGCCTGATTTCTAGCTTTCCATATACACCAACACCCCACATTGAGGGTTTCATCTCGAGCCAACCGATCCTTCTCCTTCCCCAACGAGCCATTGAACCAACTCTCCAAGAAAGAGGACTCAACCTGATCTCATCCAGGTGAAGTCGAGAAGCCTCCTAGTAACAACCATTGAGCTTGAGCCCATTCGCCCTCATTAAACAAGTGTGCAGCGCTCTCCTCCCTCCGTGCATTATAGCAGTGGCATCCAGAGGGCAAGCTGATCCCCAGTGTTTTGATATTCTTGTACGTTGTGATGGCGTGGTTCCTGATACGCCAGGTAAAGAAATTTAGCTTCATCTGAATCTTGTGACAACAAGCCTCTCTATTCCATCGATTCGGGAGACCCTGCGAGGGAAGAAACCACTAGATATCTCTTATTTTGAAGGCACCTGAAGAGGAGGGAGTAAACATTCATCTATCCCGCTCATCATTCAGCTCAATGGGATCAAACTGGGCCTGCTAGTCATCGCTCAAGACCGCATTGGTGAAACGAGGATGACACCGAGCTTCCATAAAAGTGATCAGAGGAGCCGGGCACCCTGGGAAAGCGAGAACAGAGCCTGTCCAATTCTTGTGCAAGAATAGAATCTCCCATGTTCCCACTATCCATCGCGAGCTGAGTTTCGGTGTCATAAGTAGGGGCTGGATTTTTGACCAAAGAGGAGAAACATAGTCACTGCCAACCTCCATGTTTCTACCACAAAACTGAGACATCTTCTGGACCCATAGAGTACTCTCTTCAAGAATTACCCAGGAAAGCTTAGCATGAGATCCTTGGGGAGTGCTCTACAAGCTTCTGCAATTGATCCCTCCTTCATGGACGGGTCTTTCCATCCTCTCCCACGAGGACCAGTGCCTCTTCCCCTCAGACTTCTCATCCCAAACAAAACTACTTATGATTGAGTAAAATTGTTTTATCACTCCATTCCGGACATTCAACAATGCCATTTCATGAATAGGTATGGCAGACAGTACACTGTAAACCAGAGCTATTCACCCACCAAAAGATAGGAGGTGATTCTTCAAATTGAGAACACGACCTGAGATTCTACTTACAATGTTGTCAAAATGATGAATCTAGAGTCTACCTGAGGAGATAGGCGTCCCCAGATACTCCATCGGGAAGGACCCCCACTTCATGTTAAGCCAGTTGCACAAGCAAGACACGCACCAAGTTGAGCTTCTGTGAGAGTTAAAGAATTCATTCTTATCAACACTAAGAACCTGTCCACTCCAGAAGCAGTAGTCCCTAAGGATTTCGTTGATCTTCTGAACAGAGCACCACCCTCCATTTATGAATATAATGGTGTCGTCTGCATACATCAGGTGGTATATAGTGTGGAGTCTCTGTTTCCTTCTGAAGGGGAGAATTCCCCCTTGAAGAATGATGCGGTTGAGGAGGATGCTGAGAGTATCTTGGGCCAGGATGAATGAACTTGGTGAGAGCGGGTTGCCCTGTCTCAGACCTCTTGTAGATTTGAAAAAACCATACACATTCTACATAAAAGAATCCCCCATTCAGGAGGAGTTATCACACCTAAAAAGGATATCAACCACCCTTACCGTGAAGCCCATCGCCTCTAAGACTCTTTTCAAAAAAAATTCACTCAATCCTATCGTACGCATTGTTCATATCAACATTGACCGTAAGATTCGAGCTGTGGGTCTTGAAATGGATGTCCCTCAACATCTCCTGGGCGAGAGCTATAGACCCTTTAATGGAGCGGCCCTTCATGAAGCCATTTTTTGCCAAATAAATACAACTGGGAAGAAACATATACAACCTCTAATTAATAAGGAAAGAAAGGATCTTGTACGGGAAGTTACAAAGACTCACTGGATGATAATGGGAAAGTGAGGACGGGTCCTTTACCTTGGGGTTGAGGCAGAGAGTTGTGGCACTGGAGACCCGAGGAAGATACCCACCCAGAAAGAAATCATGTATAGCTTCAACAATGTCTTTTTGAACAATCTCTCATGACCCCCTGTAAAAGGCTACAGGAAAACCTCTGGGGCCTGGGCCACTCTCCGGGTTATTCTTCTGCATCGCATTGTACATCTCTTCCTCGTTAGGAGTGGCCTCAATCGAGATACTCTATATGTCAGAAACTCTGTTAGGAATCGCCTCCCACAAAGCTGAGGAGCTGGTAGGATAACCACTGGCCATCCTCGGGTTCCAGTCTGGTAGGAGATCCTGAAAGAAAGAGAGATCCATCCTCCCAACGGTATATCTATCATGCGTGAAGAAGCCATCCTCCTGCAAGATATTTGGTTTGATCCAACTATTCCATTCTATGATTAAATCATGGAAGATGGTTTTGTTCTTGTCACCTTCTTGCAGCCACTTCACCCTTGACCGGTCCCAAGCCATCCGTTCTTGTTTGAGAAGCTCCACTTCTGAACTCATCTTCTGGGTCTTGATATCTTCGAAATCCATCTCACTCCAATCCTCCTCCAGAATCCCTTATAGCTCTTCTAACATCTGTTTGAGAGTCTCGAGCCTTCTATCGAAGGGAGGGATACTCCTGTACCACTCCAAAAGCCCTTTATTTAACATCCATAGCTTATTATGAATTTCTATCCAAGAGTACCCTTGAGTTGGATCCTCCCATAGATCCCTAACCTTCTCTTGATATCCATCCAATCCAAGAAAGAACTGGTAGAACCTAAAAGACTCTTGAGAATCCTGCTTAGAGAACACTGAGACCATTAGTGGAGAATGGTCATAAATTCCATGAGAAAGGTGCTTGTCCTCGGCCGAATGGTAGATATTGAGAGCATTGATATTAGACAGATAACGGTCGAGTCTACTCCCACTCCTCCTTCTCCCACCCTGATTATTGCACCACGTAAACCGATCCCCACAGTAACCCAAGTCATACAACCTTTTCCTCACCAGAAACTGTGAAAATTCATGACTGTCTCTCCTAGGGAAGGCCCCTCTCCCCTTCTTCTCATCGCGATCTTGGACAATGTTGAAGTCCCCCACCAGAAACCAGGGGAGATCTGCGGGGTCAAAAATATCCAATCCCTGCCGCAGCTGCATTCATTCCTGGGAATCACAGCTTCCATACAAAAAGGAAACATAGAAACGTTCCTCACCCTTTGTAACTTTCATGGTGATGTATTTTTCTCCTGCTTCAATGAAATCCATGGACACCCCCTTTTTCCAGAATATCCATATATTGTTGTTTATAGGATCTGTGTGCATGTGACCATGCATGTGAACATTATGACAATAGGTCTTGATTTTATTTGGGTTCTGTTTCGGCTCCAGGACAGCGACAATACAGAATTTGTTCCACCTGACTTCAGAGACAATGAGGATTGTCTTAACCCGAGATCCAAGGCCTCGAGCGTTCCATATTAGCATATTCAACATTTAACAGAGGGGGACCCACCATTGGCCCCGGGCTTTGTGGTCTTGGCACCTGGGAAAGGCGATCCTTCCTTGTATAGTCTCTGTTGATTGCGAGTGTGAATACCTGGGATTTGCACAGGGGAAGCTGAGTCGGGAGGCGGTTCAAAGGAAGGCCGTTCGACTGACTTCCCATTGTCTCTCAGGGCGGAGAGCGAAAAAGTAGAGGGCCTTTGATCTTGGGTCTGGCAGACAGGGACCCCAGGAGGAATCATTGTCTGCTTAGTTACAGATCCATCCTCCACCATCGGGCATAGCTGGGACTTAGCAGTAGATTTCGTAACCACCAAGACTCCATGAGGATCCGAAGATGCCACAGACCACTCGTTGCTCTTCCCACATTGCTCTGTAGAAGACCTCTCCTCAGGCGAAGCAGGAACCTCACGAGTAGAGCACCTGGACAGCCTCCTGAGGATACCATAGGTACACCAAACGGGGATCAAACCCTCAACCCCTCCAAAGTACATGACAACTTGCTTCATCCCAACACTGTCTATACAGTATTCTAATGGTCGGGCCCGAACCCTTGACACCAAACCTCTCGAAGGGGTCCGTAGGACAAAATCCATCAACTCCCCAAATGATTCCATCTGGGAGGTGTCTCATTCCAGCTGAAATGAGGCCATCTTCATCAGATCGACTCCCGGATGGACTGGGACCAGGGCCTTTCTTTGCTGAAGAGAAAGGCCAGAGGAGGCCACCGACCCCTTGCAAAGAGCCAGTGACCGAGGGACCTCCGTCCCACCTGAGGGCCGAGGGGAAGCAACGGACCCCGAAGAGAACTGATGAGACCCCGCCCCTGCACATGAAGAAGATAACACCTCCCCAAGCATGGTGCCTCTGTCGTCTTGTGGCTGAAGCACTCGACCTCTTCTCTTGCAACTCTGAACCGAGTTACCCTGCAGAAGGCAAGAGGCACAATACTGAGGAAAGACATGGAAGACAAAGACATGGGTCCATATAGAGGAATCAGGAACCTTCAAGGAAATATTCTCTAGGATCGGTAAGGAAAGGTCCAATTCAACACAGATCCGAGGGGCCAACGTCTCCTCGCCGCGAAGAGACTGAGGATCCACACAAAGAAAACCACCCATAGCATCTCTTATAGCTTTGAGGA
Organism: Viscum album; assembly: GCA_963277665.1. Lineage (NCBI taxonomy): Eukaryota > Viridiplantae > Streptophyta > Magnoliopsida > Santalales > Viscaceae > Viscum > Viscum album. Next base: position 867,597,172 of record OY728131.1, on the reverse strand, counting down.
AGGAACCATTATGGAACGGAAGCGGAAAACCTGGAAGACTTACCCACACTACGGCCGAAGGGATTTTCGTCCCACGGTGAGCCTGCATCGACCATCTGGAAAGGCTAAAACGCCAGCGCCCCATTGACTAAGAGGCATGGCACCACGGCTGGATGAAATCAGCTTCCGAGGAGAAGACCAAGAAGAACGATAGCCTGTGCAAAGTCGATACCCGAACCTCCCCTTGCTACCCCCATGAAGGCACGAACCTATTGAACACCGGACGCAATGGTTTCGTAGATCCGAACCCTGCCACGAGAGTCCACCATAGGAATGCAACCTCCTCATTTTATTCAAAAGCATGAATGGACAGGGTACGGAACCTGCCATCTTTCACCACCGAGTGCAAGAATGGCGCAATCGCTGGGAAACCCTGGTCTGAGGCGCCGGACGAGCTGTCGCAGTGGACATACTTAAAAGAAGTCGTCGTCCGGCCTGACCTAGGAGAAGGAGCTAGGGGTCCCTATCTAGACGAGTCCCTCCCAAAAAATGCTTCTAAACCGGGATCGAATGGAGCAGAATCTGTCAACGGCACCGGAGAACGAGATAATGAAGGCACAACATGCAGCAAAATTCGAAAATCCCCAGGCATGTGTGGCACGTTCATCGGTATTTCCATTTCTCCCTTCCAAAAATCCATGAGACACAGTTGATATCAGTTTGTAAAATGAGGTTCCATAACATGAAATGTTTTTTTTGAACAATAACTTTTTATTTTTATTTTACCAGGGTTAAAAGTAAATAGTGTAATGAAGGGTAAAAATGACATTATTATTCCCTAAATCATGTCCTATTTCTATTGTATAAGTGTAATTATATCAAAAAAAACCTTATGAATAAAATATGATCTTTTAGGACCACATGGATTAGATTAGGACATTTATTATTATTTAATTCAATGAATAGATAAAAGTGTAAAATTCAAAGTATAATAACTAAACCATTTTTAATATAGGGTTAGACATAAGATAAATATAAATATAAATAACCATTAGAAAGATAAAATGATTAATACATAATTGGATTTTATTTTTATTTTTTAGACAATAAATAGTTAAATTTATTTACGAGACAACGATGATGCAGTAATAACCATATTAATAAAAGATTAAAATAATTGATATTATAAATATCCAAATAAATAAAATTTTTGAATTTTTAGGAATTCCAATTATTTTATATGTTAATATAACATATTAGGGTTTTTTAGATGATTTTATTTCTAATTAATAATTCTGTAAATAATTTATCAAAAACAAAATAACAAATAGTGTCCAAATTGACAAAAAAGAGTTTTTATAACAAATATTATATTAGTAATTGATATTATGTTCCTAAAAATATATGGATCCGCCTAAATACTTATATAATGATATTTGTATCATTAATGAACCACTTTTGGATCTATATTATGTTTATAGTTTGTTTATTAACCATTTAATATAAAAATACAAAGAGACCTGGTAAATGTCAAACTATTTAACTAAGAGTTAAATATAACAACAAGGTTAATTGGGTGACCAAACCTGTCTAAAACTTATTGGTTGAGTTTTTTTTAGACCCCCCCTTATCCTTTAAATAATTCATTTTGGATCCATTATAAAACAGAAAATATTTTATTATAAAATAATATTTCTAGCTTTTCCTATGGTGCCTCTCACCCCTCTTATAAAAGGGCACTCCACCTTCTCTCTAATTCACTACATCAAATCCATTTCTCTCCACAAAACTCTGCCCAAATACCCTCTCAACTATCCTCCATTCAACCTAGAGGCCTTAAATTAGTCAAAAATCTATTTTAAGGATCCATTTTGATCAAATAAAAACGATGAACCCGAAGAAGAGGTAAATATTTCATCACCTCTTTCAAGATATTTTCTTCTTCCACTTCCTCTTTCATTGTTGTTTCCATTATAAAATAATAACACCAGTATATTATATATAATTCGATGTTATTATAAATGTGACACAACCATATTCATTATTCTATCAATCTTTTGAATGACATGTCACCATACGTGAATATGTACGATTTACCATCTCCACGTCGTGGTTTAATTGTTATTCATTACATTATTATTTGGATGGGTATAATAACGATGTGTACTTGATGTAAATAATAAATATATCATGATAATGATTCTGTATATATTATATACCATCCAATTGTATATTATTTTATTATAAAAATAATAATGTTTTCGCTGATGCGTATATGCAGATTACCATCTCCCTGAACACGATAAGATTCATTCCCCATCGTAATCCATTCCAGACTAATTTTAATTTAATGATTAAAAATAATGTTTAAAGACATAATATCAATATAAATATGAATAATATACATCCTATCCATAATGAACATTACTTATGTAACATCCCAAGATTTAATAGTACGCTATTTTTTCAATGTAATGCAATAACTTGCACTACACACAACTCTGAGTTCTAGCACAACACGACTTACCAAACTAGTCATTCAAAAGCGGTTATGAATAATTTTAACTGAATTTTGAACTTATTATAGTACTTATAATATTATAATCCATATTTTTTTGTTTCATAGACATAATGTTAGAACAAAATTAGCTTTTTCAGATAAAAGTTTTATTTTAAAAAAAATGCACTGTTACCGCCTTTTAATAGTGAACCCTTGTTAAATTGAATATTTGAAACTTTTATATGTTAAATTTTACAAAACTAACATCCTATTTAGAATTGGGACATAAGAATTTAGTTTCAATAAATTTTTGGTGTTTTGAAGATAACGTTCATATATGGGTGAATAGTGAAAAATAAAATATTTTAACTGAAAACAACTTTTATAATAAAAATAATTTATAGTGATATATTATACATTTTAATGGTTTGGAAGTATCAATACATTATATTTTTACCATTTAATTCAATCCTGTACTTTGTACGTAATTTCACCTTGAAATTGGACATAAACAAATGTCAATCTTTTGATAGTTATTGTTTATTAAAATTACGGCTTTGGGTTATGACAATGGGAATTAATTATAAATTAATAATTGAAACTTCTATGATTTTAATATAGTAAAACAGAGTTCGTTTTTGAATTAAGAATATAAAAATTATCTTAGGGTGAAGTTTTGGTATTTTTCTGAAAACATTCAATTTTTGATGAATAGTGAAAAACTTTGAGTTATTGTTTAAAACCGACTTTCTATTTAAATAATTATTTATTTTATTTAAATTTATTTTTTGTCAAAATAGATACATAATACCTATTTATGACCTATATAATTAATGGGAGTCATTTTGTATTAATATTAAACACATAAAATTTTATTGAACTTTTGATCGTCTTTTACCCACCTCCCTGGTGCATTTGCAAATTTGCATAAAACATAATTTTACCGATTAGGTGAATTGAATTTCAAAAATATTAGAGACATGGTTAAAATAATTAAGTAAAATTTGGTTCAATTGGATGAAAATAATTTTTGGTGAATAGTTACTTTGGACTTTTATTTACAATGGTAAAAATTAAAAATTGTAATTAAGGGTAAAAATAATACTATAATTTCCCTAAAAACATCATAATTATACTGGATAAGTGTAATTCAACCAAAAACAACCTTAGGAATAAAATATGATCCTTTAGGTCTACTTGGATTAGATTTGGACATTTATTATTATTTAATTCAAAGAAGTGTTAAAAGAGTTAAAGTCAAAGTTTACTAACTAAAACACTATTATATATGGTTAAAAATAAGATATATTTGACTATAAATATTCATTAGAATGATAAAATTACTTTCTACATAATGGTATTTTATGTATATTTTTTAGACATTAATAAATTTAATTTATTAATAAAACAATGGTGATACTTTAATTTTTTTAAAGGTTGTGTCCGAAGCCACATTTTTATTATTAAATCGAAGCAAAGACCTCTTTTAACTAGGTAGAGGGAAACCCATTACATATCCCGAAGGCCCAGTGGGCCTGTAGCCCATTACATATCCTGTTGGCCCAAATTTTTGGCCCAATTCACATTCTTGGAATAGTAATCCACCTGCTACAGTACCGCACAGTACCACTGCCAATACAGTGCCCTACCGCCGCTACAGTACCCACTGATGAACAGTGTCTCCGCTGCTACAGTACCGCTACAGTCGTGCTACAGTCAAATAATTGACATTATAAATATCCAAATAATTATAATTTGAGAATTTTTATAAATTTCAATATTTTTTTAGGTTATTATGAAATGTTAGGGTTGGTTAGATCATTTTTTTGAAGTAATCATGCTGTTATGATTTTAACAAAAAAACAAATACCAAATTGTGTCCAAAATGACATAAAATAGTTTTCAAAGTAAAATATTATATTATTAATCGATATAATAATCTTAAAAATATAAGGTTTGTCCAAAAGATTTATATAATAACATATATGACATTAATTAACCAACTGCGGTTATATTGACATTTTATAGTATGTTTATGAACCATATAATATAAAAATACAATATGAACACCTAATAATATAATCCAACAATAATAATAATTAATTTTAAGGAAATTTAATCACTGTCATATTAATAAATAACACACAATATTAACAATAAAAAATATACTAATAATAAATAGTAATAACTAATAATAATAATAATAATAATAATTCAGTACTTTATCTCTAATGTGCATAAGTATGAACACAAACTAACTGAAAAATAGAGAACATTAGTTTTATGTATTTCTTGTAGGAGATATCTAAAAAATATAAAATAATAACCTAAAACCAAATGAGGTTTCCAAAATTTACTTAATTTTTAATTAGTAAAAATAATAGTTAGCATATCTGAAAATAATAGATAAGTAAATAATTTCTTCTATTTATATCCCATAAATATTACCACCATTAAAGATTTAAATATTAGTTACTTCTAAAATAATTCACTTTGATATCATGTGAAATTATAGTTAGAGCAACCTCAATCTATATATTTCAGCTTTTTTTCTTCCTACATGAAAACTACTATCACTCCATCTATCATTGCATCAATTATAGTAGCTTCACTATAATTGTTTCTAAAGAAAACTTGTACCTCAATCTATAACAATATTCAACCATCCTATAAAGGGCTGTTTCTAAGAAACATTATTAAAATGAATCTATGATATATACATTAAAAAAATAGAATGGAATTTCCTGATTGATAGATCATGATAAATGGTTTTATACCCTCTAGATTATATGGAGTTTAAATACATGATGTATACAATTATATTGACAAGTTCAAAAAAAAATTGGATTTCTAATCTATAATAATTGAAAAAAATCAATTTTTAAATATTACAAAAAATAGATATACTAGTCACGAGGAATTGATTTTTCTAATACAAGGAGATATATAATTTCACAAATATAAAAAATATGATTCCCATAGAGTTTGTATTAAACTTATGAAATGCAATAGAATTGAAAAATTAAGTCTAAATATCCTTTTAACATATCAAATAAAGAAATATATCATATAAAAATTCATAGTATTTCATATCGATAAGGTATGTTGAAAAATTTTGGAATCATGAATTATGTATATATTTATCAACTAATTATTTTCAATAATAATATTATTATTTTAAATATAAAATTGTAAAGTATATCTAAAAAATATCTAAAAATTGAAGATAATGATAAAAAAATTGGTTTTATAATTGATGCAATTTTAAAAGTTTTTTTTGATAAAAACACTATCACTAGAATACTCCCAAAAATGAATATCATTATATCATAAAAACTGGTATTAATTTTCAATATTCCTAACATCACTATGTATATTCTATAGGTGATTCCATTTTTTCTCATATAGTGATTTCAATATCCCATATTCCATTATGATATTCACAAGATTAATAAAAAATAAACTACTCTAACTTTTACCATAGAACATAATTTAAATTATTTGTTAAGAAAACCAAAAAGAAGAATGAAAGATGAGAACATAATAGTTATCTTATGTAGACTATTAGAATGAGTCATATTATTGAATATTTATATCCTCATTCCCCTAAAGAAAGAATAAATTGAGAAAAATATTATTTTTTGGTGAATTAGTAATAAAAATCCATAAAAACTATTCCAGATAGTCATTATTAATCTTTCATTGGTTATTTATACCCAAACAATCCACTACCACATTTCCATATAATGTTTTCCAAGTAACGGGGACTATATTTTTATCTAGTGAACAATCATTGCATATATATTCATGATCAATGTTGTCAAATTGTTAATATGAAATAATTGTTATTTATAAACCATAAAGGAATATAAAATATGATCGATGATAAAAGTATTAAAAAACATACCTGAAAATCCATTAAAAAGCATTTTACTTGCCATTATCATAATTAATTTGAAATATTACTAACAAAATCACAGAATTGATAGAATATTTCTCTTTCCCAAAATATAGGATAAAATAAATACTTAATATTTAGGAAACATATCAAAAGATTAGGGATTGAAGAAATTTAATATTACCTGAAGTAGTAACACGATTCCCAAAATAAAACAATCCCTATTGAAAATTATATTTTTTCTAAATAAAATATCTTAATATAAGAATATATTACAAATATGTTTAGATGCCTTCTAATACCATGAAAAAATTATCACAATTAGATGTTTAAATAAATGATAAGGGACAAAAAAATCACAAGATATTTTTACAGTAATTAAATAAAATTAATTCTATTATTATTTATGAGTTTACTATCATAATAATATATATTTATAAATATAATTTTTGAGTTTATATCACATTTCCTATCATCTGTAGTGGAAATTAAAAATCCCAAATTTGAGTGATTAGTCCAGGAATATATTTTCATATTACGAAAGAAAATTATAAATTACATTATAAAGATATCTTTATACCAAAATCTACATAGTTTATTAAATAAAAATACTGTTCCAAACAATGTTTCCACATCAAAATTTCTATTAATATTACTTCTATTGACAATGTTTTTAAAAAAAATTAACAAATATAGATCGAGTTATCGAATAATATTTCATTCTTATGCATTCTATAAAACCTAAATAATTAAGAGAAACCAAAATTTCACCCAATATAGATAACCAATTATGAAAAATTATACAAAACACTATATAATGAGCATCAATATGAAGAATGGTATTAATTTAGGATAATTTGTTTGTAATTCAATGCATAAAAATTAAAAATAGTGGCCAAGAATTAATAATTCTGGGTATCCTACCACTCTACAAGAAATATATAATAAATACATTCACATTAACATCAATGATTACAGGGAATTAATTACATATTAAGTTGTGAAGCCATATATCCCGATAAACCATCCATAATTATGAAAATACATTCTTTTTATTCCATTTATATTAATTTTAATAACATAAAAATTATCATCATTATTGATCATCAAATGAATCGCATATTCTAAATCAGAATGATATAATGCATCCCATTTTTTTAATTTTCATTATTACATTTATATTAATAATTCTGAGTATCCTACCACTCTCCATTAAATTTTTTCCTCCTAAATCCAGTCCATCCTAAAAAATTTATTTCAGAAACCTTTTTTATACTATTTATTAGTTTATTTTGATTAGAAAACTCAAATTATTCATTAATGATTGAATAAAAAATATTATATCAGTATGTGTAGTTTGGTAATTCATAAAATTAACTATTATAACATTAGTATCAGTAGAAATATTCAAAAAATGATTCATATAATCCAAAAGCCTTTCTATTAGATCTTTTAATAGTAAATTAATGGAATATAGTACAATTTAATAGATAATGAATTCCCACACCACATCCACAATCCCATAATAAACATGATCTTTTATCCACATATTATAAAATTGAAAAGTACTAGGTCACTTTTGTATTTTATCTTTAACCAAAGCATAGATTAAAAATTGATTGAAACTGTTACTCATTAATTGCAAAAAATTATTTTATCTAAAGAAATAAGATATGAATAATTTTTGAACGAAGAATCTAAATTATAATATTTATTTATATTAGAATCCTTTCTATACCACGAGTAATTAGAAAAAATAAAATTCACCATAAAATGTTTCTTGATTTCAATCCAATCCTTTCATTTAAAATATATAACAGAAATGAAGATAATATAATATTTTCCACCATCACCCACCACTACATTAAAATCCACTATCTATATGAATGGGTTCATGAATTAAATAATTACATTTTCTAATATCATTCTATAAGGACCTACTAACGTAAAATCATTACTTTGTTAAATGAAATAAAAATATTATTAGATTTCACTTAGAATCACATTTCATGTGATACTTTTCACACTAATAGAAAGAATACATATTATAACAATGTTGTCATATCCTTAAACTCACAAAGATTCTAAATTGGTAGAATGTTCATTGATATGAAATAATTTCTATCATATTTTGTACAAATAAAATAGTTTGAAAATAGTAAAATAAATTACGGGTTCCATAATAACTAATTGAATAGGTTTATTCATCAGTATATGATGTATAATAGATGAAATTAAATCATTATTTTCTGGACGTCAATAAATATATAAGTTAAAAATCATTTTTTCTTTATATTTTTTCAAACATCATTCCACAAGAAGAGGATGGATTCTTCTTATTAGAGGATTTTTTATCATTTTTTATAACCATATATTTCACCTCTTTGTCAAAAAAATGCCACAAATATATATATAATTACATCAGTCGATGGGATATTATTTATAAAGATTAATAATCTCAACCCTATCACATATTTTTAAATGTATTGTATTAAAATTATATTTATCCTCCATACCATGTTTTTCTTCATCCTCTGTAATACAATAAATCCAATAATTACATTTCCATTTTTAGTTTTTCCATCTTTTAATATGATTCATCATTACTAGATATATATTTCTCTACTACTTCGAAATCATAATAAACCTAGAAACAATATTCTCAAAAATATTCCATCAAAATTTCCATAAAAAGTTATTCATATTGGGAGACAATATGGACATAGTCATTTTCTGAACATGCATTAAATTATTTAATCCTAAATTCTTTTATCATGGATGTGTTACCCTTTTAATAATAATTAAATCCATAAATATGTTTTTATTTTTTATTATTATCTTCTTAATAAACATTAAATTAAATAGTTTAGGTAAATCTTTTGTTAGAAAAAACATGTCTAAAATTGTTTATTAGTGAAAAATGATATAATAGACTCATATTATTATTGAATATAAATCTTAAAATAACTGTGAAAAATAAAGAAAAAATATGAAAATGAGAATTCAATATTGGAGTCAACTAATATTTACACACAATAACCCATTTATCCATTAATTATATTCCCAAACATTTTTTATAGTTCCCGCACATGATGAAATGTAATTGAGTATTTTTGGATTAAAAAACATCCAATTGATACCAAATAACCAAATCTATTTGTATGTATTTTTGTGTTATGTAGTAAGTAAGATGAATTTAATATCCCAGTCCATGTACCTAAAAATAGTAACATCATGTTAAAATTTTCCGCATTGCAAACATTATAATATCAAAATATATGGAAATACCCTCTAATAATTTGTATTGTTCTTCTACCACTCCATCCTAAGATCTGTACAATAATTTTACTAATGTCATCACGAAACCTGATTTTCCTAACTTGACATAAAATATATGACCAATCCGTGAAAAATGCCATTCCTATATCCATTCCCTGGGAGCCTCATGATTGAAAACATCCAAAACCTTACCATCACCCATTTTTATAATATTTTCATTTATTTTTGAAATTGACTTTTTTCTATTATTAATTAATAAATGTAGACTAAAGATTTCGACAATTGGAATCCTAGAATCACCCAATTAATATCATCAACTATAAATTTGTTTAAAAATAATCTTTTTTTCTATGTAAGATTAAAGATAAACATTAAATATGAAAAAAATCCATGAAATTATATATTATTATTCAACTCTTCTACTCCTAAATAAAAATAATGATTAGTAGTGGATATGGTAAAATTAAAACCAAAGGAAACTGTATAGAAACAAAATGAATTTAAATTATGTCATATCATATCATAATTATAAGGATAAATGACACACTAGATACATATTTATTATTTTAATTAATATAATGTGATATTTTAGAACATCAAAATTTATATAACAATTATTTTTCCGAATAAACCAAAACAAAATTCACCATTTTTATCTCTTTTCTAAAACCACATTTTTTTTCTATATTTTCTAAAAATATGTCAATAGGGGACGCGCACAATGAAATATAAATCCAACATTTCTATATTGCATCTTTCTAATCAATCCTGGATGTTCCTAGTCCACATATCTATAATATACATGAATTTAGAAACATTAACCCAATATGACCACATACCATTTAAAAATCCATATAGTTTTTCCCCTAGATCCTTTCATTCAAACAGATTAATTATTATACATTTATATTTTATAACATACAAATTTCTACAATAGTATAATTACAAAAATTATAATAATAATAATAATAATAATAATTACTAGTAGATAAAAACGAATTTCAACCATACAAAAAACCACAAACCCATAACCAAATTGAAATAGGTTAGACCACACCCACAATTAAAAATTCATATAAAAATGATATAATCGATTTAATTAATTAATTCATCCATGAATCTATGATAGATCATGGTTTTTTTAGTTTTACAACAACCATATATATATTTGTAACACTTTCATATTTTTTTATCGGAATAAATAATACTTTTTTCATACAATACGTGCCCATTTCAAGGAATGATTTAGACTTAATTTTATATTGGACTAGATATTACAATATCCCACACACATGAGGTTTCCATTTTCCAGGGAAAAACCCATCCCACAAATTACATTCAGTTCCCTCAGCAGTGTTTAGACATGATTGTTTTTTCATGGGAAAAATTGTATCCCATCTTGCATTAACTCTTCAAAAATATTTCTAAAAAAAATATCATATATAGAAATTTAACCCACCGATAAAATGATTGAGACAAAATATATTTCTTGTAATCTAACACAATGGCTTCACAATATGATAAATCAAGGATAAAAAATTATAACAACATAAATATTTGACATTATTTAGTGGTTCCATTCAAAATAAATGATATAAAAACTCAAAAAGGGTAATAAAATAATAATTTTACAATTTCTAAATTGAATAAAATACTAATTCTTTTTATATAATAATATTACTCAAATTATCAATAACCTCTAATATTAGTATTATAATATTAACAATCATAATAATATGATAACAGTAATACAAATAAAATTAATATCATAAGTAACAAACAGAACCAAGTCATCATTATCTAACACATGATACATCTCATTATAATTTATAAATTGAATTTATGATCATCATCATATTGAAACATTCTATAAGTTAATTGAAAAAACTCATTAATAATGATTTTTATCTCACTTTTATAAATAATGTAAACACTATAATTTATATCATGAATTCATTCTTGAGTATCCATAAATTGGACTTTTACTGGAAAAATAAAATAAATAGGTAGAAAAAAAATAATTAAAAAAATACATCAATATAACCAAAGTATTAATCAATTAAAAATATACAATTTAAAAAAATTAAACATCAAAAGAAATTTAGGACATAATACAAACAGAAACCATGAGATTCTAAAAATAAAAGTGACCTAAAAAATACAATTCAAATATATGGATATTTTAAAATACATAAAAAATATATACCCTAACCAAAGAAAACATATTAAATTTTTTATACCTGAGTCACCAACACATCCCATCATCCCATTTTTCCCAAAAAATGTAATAGAACACCATACAATATAAAAATTGATAACAAAATCACCTACATTAAGGATAACCTGAATAAAAACCCACACACGAATATATATAGATATTTTCTGAGGGAAATCTAAGTAGGACACCAAAAATATACAATAACTTTCGTTTGAAAATATAAAACATCAATTCTAGTTTCAAATATATAAATGAAAATCCCTTTTTCCATAAATATAATTTATGAAAAATGAAACAATACTATTATTCTTATCTAAATATTTATGACTAATTATAATCATGCCAATAAATCTATGATATCAAAATAAAATAAAATTAAATTAAATTTATAGAAATACATTTGATTATATAAAGTTAAATAATTATATATTTTTTATTTTTTATTTATCTTTTTTATCCATTACCTTTATATGAACATAACTGAAATATAAAAAGGAGAATAAAGAGGTTTATATGGATGAAAATGTCCTTTCTAGATATTTATCCCCAGATAGATGAGTTTTGGAATTAAATGATAATGAGAAGTGGAGAAACACTGTGTATGTGAAATAGTAAATTCTAGAGCATAGAAAAATTTCTTTGGTACATATTTTGGAATGTAGTAATAATGATTCTCCTAATAATTAAATTATTTTATGGGACAATGATGTTTGAGTATCGACACCTGGTTTATTTATTACAGCCTAATATTTTGGAAATAATAACATAGGAAAATATGTATTTTCTATGTCTGAACATCCATGTGGCCATTCTATGTGTCTTTGAATTATTGCTGGTATTAATGAACCATGGTAATAGATGCCTGGAAATGAAGGATACAAAGGCATGGTGGGTATAATAATGTATTATAGAATAGCTGAGGAAAATGAGAGAGTAAAAAAACTGTATAATTTTGCGGTTAAGATAGGATCATTCTTCTAGTATAATGGTATATAAAATGTTTCTACATAATCCCAAACATATAAAGAATTGATATACAGAAATAGAAATATTATACGGTTGGATTATGGAAAAGAGAATCTTTCTATGATTCATGATTCTCACCAATAGGAGAAGGTATCTTCTCATGTTATTATGGGAATAGTCATATAATCTCACCTCATGGATTTTTATTAGATGAACAATCTATTCAAGTTGAATCCAGTGATATATTATTTTTTGGATGTGAAATACCAACATGAACCTAAGATGGTTTGGGAAATAGGTAATCAACTCAAAACATTTTTATAAACATCATTGAATTTATTATCAAATAAACATTATACATGTAAATAAAACTATGTAGTTATTAGTTAGTGGGGAGAGTTATCTGATGAAGATAATATTGATGAATTTTTTTGAAAGGATTATTTTAATGGTGGAAGAGATATATGGGATGATGGATTTTAGGACAACAATTCAAAAATAAATAATCTAGGAATGAAGATGCTAAATTAAATCCCACTATGACCACTATATCTACTCCATCAGTTGATTCCTAATATAATATATTTTAAATATTGAGTTATGAATTTGATTGGTATTATGATTATCTTTATTTCATTAATATTGATTATTATTGACTATTTATTTGACTATTTTCATGATAATCACTTGGTTTTATTGGTTCTCACCTATTATTTATAATCTTTTTTGTTTTTTTCATTCAGATTGATGGAATATTCCCACTGTCGAACAACACCCCCTAGCACATTAGAATATGTTTTCTAATAAAGGGGCATAACCCAACATGTATCACCCTAAGAAAAGAAATATAATAGATATGAAATAAATAATAAATTTGAACAATATATAAATGAACATCAATAAAATGAATATTATTCTTAACTAATGTATAAAAATAATCAAATTAAAAATAACATGAAAAAATATTGTAATCAAAACCCTATCATCATCATCATCTGGAAACACCGTAGGTCATTAAAAAACATTATAGAATAGATTGCATTGAGCCATAAATTTTCATGTAATTACACCCTATTGTAATAACCCCAACATTATATCACTAGCCTTAACATGTGACAACATCATTGGAAATCCATGATTATCATGGGTATTAAGGATTGTATATAATCTCTAATATAATGTAATAATTCATAGAAATTCCAAGATAGGTACATAAGGTTACTAAAGAGGTTTTTTAAAATCCAAACAATGTCAAAATGAACTGTATGATCTTAAAATTATCCTTCCATAAAATAAATATGATAAAACATTTATATAAACTCGGATCTCTTCACATGAAGAACTTAACAGAAATATCCCCATTGATATCCATGTAAAATCAACTAACATAATATAATTACTCATTTAAATCAACAAGAACAATTATAGACGTAAATTCTGAGAGCATTATTGGTCATTTATAAGGATAGATAATCAAGAGTGAATCCATGTTTGAAAAATTAAAATGATGCTGCTCAATGATAGTTATTTAAAATTAAATAAAAATTAACTATCTATATCTCACTTATTGAATTTAGAAGCATTTAATAATAAAAATGATACTGGTTATCCTACTTTATTTAAGCTCACAATGATTTTAAAAAATAGAATACACATGATATTCATTATTGTACTAATATCTACCATAATAAATCTTATTTAGTTTATAAATTCAATGTAAAATACCTCTCCATATAGGTTTATAACACTCGTATGAATTAAAATATACATCTCCATTCACTACTTAGTACACAATTTTTTATAAGTGTACACCATTATCTCAATGAATATAAAAATATATCACACATTCATAGGTTTAACATTGTACTAATTCTTTGTAAAAACAAAGATATTTTTCAAATTTGATTTATAAATATCTAGAATAATATTCTTTATCACTTCCTGATCTAACCTATCAATTCATCATCCATTATCAACCAATATATTATCTATAAATAAGATATCGTTACCCTTATTATATGAGAAAATTTATATGTTTCCCAATATTATATCATCTGATCTTTATTTAAAATTGTGGTAAAATTCACCAAAATATAAAATCAATGTATAATCTAGAATCTTATTATTTTAATTTATAAATACCCCTTAATAAATATTATTTTTGAATTTTAAAATTATATCTAACTTGATATAATTAATGAAAAAAATTTAAGGACGTAATACATTTAATTTTCTAAAAATCATATATTTATATAATTCACACTCTAAAATTAATATATTTTCCACTCATTTGTTAATATATCAAATTTGAATTCCAAATAAGGACCATATCATTCAGGTAATAATTACATATTTTCAAAAAATATCTAAATCTTTTTTTCCGATATCTTAAACTCATGTTTTAACACATATGGTGATAGCCCCTGGAATGTATTTTAACATCATACATACAATCCTTAAATAATATCCACATTGAAATTTAATTTTATGAAGTTCTTATATTATAATAAATTATCATTATCGGGTGAACCTTCATCTAGAACATGAAATAACTAGGGAAATAGTTTTATTACATACGTTATAGGTAATTATATAGTTATACTATTTCTACCTAGAAAAAATCATTGAATTCATAATCAATTCTCATAAAACCATGATACTAATTTTTGACATTGTTTTATTA
Source organism: Viscum album (assembly GCA_963277665.1). Lineage (NCBI taxonomy): Eukaryota > Viridiplantae > Streptophyta > Magnoliopsida > Santalales > Viscaceae > Viscum > Viscum album. Next base: position 867,581,649 of record OY728131.1, on the reverse strand, counting down.
TTTTGTAATGTTCATAATAATTGTATAACCAATAAAAAAACACTGGGGGTGGGGGTTGAATTACTTATTATATTTTCAAAAAAAAACTATTAACTTTATTCAATGTGGAATGTAAAGGTTTTTTATTATAATACTATTATAAATATTACAAGAATTAAATTATTTGAATGAGAAAATGGAAAATAAGAGTAAGAAGGTTCTACCATAGTGTGATAACTACAATCCTAACCATGGCCACACCAGTGGGACTATAGAAATTCGCTATTACAAAGAAGTGAAGAAAAATTCTATATAAACACCCATTATAATTCTTATTTATGTTGATTTGTATGATTATACTAACCAACATCAGTTCATTTTTTTAATACAAAACTCAGTGAAAAAATGAATCTAGCATTTCAATTCTTCAACTAAAATTTTGGTTCATTAAATTTTCATTCGACTTCTTCCATATGATATACGACATTCATGTGCATTATTCCACCATCTAGTATAATTTTGGGGTTCCACACACAAAAATAAAGGTTTCATAACATGAGATCTATATTATTCACAAAACCAATGCACCTTAAATTCTTCTCATAAAGCTATGTTCAATGAATCTTCTTCTATAGTTATATATCATGAATTCTTATTCAACACAAAACTGAATTTAGGATGAAAAATCACTTTTAATCTAACTTCTTAAGTGTTACTTGTTTTTTTGTATTTTTTGATAGTATTTAGTAATGGAGTTCCATTTACCAACTATTAATAATTTCTCTAAGAATTTAAATTTTATGAAAAAAATTTCATTTTCCTTCATATTGATATTGAAAATTTTGAATTTTACACACAATTTTATTTCTCTCGAATACTTCTCTTGAATTCCCCAGTGGTTTCAAAAATTCGTGATACAATAAGAATTTTTTAAGGAATCACACATTTTAAAAACATCCTTTACATCCAACATGATGTAACATCACAAAACGTCCTCATATTTAGTTACATGAATAATACAATTGAAAATTGCACAATATCATCTCACAAATAAAAAAACTGTATGAAAACTGCTTTTCTTAAACATCATAAGAAAATTTTCATCGAATAATAATGAATATACAAAATATATATAGATATTCCATTCAAATAGTTTTTTCTGAATATATCTTAATGTATTCACTAACTGACGGTGAGTTCGTCCAAAGATACTTCTATCGTTCTATTTTAAATGGTGACCTTCATAGGAAATATTAATCCAACATATCAACATTAATTTTTTTCCAATGACATTGTATCACTAAAATTGAACATTAAATATGATGTAGCTTGAACATAGCAAATTGAAACTTCATAAAATAAATTTTTATAAATTCTATGTACTCTATCTATTTGTTTTGACACTATTGAAAAACAACTAAAAACTTATAATAATGGTTGAATACATTGTTACCACTTATAATGATATTTGTTTCAAGAAAAAAACCCCAAATTTAAGGAAACCTACATGTTTTTATCAACTATAACATTTCTAAACTTCATCAAAAGTCAATTCAAAATAGTTCAGTTAGAGGTTTTTATGTAATCAATGTTAAAAAAAATTCACTTGATCATTACTATCTAGAAACATCAGATCACATATTTCCACATTAAAAAAAATAAATTTTTTGTATATCTAATAAAACCTTTTCAAGGAAATTTTCCCTGAAAACATCTTCATATAATTATATTCACTTTAGAGACTTTTTCATTTCCCTATACCTCCCACTTCTTACAACCTTAAAAATTGTTTTTCTAAATACTTTTGCCTAAATAGTTTTTTCTAAAATCATTTGTCCAAAAATTCTATTTTTCAACCTATGATGATATTATGATTTTTATTAACACTCCTTGTAAAATAATTCTACCCACTAATATGGATCATGGGATTTTCCTGATGTAAGGATTTCAAATGATCAAAAAATAATCGTTTGACTATTTTAGGAAGCCATTAAAAATTAACATTCCAACATTATGAAATTTTGAATTCACATTATCTATAACTTTGTGTACTTTTATTGAGATTGTAAAATGTATTATTACATATAATATAATTTTAATCCTATAAATATGGTTAATTATCTATGAAATTCTATTTAAAAATTCTTCTTCCCCTCCTCAAGACAGTCTTCACCATATTTTTCCCTATATTTATCAAAAAGCATATTCTTATAATAAGTGATAATAATGAGGGTATATAAGTCCATATATGTCACATATAATGTTCTTATAAATCACTATTGATACAATTTAAACTTCTTCATGAATCCATCATGTTTTTATTACCATGAATATTGATCATATTTTGATCTATATCGGGATTTCTTTAATGTACAATCATTGGATTATTCATTATCAAGTATGAATCCATAAGGTTTATCAATGAATAAATATTACAAAATATATCCATATATGATTGATGAATTTAAATACATATAATAAAATATATAAAAATTATGTACATCCACTACTTTGAAAATTTTAATTATTTTCAATCATTCAAAGGGGGAAATGTTTATTAAAACCCCACTCATTCCACTTGTAAATACACCGTAAAATGACTCTATCTATCCCTTAAAACATTTCCATGTTCATTTAGTTTGAATTTTTACATGGAAAATTTTTTCAATAATATTATTACCTATAAGATATTGAATATGTTCCCATGTGATATTCCTTTCTATCTTATCCAAATAATAATTCATGATTTCCAAAAAAATTATCTTCCCCAATATTTTCAATATACATTGATAAAAAATGTATTTTCAAAAAGATTCACATCATAATAATAGACTAGTGTTTCGGATAATTTTTTCCAACATTTACAACATTTACAATTAGATGAATATCCCATAAAAAATACAACCTCATCTTCTTCTTCAAATATTCTATGATTTGGAATTGAGATCTTAATTAAATACACGCTATAAAAATCAATGAAATATTTCACTAAAGGTTTTAATTGTATAACATCCTATAGTTAGTCATATTGGATAATATATTTAATAATAATCTATTGTAGAAAATGTATAATAGTACTACTATATTATCACTATATAAACATAGAATGTTTATTCTTTTCTTGCATTATTCATCCCATTTAAACTAAACCACTATTTGTTTTTTATAACCCCAGTTTATAGTTGGTTGTATGGAAGACTATACTGATTGTTAATTCAATTTTTACTAAACTATGATTCAACATAATTTCATATGTTCTCCATTCCATTATATATTTATATTAATTATAACCATTTCTCTTTTGACATCCCATCTGAAAATTCTCAATATGTCTGATGCCTCTGATTTCCACATAATAAATATATAAGTGAAATCATCGATTAATGTGATTATTAAAAATACCCATTATGTCATTTTTGTCTCATTATCCAACATAAATCAGATTCAATAAGCTAAATAGGTCTTATAGATTTAATTTCATCTTTCTTATAAATTCTCCCAGTTATATACCATTTCTAAATTGTTGTATAAAAACAACACCCATTTTTCTTAAATATAGGAATGCTTATTACAAAATCTACATTATAATGTTTTCTAATATACGTTAGGTCATGATTACTAATCCAGTGATTCTATAACTTTTTTTCATCATTTGTACACAAATAATAAAAGATACAAAGTACTCCTATATAAAAATGAATTCTGTTAATTCTTACCCCATTGTAACAATTTTACTATCTTCCAAACATCTGATGATTTGATATGTTTTCTAAAAATAAATTGTTTTCATCCAAAAAATGATATCTCACACAGAGTATGTTATGTTTTATCTTGAAAACATAAATAAAATACTTATATTTCAGTTTCCTTGCTTCAATATCTGTTGTTCTGATTCAATTGATGTTTAACAAACCGTCATTGCTAAATGTAATTACTCCCCTTTAGGATTTCCAAAATCATTATTGATTGTAATATTATTTATAATATGCCAGAAAACCACTATCTAGAATAAATGGGGTTATTATTTTTATTTAATTTATATCATTATCTACATCAATGGCCTTTTCATCAACATCCTTCATTCTAGATTCTTTTTCATTCATAGCATAATTTGTTTCTTAGGACATTTGGTTAAAATTCTTCTAAAACATGATGTAGTTGGTAAAAAAACTCGAAAATGTTTCTCTACGAACTAAAAATTATTTTTGATTAGAGATTATCGAATATCTTGTAGATTTTGATCTCATAATTCATATAGGATTATAAGTTTATAACATTTATTTTTCTGTTATTCCCCCATATTGATATCTACATATAGGTAGATACACATAGTGAAAAAAATTATAAAATATTTTCCCAATCATATATCCTAACCAATAAATATCATTGAATCTTAGTCTTCTTTGGAAATATTATCTTCCATATAATTACATTCTTAATTTTTGTAATATCATTCTATCTTCATTTCCACTTTACAAGGGGAAACATTTTTCATGGGGTAAATTTCATCATTTGAGGACTTTATAATTTTTTAACATACTTATTGAACAAAATCATTCCTAATAGTTTTAATAACATCTGAAATGTTTGTAAAATATAATGAAAATTAATTTTGTGTGGGTAATGATTTCATTTGATTCTTGGTTTGAGATTTCTCGGCATATTGATCCATTTAGAAATACTTCTCTATGTCCTTTTTTAAATCAATATTAAAATATATTAAGGATCATTGAATCATAAGAATATTGTATTGGGTTTTACAAACCTCATCTTCCTTAGCTACAAGATTCATTTTACGATCTTCCATAATAATTCATAATCAGTAAACTTTTTAAGGGTAATTGTCAACATGATTTAATCTCATTACTTTTTGTGGAAAAATTTACTTCTATCATTATCCTTTCAACTATATTTATCCATCATTACAATTAATTTTTAAATTTAGTTTTATTCTCAATACTTGAATCATATTTTGATCTATGGTGACATTCTATAAATTTATTCTACTCATTATTCTTCTTCTCTATTTGATTAATATTCATTCATTTAATATAATTTTAAATCAATATGAATCTTTATAATCATTTATAATATAAAAAATTGATTTTAATATCATCATATTCAACATTCATACATAAAATTATTTTTTTCAAAAAACATTTTCATTGCACCAATGTACTTATTATCATCTTTATATGACATTATAAACATATTCCTATATGGTTTTTCATCATAATGGTCTTCATATTACCTAACAATATTATTGGGGAAGTTCTAAGAAAATTTACCAATTCCTACACACTCAAAACATTAATGTGGATTTTCATATTCATATTATCCTTTACCTATCTGAATGTTTTTAAAAACAAGTGATATAACATTTCAATTCATTTCATTATCAACATTATATTTAAATTCATTTTGTTCTATTATCTCTAAATATTAGAGTAGCATCTCTCTAATAGATTTAAAATTAATTTTATCCTGTATCATATTTTTTTAATGAATATGTTTTCCAAATTTAATAATAAAATAAAAGTTATGAATTTAATTAAGAAATAAATCATCTTTATCATTAATGGAATAAATGATTGAATAAAACCCTTTTGGGTTTTTTCTCAGGAGTTTCATTTAAATGATATAATTAACCAAGAAATCACGGAATCATGTGATGTTAAAAATAACCTCATTACCTTTGTTAATGTGTCCATGAATAGTTTCTTCATTTATCATTTTGATATATTCAAAATTTCTTCTAAATATTTTTATATTTTCTTATTTTACCTTTTAATTTCCCATGATGTTTCTTTTGATATTTTCACATGTTTCTTTTTCCATTTTATATCCTGTAACTTTAATATTCAATTTTTTTATAAGAATATTATAATATCATTTCTAAATTTCCCATAAACATAAATATTATTCTTGTAATAAAATTTAACATGAGAATCCTTTTCAACCAGTGGTGAAAAGTGTGACAACATTAATAACCTCGAATACAAGAGGTCAAAGATAAGGTATCAATTATTTTTTCCACATTTAAAATTTTTTCCTTCTAAAGTTGGAAAATCAATGTGGTTAATTGAGTTTATATTTTACATAATATTTTTTATACAAGGGAGCCTAATCTCTAATTCCACAAGAATTTTATATGTATTGTAGGACCACTAAAAAGTAGGGGTTTAATCAATAGTGGTATTTTTTAAAAATGAAACATTATGAAGTTAAACCCTGTTACATATTAGAGTTATTTTCCTTATAAATTTTTTAAATATCCCATTCATGAAAAATTTTTAATGTAAATAAGGATTTAAATATTTATATAGTTTGAAATAAGTGTGAGAACAAACATTCATACCATGTAAACTTCTGTGGTTTACTGAAAATTACCTATTATAAATAGGTGTATGAAACAATTTAGTCCACTATAGTAAGACTCTATATATCTACGGATTGGTATTAGTATACTGAACATATATGTTTATAATTTATTCTTTAATATATGAGAAACCAAAATGTATGAAACATAGTAGTTATACTCATGAAAATTATTTGTAATATTTCAATGTAAATTCATTTATCAAGTTGATTACTCTATGGTCTATTCTTCCCCCCACTAGTACAAGTATTCATAATGTGCCTCACTATAAAACTACAACTTTTTGAGTCTTTGGTCTCTCTAATTCATAAAAGTACATCACATAAAATTATTCATGGAAAATTCTATTAAGAAATTGTTTCTTATATACATCTATCATTATTTCTTATTCAACACAAAACTAAACATTGGATGAAAAATAACATGTAATAAAATATATAAAATGTTCCATATTTTTCATATGTTTGAATAGTGTAAAATAATTATATACATCTATACCCCTATTAATATGTTCTCTCAGAATTGAAAAGGTTGGAAACCCTTTTCATTTTCTCCCATACAGAAATTCACAATTCCAAATTTATCTCATATTTTAATTTTTATCAAATTTTACTCTATAAGTCCATATCCTTTTCGAATTTTCTAAAAATATCTTGAATTCTTTATGGAATACAATAGATCTCAAAAATTAATAACACCATGTGGTAATGATCTTTTCAAAAAATTATAATTTTTTGATATATGGAAAAACCAATTAAAAACAAGGAAACATCATCCATCAAATAACAACTTTATCAAATTGTTTTATACATATACTATTTAAAAATTCCTTCATCAGATCATCCGTTATTTTCCAAAAGGATTTGTATATATATTTTATATTTTCTTGTATGAGGATATCACAATGAATTATTTGATATATGGTATTTTCTTCCAAATACCATTATTTTGGTTTTTTTCAACTGGTTACTTTCATATAAAAAATTACTCTGATGGAACTACTACACATACAACATCCTTCATACAATTTTTAACATGAACTTTTCTACTTGAAATATATTACAACAATTATATCTAGAATTCATTATAATCAATCCATTTTGTAGGTGTGACACCCTGAACCTATTTCATGTGTAATAATAATATTTCATTATTTTACATCATTTTTTCCGCTATACAAAAACTGAAATAAAAATAAAAACAAGACATATTTTATTCAATTAAACACTGAAACAATTACTCTACAACAAGGACAAAAGGTTATAGCTAACCTAGCTAACTAATGGAAAATCTAAGAATCCCCACTAGGAGATCCCCTATCACCACAATGAGACCATTCAGTTAGTCCATGTCCATTGGGAGAACTATAGTGAAGAATGTAATCACTAGAAGAAGGACACTTGTACTGAGTAATAGAAAGATGCAGTGAATCATTGTTGTATAAAAAAATTACATAGAGATATGAAATATCAAAAAAATATATTTATAACTGTCTTCTTGATTGTTGGAAACACATATGAACATTAATTATTTATAGCCACTAGTGTCTTAAAACGACATTAGTTTCATGTATTTGACTTTTAGTGGTTTATTAAATAGACATATTTATAATTTAAGCATTTTTAAGATAGTTTTCATTAAAATTATAATTGACCATTAATCTTGTCTTATTATATACATTGTTTTTAATATAAATATTATATTAATTTGTTTTTATATTATCTAAAATAACTCTTTATATTAAAGAAAAATTATTCTTATCGAATAACTATTTAATACACTATCTAAAATAATTACTAATCTAATATATAAATATAGCTAATATTATTGTTTGATTTCCAAAATTTGATATACACATATATATATATATATATATTTACATATGTATACAAGATTTGAATTATATGAAAATATTATATAAAAAATGTAATATTATGAAATTAAAATTTTATATTAAGGCTAAACCTGACATTGAATATTATTTTTTAAAATTATTTTAATGACCTTATTTTGTAAAAGTGCACTATTTTAATTTATGTGAACACATATTTAATATACTATATGAATAATTATATGAGTTTGATATATTTTAAAAAATATGATATATTTATATATAAAGTAATAATTATTAAATAATGTATTTTTATTAGATTAATATATTATATAATTATTTACATTTTTACAGATTTAAGATTATAAATATTTTGTACAAATTATGATTATGATTATTTTAATTTTCAATATAATACATTTTAAAATTAATAATTTAATATATATCATTTTAAGTATATAATATGAAAAATATATATGTATGTTTTTTAAATGATTTTAATAAGAAAAATTTTACTTTTTTAAAAATAGTGATAAATTAATTTTTAATTGATTATTATTTTTATATAACTTTTGTCTTTGTAAAATTATTAATAATGTAAATTATGATAATAAAATATGATAATAAATATATAAAAATACAGTGTAATAATAATAAGGATATAATAAAAATAAAAAATAGTTTGAAAATTAAAAAAAAGATATGTTCTGGGAATGTAGGGGTGTGTCACCCCGCAATGGGGGACCTTATATCTAGAAATAGGGTATAGTGCTGTGAGGTGTGTCGCGCATGAGGGTGTCATCGGGCAGGGTTCCGTTTAGAGTCATCCGACATCAGGGATCTCGAGTGTGGTCAAGGTCAAGGGTCAGTGCAGGTAATGAGTCCGAGACCTGGGTAAGGGTTCATCGAGGAGACGTCAGTCCGAAATCCGAGAGAGGTTCGTGAGGATGAAATAGATCATGATCCAAGGTAGTTGGAAATTTATGGAAATGTTTTATGGTAGAATATCTATAGACAATGTTAATAACGGGGGTGCGATGGTTCAACCACAGTGATGTCCGAGTTTGATGTGAGGCTGCGGTTAGGACTATGACATTATGGTTTTAGATTACTAGATCCTATATGATGGTTTCTGATTTTATCTAACTTAGATGTTTTTCATTATTTTTTTTAAATGGCGTGTTATGTTTGATCCACATGTTATATTCCCTATTTTCCATCAACATTTGGTGTTTGTATCTTGTTTTTGCCTCCAAAAATTTCATTATTTCTATTCTATTTTAGGTTTATGAATTTACTTAACTAAGATAATTTTGTGAAATACAACTTTTTCAGTCTATTTTTGAAAAATAGATATTTTTCTTATTTCTTATTTTTTTATAATCTGATTGGAACTTTTGGATTCTTCCTTTTTTAGTATGAATTGGATCTCACATAGGATTTTTTTGTTTTTTTAATCACTACTATTTCCACCAAACTTCTCGGGTGAAATTTTTTGAGTGTAAATATCTACACCCACCAGTGAACCTATTTTCCTCTTTAAATCTATTATTGAGTTCTTTTCTCCCTTCTAGTGTTTTATTTTTGTGTTTATCATCCTTTTAATTTCATTATACTTGTTTCTATGTATATAAAACACACTTCTTATGTTTCCTTGCTTCGTGTATCCATGAATCGAATTCCAAGTAAGGGTTTTTATTTTTCCTGCCATTTATTTCTTGTGGAAAACCATATATATACACACTTTGTATATATAGATATGTCTATGTTCATACACACATAAAGAGTTTTCTATCATAATCCTATTCTGGATTTCTAAATGTTTTGTATTAGTGTTTAACAGATCCGAGCAATACATGTTTGGTTTTGAAATAAAATACACATTTAATTTTTTATATTTATATATGGTTTATATATATAAGTATATATATACATATAAAGGTGAATCTAGGTTTTTAAAGGTCAATAGTGTGCTTGTTTTTGTATTTATATGGTCGATAAAAGTTTTCATTTAACATGGGTTTTTATTTTGTAAACCAAATATACACATAGTGTATATTCGAACATATATATATATATATAATTCAATCCAATTATATTTTATTCTATTGAAGATGATTTTTAATCTATAAATAAATACTTGCATGCAAATAATGTTTTTGTTTCAATTGATTTTGAATTTATTATGAAAAACTTAGTTTTTATATATGTTTTTCCATACAGTTATGTACATTAAACATAACATGATTTTTTGTTTTCAATCTAGTAATATTGAAGATTAAATAATATTATGAAGTATTAATAAATTTCATGGGATCATTAAAACTTGTATCAGTTATATAAATCATATACATATACATGAAGGATATATATATATATATATATATGATTTCCAAACCCTAATTTCATTTGATAAAAAATAAGATTTAATTAATATTTGGATTCAATTAATACTAGTAGGATTTTATTAATTGTTAATCTTGTGCTTTATAACCAATATGTGTTTATAAGTATGAATCAATACCTACAAATATATTAAAGGATACAAGGATGTATATAATCATGTTCTCATGTCATTCTCACTTAATGTTTTAATTCATGAGGAACCTGCATCAATAATTTCTGTTAGTTAATCCAATTTATAATTTAATATATTTCCATCATCACTGACACATTTATTATTGAATTAAATGGCATTCGTTTCTATTATGTATCCATTTCCATGAATCATGGATTTTAAATTTATAAAATTATGATTTTATATGACAAACCACATCTATTAATTTCTTATATTTTTTTGTTCATTATCACACATGGATAGAATGTTTAGTTGTTAATGCATGTCATTGAGAAATTTTTTATATAATTGTTATCTTACATATCATGATAATTCATAAAAAACTGAATTATAAAATGTGGTATGAGAACCCTTTAATAATATGAAATGATAAATTAAATATTCAAATTTGTATGGGAAAATTTTAATATATGACCTTACTTGGGCGTAAGAGGAATGTATTGGACTTAGTGTGTAATGGGTTAGGGATCAGTTAATGAAAGTACTACAATTTTGGGGACCAGTTAATGAAAAACTTATGGGTTAAAGACCAGTTAATGAATGCCCCATGATTCATTGGTAGTTCTCATCAGACAAATAAGGTCATGGAAGGAGGCTCTGACACATTCTAGAATTATACATTCTCTAATTATGTTTATAGCATTCAATTGAACATGTGTGTATTCAACTGAATAATATTGTTCGTTAAGAGCTTTACAGTATTTTATTGACCTAGTGTGTATTCAACAGTAGAATAGTCTTGGTTAAGAGCATGTACTAATGAGTATTAGAAGAATTAAATTCACATGGAATGATTTTTATTCAACACCCCACTCATGAACATTAATAAAAATTATGGTAGTTTACTAGTTATTTTATGTCGTGCATTTTATGTGATAAATTAATTATGCCATTATTTATGCACAACTCTAATAAATTTATTATCCATGTGTAGATTCTGTACATGCACCCTTGAATGATTCACATATCATTTTTTAATTAACTACAGAATAATATGTTTCATACCACACATTTGATATAAGCATGCTTATGATTGGAACATGTTTTATAGTATCCCTATTAACATTCTATAATATGATCACTGGTAATTCTTGGAAAAATATTATGTTGTGATTCATGTATTTCAGTTTTCCTCTAAGGAAATGATTAATGAATATTTTTTAGGTAATTTTTTAAATGTTTTATTGGAAATTTTAACTAAAAAACCCCCTTATAGGGTATTCATATTCTATCCCTCTGTTTTCAATACATTTTTTCAGGTTTAGAATATTTTAGTTACACTAATTGGTGGCTTCTTTGTGGTGTCATTTCAATTCAATATTGAATGATTTTATTATTTTTATCAGGTATTATAGAACCTAATCATCAAAGATACAATGTATGTAACATGTTGAGTATTTCATCAGAATTACTGTTTATAAGAAAAATTACACACCATGTTTATTAATGAAATGGCTCTAGGAATTCTATGGTCGGGGTATAATAGTAGGTAGTAGAGGTTTAATTTAGAAATCTATGGAAAATAAGAACGACAATAGAAACTTAATTATGTATTATTAAGTATATGTCTTCCATAAATGTTTTTGATGGTAGACGAAACAATTATTTTGTATCCCCCATCCTAATTACTAGAACACATAATCTTCGAGACATGTTCAGAGACATAAAAACCATTTGTGAACTGATGTCTAACCTATAAATGCCTTTAGCAAGTGTCTAACAATGAAAATGTCCTTCGAATTTATCAAGGATTTATTCACGATTACTACCTCATGGTGCAAGAGCAACAAGCTTTTTATGCACACTAAAGAAGGCACTATGACGGACTCTTCTTATATATCACCCTATTTGACGGTTATCTGGACCTAGAGATTTTTCAAGAAGCTGTAGAGGGGGATACCCCTACGTAGCCCATATGTTCAAAGTTTGGAGTTACCACTTGTATGTGGGGATTTATAACATCTGGTTTATAGAAAACCATGGCGCTTGATTGGTCTATCAGAACCACATTCATTCTGACATCTTCGAACTATACACATCTCGTTCCACACTTTTGATGACCTACTGATTTGTGCATTAGTTTAACTCGATAAATTAGATGTGTACATGGGAGATTGAAATTGGGGACTTTAAGAGAACATTGGAGATCATTCTAACTAGAAAAACCTACCAGGGATTTCTCTGACGATGGGGGACTGGATGAAGGGGCATCATGGGTGATGTCTATGGGGTTTTCATGGAATGATTAGGAACACCAAATAATTTCAAGGAAGTAATTATTAGAAGGGGGGATAATGTGACACCCGAACCTATTTAATGTGTAATAGAAATATCTTATGGTTTTACATCATTTAATTATTTTATATCCCAATAATGATTTCAAAATAAAAAAAACACATGTTTTATTCAATAAATCACTGAAACTATTACATTAAAACAAGGCCAAAAGACCATAACTAACCAAGGAAACTATTGGAAAATATGAGAAGTTCCCCTAGGAGACCCCCTAGCCCCACAATGAGACCATGTAGGTATCACTCATCCCATGGACCGATCGTAATAAAGAATGTAATCTCTATGAGAAGTGAACTTGTAGTAATTAGAAGACGGGTATAAAGAACCATCTTTGTAAGACAAACCGACTTAAAGTTATGAAATACCATAAAAATGTATTTATAAGCGTCTTCTTGACCACTGGAAATACTTATGACCATTAATTTTTAAATCCTTCTGTTCTTTAAAATGACCAGTTTTGTCTTTCTCTGACTGTTACTGTTTTATTAAATAGATATGCTTAAAATTTAATCCCTTTTAATATAGTGTTATATCAAATAATAATTTAAATTTAATATTGTTTTTATATAAGTATCCTTTTCAATGTAAATATTATCTCACATTTATTTCAGATTATTTAAAATAATTGTTTTTATTAACAAAATTTATTCTAATCAAATTATTATTTAATAGTATATTTTTAGTAATAATTATATTAATAAAAGAATATAGCTAATTTGTTGTTTAATTTCCAAAATATGATATATATATATATATATATATATAAAATTAGATATGAATTATAAGAAATAATAATAAAAAACTAACACAATTATATAATTATAATTATTTATTGAAGTTATACATTACATTGAGAATTATTATTTGAATGTATTTTAATGGAATTATATTTTAGAAGTTCACTATTTTAATTATTGTGGACAAATATTTAATCTATTATATATATAATAATATGGGATTTATATATTTTCTAAAATATGATATATATATATATATATATATATATATATATATATAATTTAATTGTTATTAGATTATCAATTTTGATAAGATTAATGTTTTATATTATTATTATCATTTTTAAAGATTCAAAATTAGAAGTATTTAGTAAAAATTATGATAATTATTATTTTAATTTTTAGGATAATATGTTTTCAAATAATTAATTTATTTTTATCATTTTATGCATATAATATGAAATATATATATCTGTGTGTGTGTGTTTTAAATGAATGTAATAAAAAAAACCTTTAATTTTTAAAAAGTAATGATAATTTTTTTAATATATTAGTAGTTTTATATAAATTTTGAATTCGTGAAAATATTAATAATATAATATATGACAGTAATATATGATAATTATATATGATAATAATATATGATAATAATGTTATAATAATATAATGAAATAATAATAATGATATAATAGTAATAATTATAAAATAGTTTGATAATGAAAAAAATGACAAGTTCCAGGGGAGGGTCATTCCACAAAGGGGATCTCGATATCTAGAAATCAATCGTAGGGTTTTAGAGTGCATCTTGGATGATGGTGGCATCAAGAAGGGTTCTGTCGGGAGTCATTTGGCGTTGGGGATTTGTAGTGCGGTAGACACTGAGGGTTGGTGTAGGTCGCGAGTCCAAGAACTAGGTGGGGGTTCTTTGAGGTCATGTTTGGATGAAAGCTGAGTAAGGTTTGTGTGGGTAAAATGGAGCTTGAGCCAAGGGAGGTAAAGGTCGATGACAATCCTTTCTGGGAGAAGAGTTAGAGATGAATTTGAGGACGACAGTGTGATGGTTCGACCATCGGGAAGTCTGAGTTTGAAGTTAGGATAGGGTTAGCTCTCTGACCTTCTAGATCATGTTTACCAAATCTTACAGGTAGGTGTATTATTTTGTCTATCTTAGATGTTTTTCATTATTGTTTTTCAATCTTGAATTATGTATGATTCATATGCCGTATTTCAGAAAACATTTCAACATTTGGTGTCTGCATCTTGATATTTCATCTAATAATTTCATTTTCACTCTTCTATTTAAGTATTATTAATTGAATTTATTGTGATACTTTTGTCTAATATTATTTTATAGTCCTATAATGAAATATACATTAGTTTATTTTGTATATTTTACCCGAAACAGATTAGAATTTTTGGCCTCTTACTTTTTTAATTATGAATCAACTCTCATATAGTATATTTTTTTGAATCACAACTATTTCCAAAAATCATCTTGTGCAAGATACTTTGATTGTGTATATCTATGAAGACCAATGAACTCATTTTCCTCTACCAATATATAGTTGATTTCTGCGATACCTTCTAGTGTTTTATTTTTGTGATTTTCATCCTCTTAATTTCGTTATACTTGCTGCTGAGGGTATCAGATACCCTACTTCTGTTTCATTGCTTAATATATCAAAGCATTGGAATCCAAGTAAGGGGTTTTTTATTCTTTGTCTTTATTGTGAAAAACCATATATATATAAACAACATTTATAAATAGATATGTATATGTTACCAGAAGTATATATAGTTTTCTATTCTAATCCTATTCTAGATTTTTAAATGTTATTTATTCATGTTTAACTGATGTGAGAAGTACTTGTTTGGTTGTGAAATTAAAAACTCATTCCCTTATTTATATGTATATATGGTATATATATATATATACACTTCTAAGGTGAATCTGAGTTTTCAAAGGATAAAAAATTGCATGTTTTAATATTTCTAATGTCGATAAAAGGGTACATTTAACATGTTTTTTTATTATTCAAAACCAAATATACACATGCTTTATATTCCGAAATACACATATAATTCAATGCAAATATTTTTAAATTATTAATGACAATTTTGAATCTTTATATAATGACTTGGACAAAAATAATTTTGTGGGCTCAACTGGATTTGTAATTATTATGAAAACATTTGTTTTTATATATTTATGTCCATATGGTTATGTATTTTAAACATAACAAGAGATTTATTTTTCAATCCTATGATATGGGTGATTAAATAATATTTTGAAGTATTAATCAATTGTAAGGTATCATTAAACCTTGTCTCAGTTATGTAAACCTTATACATATACTATGTGGATATGGATATATATATATATATATATATATGATTTCAAAAATAAATTCAAGTGATGGATAACTAGATTTAATTAATTTATTGATCCAATTAATACTTGTATGAGTTTTATAAGAATTAATATTTATTTTTCTAATAAATATGTGTTTATAAGTTAAAAATTATAAATAAATTTTTTGAATAATAAAATAATGTGGAAAACCAAGGTAGAATGTTATGATAACATAATGATTTATTTTATAATGAACCTAATTCAATAATTGTTGTTAGTTAATAAAAATTATGATTTAATATAATTTCATGTTCACTGACACATTTATTAGTGTATTAAATAGCATGGATTTCTATTATGTATATGATTTCATGAATCAAGGAATTTAAAATAAAAAATATATAATTTTACGTGACAAACCCCTTCTATGCATTTCTATTATGTTCTGATCATTATCACAAGTGGAAAAAAAATTTCTAGTTCAAGAATTTTATTGAGAAAATTGTTATCTAAATATTAACGGACATATCATGATAATTATTAAAAAAAGAACTAAATTATTCAATGTGGTATAGGACACATTGAATAATATGAAATTAGAAATTAAATATTAGATGGGGTATAAGGAACATTGAATATACGAACTTCCTTTGTTATATGACAAATGTTTGGGACCTAGTGTATAATGGGTTGGGGACCGGTTAATGAAATATCTATGGGTTTGGGACTGGATAATGGAAGTCCTATGGGTTTGAGACTAGTGAATGAAGTCCCCACGATACATTTGTAGTTCTCATGTGACAAATTAGGTCATGGCATGAGGCCTTGACACAATCTAGCATTATATATTCCATCATTATGTTTATTTCATTTAATTGACCAAGTGTGTATTCAACAGTAGAATATTATTTGTTAGGAGATTTATAGTATTTAATTGACCTAGAGTGTATTCAAGTAGTGAATATTCTTGGTTAAGATCCTGTAATTATGAGTATTAGAAGAAGTAAATGCATATGGAATATTGTTTACTCAATACCAATATCATGTAACTTAATACTAATGATGGGTGTTTACCAGTTATTTTATGATGTGAATATTATGTGATAAATTAATTATGGAATTGTTTATGAAAATATCTGACCATGTACATTTTCCATGTGTAAATTATGCACCTACACCCTTGCATGATTCTCAAAGAATTGATTAATTAACTCTTTCATAATACAATTCATGTCTTGAATTTTATATAAGCATTCTTATGATTGGAAATTGTTTTATTGTATCCCTATTAACATTCCTTAAAAATTTCACGGGTAATTCATGGAAAACTATTATGTTTTGTTTTATTTATTTATTTTTTCATCTATGAAAATTTTATATTAATATTTTAAAGGGTTATTTTTAAAAGTTTTTATTTGGAACATTATTTTAAAAACCCCCTTACTGGATATTCATATTCTCACCCTATGTTTATAATTAATTTTTATAGGTTTATAAGATTTAAGTAACAATGATTGGTGGGTGCTTTGTGGAGTCTTTTCTCTTCATTATTGAGGGATCATAATGTTTTTATCTAGTTTTCCATAACCTAACCTACAACGATCCTCTGTATGGAACATGATATGTAATTTATCATAATTCCTTTTTATATAAAAAAATCACACAATAGTTTTATTAATGCACCGAATCCATGGAATCTTGAGTTAAGGTGTGATAATAGGAAACTACTAAAAAAATTGAGAAATATAATAAAGAAGTTTGACAATATTGTTGCAACATCATAAGTCATCAGTTTCATTCAAAAAACAAAGTGTTTGAAAAAATATACATCTTTATATCTATAGACTCATTTTTAAACATATTCATACGATCCTATTTGGAAGGGATCGTCGGAAGAAATTTTTAAAGACATTAATATATAAAAATAACCCAATATATTTTTTCCGAAACTCCATCTCATTTTTTGACTTTCACAAAGTCAATTTCTAGTCTATCCAATAAAAAATCATTTTAAGGGTATTTATTCAAACAACATTTTCATTCCAAAATAATCACATTAGTGAATTATTTATTTTTCCACCATATTCCACTTATTTGGACCATCATTAAATAATATCTGAAGTGTTTTTATAGAATAGTTCATCTATAAAAGTTTTGTATAGAAATTTTGTCTTTAAAAAAATGTTGATCGTAGGCTTTATAATCATACAATTTTTACATCCTTTGGAAAAAATATATTGGATGGTGATATTTTCAATATGAAAGGAACATTAAATACCAAAAAATTATTATCTTACATATTTTTAGAATATTTATATAAGTATCCCTTCCAACCATCTGAATTTCTGAATTTCTAGAATATTGTCATCTTTATTATAATTAAAAAATTAATTTTGAAAAAATTTATTTGGAAATAAACACATAATATTATTATGAAGAAATCATAGAGGATAATCATTTATGCAATCCAATCCTAACTAATCAAAATAAATTTAACAAATGGAATCTTGTTAACAATAACACTTTATGGATTATTGAAAACACTTAAAAAATTTGATAATCTTCTCTAACCACAATATTTTAAAAACACCAAGAATGATAAAAATAGTGTAATCAATTATTAAAATATCATCAATTGATATCTAATAAAAATTATTTACATAATGATTAACTTGTTTTAAATGAAATTTTACTATTGAAACACACGAATATATCCATTCAATGAGGACACATGTGATATCTTATGAAAAAAAATCATTAGATAAAAATTATTAAAAAATAATCATTACAGTATCAACAAAAAAAATTTCATAAATAATTTTATCACATAACCATAATCTACATTAAAATTTTTCACCTGTTTAAAAATTTAAGGATATTTTCTCTCTGTATTTTTCTGGGAGAATAATCTTATACATGACTCAAAATATTCTCCCTCTTTATGATTACGAGAAACATCCTCCTTCGAAATTGAACTCCAATAAGTATTATTTAATGTTTAAAATGAATAGGTATTAAAACAAGAATAAAATTCAGCATAGAATCCTTATCTATCCATGAGACACCTTATATAAAACTCCATGTTTAATAGAAAACATGGAATTATTGTTTCTTTATTAGAGTGGGGATCTTTATACTAAGTCAATAAGGTGAAAATGATATTTTATAAACGATTACAAATTAATTATTAAAAAATTCATTTTTTAGAATGTTAATTTGTTATAATATCCCTTATTTGACTTAAACGTGACACATAGTCCAATATTACTATTATTTTTTCAATTTCTTCTTCTATAATGTGATATTTTATCAAGATATTTTTTTTCCAGAAATAATTAACTTTATTTTAATCAAATTTTAATAGAAATAAATTTATATCCCTTTATTTGAAAAGTATTTTTCACATTAAATAAAATATCTTCAATATATTTCTTAATCGTTAAATATTATTTCAAATAATTTATAATATATATCTATTAAACATAGACAATGATAATGAGTTGATGTCTTATTTTATACTAAATGTACACATATAAATATCTCCAAAATAATATAAATTTTGATATGGAAACTTTTTATCATACACTGATCTGAAAAAAAACAGATTTATATCATAATAACTCTTATAATGATGTTTCTTGTAAAAATTACAAAATACATTATTTTATTGATGTACCAAATAATTAATTATAACACTAAAATGTTTATTTCATTGGGTCATATTTTACTATATTTAGTTTTTAATTTTTTTTATCATAATGTCATATATTATAGCATTTATATACAATATGATCCAAATGATTTTATTACTCTTTAAAATATAACATAAATTTTCATCATCTGCTATTGAAGAAATTTATCATGGTAGAAATAGATATTTTCCTAAAGAGAAATGATTAATTTCAATCACTAATAATTATCATTTCCAACCAACATATCGTAAATTTATAAAACTCTATACACTGTTATTTTAATGATATTTAAGTACTAATACTTTTTTTGACGATTAAATGGTCATTTATAGGAGTTGGATGCATCAATAAGAGGTTGGGATAAATAATGTGGTGTTAGAGTTCATATATAATTTAGAAAATATCTTTCATTGTCTGAACATGAGTTTTATGTAAAAGAGGGTAAGCCGGATGAGATGGGATTCCAATAGTTTGTTGTGTCATTACATGTACAATTCATCTAGTATAGGGTTCATTTAATACAATGTAGTGGTATGAGTCATGGATTGTGGTGTAATGCATGATAAAAATAAATAATTCTATTTTTGGGTTACAATTATATCTATTTAATGAAAAAATTTTGTCATGACATAAGGATATTAGAGGAAAGTTGTTTCAAATGGACAAACCCATGTTTGTTTTATTTACAAAACATAAGAATAAATACATATACATATTTATATCACTTTTTTGATGGGTGTGGGGTGAGAAACATTGGTCATTGAATTAAAAGGGTTTTATACATACCCCTAAATGATTAATAGAGGTGTTTAGAGAGTTTTATTAAATTATAAAAGTTTCTATCATTACATGGAAACATTTGATTTACCTTGTGACCTGTGAGTCATTTCATATAGTTCTTCAATATTTGGTGTCACTGCATCATGGATATCATGTCCAAACATGACTTTCCAATGAAAATATCAATTTAAGTGCTTTAATGAATTTTAAATGTGTGAAGACAAGGGGTAAAAAATTGTATTTTTATAGAGTCTTTTTACTTAAACATACCATATGGCCTTTCATGCCCTGATTACATAGAAATATAGTTTCATTTTAAATTTGGTATCCATTTTTAATCACTGAAGGATACACAGTTTCATAAAAATTACAAGCAATTGTAGCTACATATTTAGAGTCCTTGAGTGCACCTTTATTTTTTTGTCATCAAATTTGTTAGATTGACTAGTTTTTTATCTCATGTTTGCTTGAATTATTTTATGTTGTAATTTCATCCTATTCATCTTTTTAGAGAGGCCATATAATTTTTTCAACATCTTTTCTATTATTTTATGGTTTTTTCATGGATTGGGGTTTAGTGGTCATGATATTTTAGGTTTTCCAGAAATGATGTTTTATTTTAATTACATTGCATTAATTTTTCATATGTAGATATTAAAAAATCATCTATTAAGGGAATGGGTTTAATATATATAGTTTTTATTAAAATATATAAGTGAAATTACATTATTTTTATGGGGGATGGTAAGAATTAACATAATAATGATAATATATTTTATATATAAATTGGATGAGAATATAATATTAACTTCTGTTTTATAAGATTATATATCATTTTATGTGATTAATTGTTGTTTGAAATTATCCCAAATAGTTCTCCATTTTTATATATGTGCCGAATATGTGAATAAATATTTCAAAACACATTTTATAAAATGTTAATAATTTGAAAATTTTATTGAATTGATTGCGGTAACTATAGAATTAACGTGATCATTATCTTCAAAAGTTGTAAAATTAATTTGAATTAATGTTTTAAATATAAAATGATAAATGTTTAGTTATATAAATTGGGATTTTTCTTATAGTAAAATGTATATCATTTTTGTGATTTTGGTGATTTTGGTTATTTTGTTACTGAATTTTTACAGTTGTAATTATGGTGTTGACATCATGAGGCTTTGGTGGTGGAAATAGGTGGGGGTGATTTTTCCTTTTTTGGTCCCATGTGTAGTTGAAGCTGTTATTAGGTTATAAAATATTTTGTTCTTTATATTAATCTATGAATAATAATATTCGTACATGAAATTCTTTTGTAATGGAAAATAAATTATTTAGGAAATTAATTTTCATATAGACAAAAAATAAGATTATTGAATAACCACATATAAATTATCTTGATAAATTGATACCTTTAACAAGAATACATTATTCAAGGATGAATAATTTTAAAACATTTTACTATAACATCATCCCAGTGACATTATTCAATGGTAGAATCACATTTTCAGTGATGACCTTGTGCTTTGAGAACCTATGAATTTCACCATAGAAATCCACTTATCCTAGAATAGATGTATCTAATTCTCTGTACAACAATCATCATAACAAGAATCATTTTGATGAAAATGTATTATTTTGATACCTCCAAACATGAGACAGTGGAAGAGGAGGATCACTCTCTATTCTTGAGAGCATTCTAGGAGAAGATGTTACATTCAAGGTAAATAAGAAATATAACATTTTCATATTTATAAATATTTGTGAATTAAATATTATCTTTAATTTAATTTGGATTCTATGTTCTAGGGAGTAACTAATACACAACAATTCGTTTCTTCGAAATCTTACATTGCATAAACCGTTGAGTCATACTAAATAAAAACAAGATAATATTATTATTTTAAAAGGTAGTTAAAGATTATACGTTGTATTGGAAAAAATTAACATAACTAACTAAAATATGATTAAACATGTTTATTATATGTTTTTATATTTATCTAATAAAGGATAAAGGCTTAAAATCATAACGAATCAAATTTTAATCATAAAGACTCTAATATTCTTTATAAGGTTAATTTACCGCCTTTTAAAGGAGAACCCTTTTTAAATATTGTTTTTTTCACTTTTATATGTTCTATTCAACAATATATATTTATTCCATAGAATTGGGACATCAATATTTCCTTGGGGTGAAATTTTGTTGTATTTCTGATATTGTTCAGTTTTTATTGAATAGTGAAAAATACAACATTTTACTTCAAAACTTCCTTCTAATATAATTTATTTATATGAAATGATTATATTTTTAAATTGTTTTAATTTGTAATTAGATTAAATTTTTACCATTTAATCCAATTTTGTTCATTGGATGTAATTTAACTTTGAAATTGAACATAAAAAAGTGTCAATCATTTGATAGTTATTATTTCAAAAAACACGCCTTTTGTTTTGACAACAGGAAATAAATTTAAATTAATTTCAGCAACTTCTATATTTTGAATTTTGAAAAATGGATTCCATATTTGTAATCATAATATTGAATTTTTGTAAATAAGTTACTTTTATTTTTAGACAATATGAATAGTAACATTAGTAAATATTTTATTTATCGTGGTTAAAAGGTAAATCTGGTAAATAAGATTAAAATATAATATTATAATAATATTAAATTACCAAAACATTTTTCGTAACCCTATTGGATGACACATGTCCAACCATGGGCTTCTTTGGGATGAGTTTGGGATCCCATGGAGCCACATGTAAGTGAAAATGACAGATTATAAAAATTTATTTAAAGTTAATGAAAATGTAACACAAACATAAACCTCTGAGTAAAAAAATTATTATAATGGTTTATATAAGTACTTTTTTTGGACAATAAATAATAATTAAAAAGATAAAAATATATCAAACATTATGGTATTTTATTAATAATTTTTATACATCCAATAAATAAGTTTATTTATGACACAATGATGATGTAATGATTACCTCACTAATGAATATTTTATATAGATGAGATTATAAATATTAAAATAAATTTATTTTGAACATTTTAATTTAATGAAATAATTTTATGGAAGCATATAACTTTTTATATTTAAATTAATTTAGTTTTTTTAAGTGACATGTTGTTATATATTTTTTAAAATTCAGAATATGAATAGTTTATAAATTGACATAAATGAGTTTTAAAAATGAATACAATTTATTTAAATGATATGGTAATCATAAAAATCAATGAATCATAAAACTGACTTAGATATGGTTGGAAATGTCAATAATAAACCAATTTTGGTTCTATTGTCATTTTATAGTAAGTATATTAACCATATTTAGTGAACACACAAGAGGACATAGTTAGAGTCAAATTAGTTAACTAAGTGTTAAAGCTAAACGATAAGGTTAAATTTGAAAAAAAACCCATATAAACCTTTTTTAGTTTAGAGGATTTATAATAATAGTCATTGTATATTAAATTTAATGATTTTGGGGTGTTTTGAAAATAAAACCTAGTTTATTATAAAATAATATTTTCAAACATTCCTAAAGAGACCCTCCTCCCACTTATAAAAATCCAACACCTCTAACCATTACTCACACATCTAAATCCCCCTTTGAACATTCAGAATCTACCCAAATAGTCTACAAATATCCCTCTATTCCTCCTAAAATTCTTAACATAGTCACAAGGAACATTAAGAAAACCTTTTGTTTCAAACCGAAGGGAGTTACCAAATTTAAATATAACATATTCCCTCAAGTTCATTTCATTTATTTTCCTTATCTAACCCCCTAAATTCCCGTTATTCCATTCATTTACAAAAACAAAATTATACAAAATATACTAGGTTTTTTTATGATAAGTATCTTAACTACACATCTACACACCTCCAAATAAGTGGTACGAACATAATGTTTCTGTGGACAACCATCTACTGGCTCACGAAATGATGATTGTTCAATTTTCTCATATGGCCTCTCATGGGGGCCATTATGATAAAACTGAATTCAAATATGATACATATTATATATATATTATCTCTATAGCTCTTTATTTTTCATTTATATCAAAACTTTATGGTTTCCATAATGGGTAAAGATGATAATTTTATTTGAGGAAGTGCAGACTACCGCCCCCTCAAAGTGCTATGGCTGATTCATGCCATATGTGAAACATATAAAGTATAGTGTTAATAAATATATTTATGTTATTATAATGGAACTAAAATATAACTATGTATCATTATGTTTTCATTCCATTAAATATGAAATATAAATGAAAGTAGCGTTCATGCGTATGTACAACTTACCGTCTCCATGAATGGTGCATTTCATTTCATATCTCCAATTGTTATGTACTATTATAAATACATATTTATACTATATATATATATGATATATATGACATATAAATCATGAATATGATTCTATATATAATGGACTTCTGATGGAATATATAACATGTAATTATAAGAATTTCATTTTTGACTCATGTACCAAATATCGACAAAACGACCACAATTAAAATAAATTATTATGTATTGTCATAACATGGTAATAAGTAAAATAAAATTAGTAATAAACTTTAAAATTTTTGTTAATAAAGTATAAATTAAATTATTTTTATTATTTAGGATGAACAAGGCCCATACGAGACAAGTTGGACACGAGGTAATAGAACTTCTTAACCCAATTTCCATTGTTTGGGTTAATCTTCTACATTAGAATTATGTCGTGCAATGATTATGTAAGAAATAATGTTTGATTTACTATCATGTATTTTTAGAGTAATTAACTTTAATTATAGTTATTACACATAATTGATCTATTTTATTTATAAACTGATCTTTGTAAGGGACTACGTTTCAATCTCCTTTCATAGAGGCATGTCTTGATATAGTGAACCTTTATTATCCTCTAAGGTGTATATACTACTATTTGACATATTTTATCATGAATATCCTTATTATCATGATATTATATGTTTTTTTATGTTATTATTTAAATATTTTTATACAAGTTTTTCTCAAGTGATACAAGACTCTTTCACTAAAACAATGTTTTATAACTTTAGGATGTTTATTTTTCAAAATCATTCTCAATAGTGTGCCTTTGTTTAAAATGGTTTTAAATATTTATTTATATGGACATTAAAGATTTAAAATTTTAATTCCGTAAAAAATTTCATTTGTCTGGGAGACAATTTTATTAAAATATATTCTTTTGAAATGTTTTGATTTTCTCTTTTATATTGGATTGATTATGTCAATATCATGAACTGATATATTTTGATTGTAATATGTAAATTTTTTTCTTCCCATTACGATTGTTTTATGTGATTTGATTATGTTATGATTCTTGAGAAATGTTTATTTATAAGGGTTGTTCTGTTATAAACATAGGATGGGTGATCCCGATATATCTCTCCAACGCATCAGGTAATGTGATGGAGGTAAATGTTAATGGTTCTCCTAAGTGATGAATGGAATATACTGTGATGGGTAATGAAAATGTTACTCCTTATGTAGCTGTGAAAGATACGACGTAAGTATGTTATGTATCCTGCAAGTTACCATTATGAATAATGATTTCAATGTGTTATTTATTAAATATTATGATTTTGTTAGGTATGTTAAAGAGCATGTGTTTATGATTTAAAAGTATGATTTATTTGATTTGTTTTTATTGTTGCACTTTTGTTTTTATACCTTTTTTATTAACCTTACATAGCTTTTTATGCTCATCCCATGTTTTAAAATGTTTTTTACATGACTTATTGTAGAATAGGGACATGGATGGGATCATGGAAAATTCATGTTTTTTTAAATAGGGAACTAAACATGTTTCTTTTCTTTTAAGTGTTTTTATTTCATGAAAAAAATCGATAGAGAAGAGGTCTCTACATTGTGATTTTTGAGATGAAATTTAATAATTATTTCAAAAAATCTATAAAACTCTATACCTGAAATGATCCTCAATGTGAATTATTATCTTCATTAAGGATTAATTAATTATTATGGTTGGGGCCTTATAGTTGGTATTAGAGGACAGTTTAGACAACTTTACGGATTAGTAGTTTTATTAGATATATGGCTTGTATCTATGTCTACACATTAAGGTAAATAATTATTTTGTATATTTTTTAGATCATGTAATGTTTGTTATAAATGGAATGTGGAGGATCTAGAACTACAATCTTATCCCTTCCATATGACTTGATTGCAATAATTTCTGTAATGTTATGTCGAGACTATTGTCAAGAATTTTCTAACATACAACTCACTTATAATAAATTTTCTGAGATATCAAACTCCTCTGCTATACCTCAATACCATAGTGGATCGTGTGTTACATTTAATCAAATCCTATTATCTCAATATTCTCATATTTTCAAGAAAGGAATATATTATAAAAAGATTTTGAAATATTTTACCATATCTCAATATTGTGAAGAATATTATTATTTTGAAAAAGGTAATGAAGAGAGAGAAACTTGCATAACCTATTTATATTTTATTTTAAATTATAGAATTTCAGTAAATTTTTATGGTATTTTAAAAGGGTCATTGATTGAATGTTTCAACTAAATCATAGTCAGACTAGTTTATAGAATGTTAGTTATATCAGATGTTGTACAATTATATGTCATACATCATTATTTTCTGAAACTATTTTCTTGTGAACAACCATATGTCCCATGTTGTACGAGGTGTAATTTTATAAATGAAGAAGATGATTTTGAAGGATCTCTAAATCGTTATTTTAATTCATGGATTATCTATCTATGTGAACAAGATGATAATGAACCAAGGTAGACACTATGATCTAAGTACGATGCTCATTCTTTGGGAATAGTGTTATATTATGGAGGTGAAAAAATGTAAATATATATAATATTTCATGAATTGAGATGTTTATTTCATTATGAAGTGGAATGAAAATGTGAGGTATAAGACAACCATTGAGGTTAAATCTTGAAATGGTTATTTTTTAGGAGTTTTTATCAGTTTTGGGGATGTTATAAAATAATATAGTTTGTGAAAAATGAGAACACACAGACTGTGTGACAAACTATATCACCAGACAAAGTTGCAGGGACTGAACCCACAACCAATGTGCGATTGGGACTTATCGCCCACCACTGGACTACATGAAGCCCCTATTTAGTGTGAATTATTAATTTTTGATAAATGATTTTATGGATCAAGAAAATGGTTTTTTGGGAACTTATGTTCTCAAATAGATATCATTAATATAGTAAAATGATTTGGTGATTATGTTATAATTGTTATTATTGAAGAAATTCTATCTTTTGGGGAAACTCTATATGCCTAAAGAAAACATAATACTATGGGAATTTATTTCAGGAGTAATGGTTGAATTCTTTTTGGGAGACTCTATGATTTATTTATGAACAAATTGCGATTTAGGTTATTAATGGAAATGATTAGCCTCTCTAGGAGAATATGGGATTAGGTTAATTAATTTTTACTATGAGACATTAAGAGTAAATGATTTTAATTGGAGATAAATGTCAACATTTTTATGTAAGACTATGTGATCAAATCATTCTTAATTTTGGGTATCAATCTTACTTTGGATTACATTGAATAATTTTAAGGAAAATTTTTAATTGAATGTTCATTGTCGAGATATGGATACTTTTTTCTAAATTTGTAGATGAGGAGTTTAATTTTTTATATAAGATTATCCTTTTTTGGGATTATCTGATCTTGTACTAAACATTTTGGTTTTGGTTAATTTATAAAGATAGGGGAAATATGTAGTTTATCTTTTTTGGTTTATGTTATTCTCTAGAAGTTGATTATTTCCCTTCAGGTGAGACCAAGTCATCTAGAATACTCATAGTTTAGAGGAAAGATGATTTTTTGGTATAAACATATTAATGGATGAATCTCTACATAAAAAGTAAGTATATCTCTTTATGTCGTTAGTCAATAGCATAAATAAATTTTACAAATATATGAAAGGAAACCTAAAAAAATAATCAAAATTGTTCATTTGGTTTTCCTAATGGGGAATCAAAGATAATTTAAACTATCACATGATTGTGGTTTTCTTGTCGTTAAATTTCTCTGAGTCATGTTTTCTATCACTCTCCATCAGATCACAATGTATAGTATCTCTTCTATATCCATGTCTTCCTACATGGAATCCTAGTATGGGTTATCACGACTGACCCTTATACTTATATTTATTTCATTTAATGTGATAGTTTTTGTAACACCCGAGACTTTTATGTTATATAAATAATCAAAGGAATATTTTTCTACACAACACTTTCTTGGGTTTCTTTACAAGAAATCGCGACCTTCCTCGATAGCTTGCGTCATACGCAATACCGAGTTTCACTAAACAACGATATGCTATTATAATATTATTAAAAATAGCCGCTATGAATAGTAATAACGACTTTTTGAAATTTTATAAATTTTATTTTTCAAAATGGACTTCATTTTTGGATTCGGAATATCGAAATTAGCCTAGGGTGAAATTTTGGTATTTTTCTGAAAACTTTCAATTTTTGATGAATAGTGAAACCACTAAGTGGTAGTTAAAAAACTGAATTTTTCATAAAAATTAATTTTACCGCTTATGTGAGTGGAATTTCAAAAATCCGAAATACATGTTTGATGTTAGTATGTAAAATGTGGTTCAATGAGATGAAAATAAATTTTTGGTGAATAGTAACTGTTTACTTTTTTTTACCACGGTAAAAAGTAAATAGGGTAATTAAGGGTAAAGATGATATTATTATTACCCTAACACATGTCCTAATTCTATTTTACAAGTGTAATTCCACCAAAAACAAACTCAGGAATAAAATAGGCCCATTTAGCCCCACTTGGATTAGATTAGGACATTTATTATTAATTTATTTAAAGAAGGGTTAAAATAGTTAAAATCAACGTTTAATAAGTAAATAATTTTTAATATTGGGTTATACATAATATAAATTCGACTATAAATATTCATTATAAATATAAAAATATTTCGTACATAATCGTAATTTATTTGTAATTTTTTATACATTAAATAATTTATTTTATTTATGACACAACGATGATGTAGTAATTATCTTATTAATGAAATAATGAAATAATTAATGTTATAAACACCAAAATAAATGTAATTTGAGACTTTTTATGAATTCCACTAATTTTATAGGTTAACATGACATTTTGAGTATTGATTTAATTTACTTTGTTCGAACTAATCATTCTGTTATGATTTTCACAAAAATCAACTACTAAATAGTGTCAAAATTGACATAAAATAGTTTTTAAAACAAATATTATATTAGTAATTGTTATTTTATTCCTAAAAATATAAGGTTCTTCAAAATGACTTAGATAAGGTTATATATATTAATAATAAACAACTTGGGGTTCGTTTGGATGCTTATAGTATGTTTATTAACCTTATAGTATAAGAACACAAGAAGACACGGTAAAAGTAAAATTATTTAACTTAATGTTATATCTAAAATGATAAGGTTAAAATAGGAACCTAAACTTGTCTAAATTCTATTGGATGAGAGGCTTTTGAACCATCCCCACCTTAGCTTCTAAATATATCAATTTGGAGCTATTTAAAACTGAACATGACTTTATAATAAAATAATATTTTTAGTTTTCCCAATGGTGCCCCTCTCATCCCTTATAAAAGGGCACCTCCTCCCCCTCTTCCTCACACCACTTTGAGCCTTCAAGCTCAGCCAACCCCTTCCAATTACTCCTCTCTACTTCCCTAGAGACATCCTAGAGGCCCTGGTTTTCTTCAAAGACCAATTTTAGTGCCCTAAAAGAAGGTCTCAAAGAAGCACTTCAAAGAAGAGGTAATGTCCGTTACCGATACTTTCTTCTTTATTTCTTCTTCCACTTCTTATTCATTAGTTGTTTCATTATGAAGTAAAAACATCAGTATAACTCATATACTGATATGTTATTATTAGTATGAAACAGACCTATTTCACCATCTATTCATCCTATGGAAAAAGAAATCACCGCGCGTGCGTACGTACGGAATACCGTCTCCACACCGTGGTGTAATATATTTTCAACCACCACCTTACTTGGATGGGTATAATGGTGTAAATAATGACTATATATGACTATTATAATGTAATACGGATTCTTAAATAGTATACATACACTCCAATACAATTCCACGATCATAGGAACGATATCATCCCTCGTGTGTACATACGGAATACCGTCTCCACGATGTGATGCGACTTATTCTACATGATCTTCATTTCATAATGATTATATAAATGAATTTAATGAATGATTATGATATATATTACACTAATACCATTCTGTAAATGAGGTATCTATAACCTAAATAGAAGAATAAGAATTTATTCGACAAGACACGCAAAAGAACAAAAAATTATAAACACCCGAATAACAAGTAGCAATGAAATATTACTACTAAGAAGATAGTAATATGACCATATATGATATCATAAAAATAAGTATGATTATGTAATAAGTCAATAACATTATTTAAATCATTATACAAGAGGTTCGGACACTTACGAAGCAAAACGGACCTAAGGTAAGGGAAATATCACAATCTCATTTTTATCCGAGATTGTTTATACTTTAGTATTTACTGGGGTGTATTTTATCATCCACATCCATTTTTCCTCAATATGTAATATTATTTCCATTCACCTACAATTTTTTAAATCCTATTTTACCCTTCGGTGCGTTTTTAGTAAACGATATGAAAGGAATATTTTGTCATTTTTCGTACGAGGTACTTTTTTGACTTTTCCGAAAAAAATACGAGAAGAATGTTTTCTTTTAACTTATACGGCATGAATGGATTTTTTAAACCTTATTTCCAAGAATATTCCTTTACAAGTTTTCAAGTTTATTTTTAATCAACTTCTTTTAGTTTATAATTGTACGACATGTTAAGAAAGGAAAAGTGTTTTTAAAGGAGAAAGGATATTTTCCTCAAGAATAGAGTTCAAGTGTTTTATCAAAATTATTTTCCATCTAAGATAATAAAGGGTTATGTTTTTATCCCTATTGATTTGATTATGTTGTTATGGAATTATTTTTAGGAATTCCATTATCTTATATGAATTGTTTTAATGTCACGATGTTTAAGATTACCATTTTTATTACATGGGTTATGCAATGATGTATGATTTATGATTTTGTGGCACACATAAGATGGGTATCATTATGTGATGGGTGGGACATATATCTCCCTCCAATGCATTGGGTAATGATTTTATGTCTCATGAGATAGACATGGCTGGAACGGTAGGTTATACCGGTTTAGTGAAACAGGACTGAAACGAGGGTGACTCGATTCAGAAAGGGACTTTTTCCACTAAGATAGTCTTGGAAATGAGTCTTGACTAACAATAAATGATTCTCTATGGTTATGTGTATATTCCACAATGTTTCATGTTTTAAGTTATGATTATTGTGATTACATTTCACTGACATGATTTATCCCATGTTATGGAATTATGATCTCTTTTGAAGGTTATGATTTCCAAATGTTATGAGCTTATGTATACGATGTGATTGATATTTATTTTGTTTACCCATACTGAGCATTTGAGCTGACACTTTTGTATGTTTTCTTTCCCCAGGTCAGGAAGAAGGTTATTAGTAAGATATGCCAAAAGGGACTATAGATATGATGAAATAAATGGGAGACAGTGTAGACGCTTTATGAACCAGTTGTTTATGTTTCCCAGTTTCTACAGACACTATACCTATATGGTCCTTTCGTGGTTTTGTTATTTTTTGTAATAAGTATGCTTCAATTTTGATGTATTAACAATGTATGTAAAGTATGGGTCGTTATAGTTGGTATCAGAGGAAAGGTATAGTCAACCTTTGGAAAATAGGATGTGAAAGCCTTAGTAAGAACCCTAAGGATAAGTCTAAGCATAGAACACAATCTTAGTGTTTTAGAAATGGCCATGAATAACCTAGGATAAGACCTTAAGTGTGAAATTTTATTCTTGATTATGTGGTTTTCCTATTATAATTAGTGTTTCTCACACTATTCTTCTTGCTTTTAGTCAATGGCTGGAACCCAAAGGAACTGTGTTAATACGGAATGCGACGGGCAATGCAATGATTGTCCCCCTAAGCAACCAAACGTTATGGGAGCTGGAATGAAAAATCCTGTAGCCATGCTCACACAACTTTCTCAAGCTATGAATCATGCAAGACTTCCAAAAGAGCAAAGGAAGGAGCAACATTCTGTTGAATCCTTCATGAGGCAGCGTCCACCTTCTTTCAGGGGGTCTACTGATCCATTAGTTGTTGAACAATGGATTAGTACTACTGAAAAGATATTTTCAGTTTTTCAATGTTCTGAACATGATAATTTCATCCTAGCAGTGTATCGTTTTGAAGGAGATGCTGATCAATGGTGTAATCTTATTAAGAATACGAGGCAAAGGGATGAAATTGAGTCCATGGAATGGGACGAGTTCAAGAACTTATTTTTCAATAAGTACTTCCCTCGTATTCTCCGAACAAAGATGGAGAAAGAGTTTCTTGAACTGAAGCAAAAGGATGATGAATCTGTTGGTACCTATGACACAAATTTTACAAGACTTGGAAGGTACACTTCTAGTATTATTATCCAACCTGAGAGTAAGATCGATCGATTCTTTAGTGGCTTAAAACCAAGTCTTCGAAGGGCATTATCCATAAGGGACATCAATAGCTACGAAGAAATCGTTCGATGTGCTCTCAAAGTCGAGATGGAGATTGGAGTAACCCATCCGTCATATGGGTTTGATAAGAAGAGGAAAATTTATTTTAAAGGAAAATCTAAAGAGCACATTGAAAAAAAGATGAGCTTTCCCTTATGCTCAATGTGTGGAAAGAAACATGGAGAGAGTTTTCTTAAAGGGACAATCAAATGTTTCAAATGTGGAAAGGAAGGTCATCGGGAATTTGAATTCCGCGATGATGGGATGAAGATGTCTAATGATGCAAACAAAGGAAGGGATACACAGAATGATCCTACTACACTTCAATTTTTCAAGTGAAAGGAGATGGGACATTATGACAATAAATTACCTAATCCAAGGGTTGATGATGATGGTCGATGTCAACAAACTCTTAAGGCTAAAGAAAAAGGAATGTCACATGCAATTTCTATCAGCGATGTGGAGTATGATAACAATGTGGTGAAAGGTACACTTACCATACACTCTAAAGTAGCAAATGTTTTATTTAATTCTGGATCCACCCACTCTTTTATTTCTGAAGAATTTTCTAAGGGTATCACCGTATTAACTCAACAATTAGATGTTGATTTAGCTGTGACAACACCTAATGGCACAACCGTCGAATCAAAAGATTATAATTCTTCTCCGATCGAAGTTTGTGGGAAAGTTCTTCCTGCAAATCCTGTGATCCTTCCAATAGTGGAATTTGATGTGATTCTTGGCATGGATTGTATTTCTTTATATGGAGCTCATATAAATTGCCAAATAATGGAAGTCACATTTCTTATTCCAGATCAATCTATGATTGTCTATCAATGCAAGGATGAACATATCCTTGCAGTGGAATTTTCTTCCATTTTATGGGTATTGATTCCACTAAATGAAGGTTATTTATATCAAATGGTTGGTGAGAAACTCACGATTAAGAATATGACCATTGTATGGGAGTTTGATGATGTCTTTCTGGAAGAATTACCAGGTCTTCCACCAAATCTTGAAGTTATGTTTTCAATAGAACTCGTACCGGGTGCTTTGCCTATTTCAATGACACCTTATAGAATGGCCCCAATTGAGTTGCAGGAATTGAAGAATCAAATCCAAGAGAATCTTGATAAGGGATTCATACGCCCTAGTGCGTCACCTTGGGGAGAACATGTTCTATTTGTTAAGAAGAAAGATGGATCAATGAGACTCTGCATTGATTATCGAGAACTTAACAAGATCACAATCAAGAACAAATATCCTCTCCCACGCATTGATGACCTAATTGACCAACTACGCGGAGCTCAATACTTTTCCAAGATTGATCTTTGTTCAGGGTATCATCAATTAAAGGTCAAAAGGGAGGATATACCAAAGACGGCTTTCCGTACAAGGTATGGACACTATGAATTTATAGTGATGCCCTTTGGTCTTACTAATGCCCTTGCTATCTTCATGGATCTGATGAATAGAATCTTTAGAGACTATCTTGATCAATTTGTGGTAGTCTTTATAAAGATATTCTTGTCTATTCAAATATCATGAAAGAACAAGAAGATCACTTGAGAATTATATTGAAGACCCTGAGAAAGGAGATGCTTAATGCCAAATTTACCAAGTGTGAATTTTGGCTTCAAAAAGTTGCATTTTTGGGTCACATAATCTCAAAATAGGGGATATATATGGATCCAGCAAAAACAGAGGTTATCGAAAGATGGTCTAGACCAACAACAGTAACTGAGATTCGAAGTTTTCTTGGTTTGGCTGGATATTATCGATGTTTTGTGAATGATTTTTCACAATTATCTAATCCACTCACCAACTTCACTTGGAAAGGAGTTATGTTTGTCTGGACGGAAGAATGTGAAGAGAATTTCAAGGACTTGAAAAGAAGGTTATCCAGTGCACCTGTGCTCACACTACCTTGTAGTGGAGAAAGTATTGTGATATATAGTGATGCATCCAAGAAGGGATTGGGGTGTGTTCTTATGCAAAATGATATGGTGATAGCTTATGCCTCACGACAGTTGAAAATCCATGAGCAAAATTACCCAACACATGATTTGGTGTTAGCTGCGGTAATATTTTCATTAAATATTTGGAGGCATTACCTTTATGGTGAAAGGTGTGATATTTATACTGATCATAAAAGTTTAAAGTATATTTTCACACAAAAGGAGCTGAATATGCGCCAAAGAAGATGGTTGGAGCTGATTAAGGATTATGACTGCTCAATCCATTACCACCCTGGGAATAAAAACTAGGTGGAAGATGCATTATGTAGACAAGACCATGCTAGTTTATCCATGATAAGGATCACAAAAGATCCAATATTTATGGATTTACAAAGGATGTATCATGGAATTATAATGGAAGGGGAAAAATCTTATCTTTCTCAAATAAATGTTCAACCATCTATACATGTGAAGATTAAAGAGGCACAGAAAGAATATCTCTAGTTACAAACGAAGGTGAGAAATGTTCCTGAATTCAACCTTGATTGTGATGGGATAATAAAGTTTAGGAATCGGGTTTGTGTTCCTCCCATCCTCGAATTAAAGAAGGAGCCGCTGGATGAGGCTCATAGTTCTTCATTCTCTATTCGTCCTGGAAGCACGAAGATGTATAGGGACCTGAAAGAGTACTTCTAGTGGGATGGCATGAAAAGAGATGTTGCTGAATATGTCTCTCGATTCTTGGTTTGTCAACAAGTTAAAGCTGAGAGACAGAAGTCTAAGGGGATGTTACAACCATTACCCATACCCGAATGGAAATGGGAAAACATCACTATGGACTTTGTCACAGGACTTCCTAAAACATCCAAAGGCAATAATGTTATCTGGGTCATAGTTGATCGTCTTACAAAGTCTGCACACTTCATTACTATTAGAGAGGATTTCTCTCTCGATCAGCTTTCCAGGATATATGTAAAGGAAGTGGTAGGATTGCATAGAGTACCACTTTCTATTATTTCTGATCAGGATCCGAGATTTACCTCGAAGTTCTGGAGAGGTCTTCAGCATACTCTGGATATAGAGTTGAGTTTCAACACTGCTTATCATCCTCAGACAGACAGTCAGTCTGAGAGAACAATTCAACTCCTAGAAGATATGTTGAGAGCTTGCTCTATGGATTTCAAAGGTGGTTGGGATCAACACCTACCTTTGGTGTAATTTTCTTATAATAATAGCTTTCACTCCAGTATTCAGATGGCTCTTTATGAAGCTCTCTATGGAAAGAAATACAGGACTCCAACTTGCTAAGATGAAGATGGGAAAAGAAAGCTATTAGGACCTGATCTCGTTGATAAAATGGCAGAAAATGTCAGATCTATTCAACAACACATAAGAGCAGCTCAGAGTCGACAGAAAAGTTATGCCCACAACCGAAGAAAAGACCTAGAGTTTGAAGTGGGTGATAAAGTGTTCTTACGAATATCTCCCTAGTAGAGGGTTATGAGATTTGGAAAGAAGGGGAAGTTGAGCCCTAGATATATCGGTCCTTTCGAAATACTGGATCGTGTTGGGAAGGTAGCTTACCGATTGGTGCTTCCACCAAATCTCTCTCAAGTCCACGATGTGTTCCATGTATCTCTCCTGAGAAAGTACATACCTGATCCTTCACATGTACTCAGCTTAGAAGTTGTACCGCTGGAGCAGGATCTTTCTTTTGAAGAACAACTGATAGAGATTCTGGATCGTAGCAAAAAAGTCCTACGAAACTAGACCACTCGATTGGTGAAAGTTTTATGGAGGAACCACCAATTAGAAGAAGCTACATGGGAGTTTGAGGATATGATGAGGGAGAGGTATCCTCATCTGTTTGTTACAATGTGACGAATAGGGAAAATTTCATTTTAAGGGGGGTTGAATGTAACACCCGAAACTTTTATGTTATATAAATCATAAAAGGAATCATTTTCTACACCACACTTTCTTGGCTTTCTTTACACGAAATCACGACCTTCCTCGATAGCTTTCCTCGTATGCAATACCGAGTTTCACTAAACAACGATATGCTATTAAAATATTATTAAAACTAGCCGTTATGAATAGTAATAACCAGTTTTTGAAATTTTATAAATTTTATTTTTCAAAATGGACTTCATTTTTGGATTCGGAATATCTAAATTATCCTAGGGTGAAATTTTGGTATTTTTTTTGAAAACTTTCAATTTTTGATGAATAGTGAAACCACTAAGTGGTAGTTAAAAAACTGAATTTCTCATAAAACATAATTTTACTGCTTCTGTGAGTGGAATCTCAAAAATCCGAGAGACACAGTTGATGTCAGAATGTAAAATGTAGTTCAATGAGATGAAAATAAATTTTTGGTGAATTGTAACTTGTTACTTTTTTTACCACGGTTAAAAGTAAATAGAGTAATTAAGGGTAAATATGATATTATTATTACCCTAACACGTGTCCTAATTATATTGTACAAGTGTAATTCGACCAAAAACAAACTTAGGAATAAAATATGACCATTTAGGCCCACTTGGATTAGATTAGGAC